>CM050661.1:15560280-15965280 GCA_027574665.1 Rhynochetos jubatus | reverse complement strand
GTCACTGGCAAGATATTGAAGTACATATTGTGATCTGAACCCTGTCACCTTTGGATGGAAGGAGGCTAGCAAAGGTTAAAACAGCTGAACACTTAAGTTTTTTTTCTAGCACCAGTCATACAGACACGAAGCAGCGATTTCACTTGTGCATTTCAACTTTCATTTTTTCCGCACTGCGAAGCATGTAGGTGTGATGTACCTTCACGTGCAGAAAATACACACAGCAAAGCTTCTTGGACGGGCATTTGGCAGGAGCTGCCCCCTTTGCTTTTTACAAACCGTTTCAAGAAACAGAATTGTATTTTCTGAGAGGCAGCTCAGGTCACTTCAATAAAGATTCATGTTTCCACAATTAAAGCATGAATATGGTTAAAAGCCAGTTATGCAATAAGCACTGGTACAGCTAAATATACAGGAGGGCTTGTCCTCGGGGAGCCAGATGCTACTTAGCATCAAAAAGATAAATAAGGTACAAACTAAACCATAAATATTTTGCAGCAAGACAAAGATGCAGGTTATGTAGGGGAAACACAGACAAAACGATCTGAACTAACACCGGGTTTAGACAACTTCCACCATATGGGTTTCGGTAATTATTTCTGAATTGCATCTGCATAAGTGATATTTCACAAGGCCCTCTGCACTTCGGGCTCACCTTTGGAAAAACACACAAGTGTCCGTGTGCTGAACCGACAGACTCCAGTTATCGCACAAAAAGGCCTAATTATGTAACAAACTAAAAGCAGCCTAAGCAATTATTTCTCTTAAGCACCCTATGCTTCAGATCTTACTAAAGAAAGCAATCATAATTTCTCTCATTTCCTGGGCCCAGTAACAATTATGTGGATGATCATAATGCTGTAGCAGGAATTTACCAAAATCCATTATTGACAAGAAAAGGCACCGATCCTGACAAGCCTTTATATGGAGGGGTAGCAAATACTTTCTCTTCCTTGATGTCTAGGCTGGCTTATTTCTCCGCTATAACTTCTGCCTTGGAAAATTACACTCCAAGAATATTCTTTTACAATTGGGAATGCAGCTCCAGCCAACTCAAAAAAAAAAAAAAAAAGGAACAAACCAAAAAAACCCAACTAAAATGTCATGAAAGTGGCTGGAGTTATTAACAAAAGGAAATAATCCCACAATCTCCTGCCCACTTCCTACCAGTAATTAGTTACTTGTTGAATATAATTTACGCTACAAGTAATTTCTGCTATTAATCTGAGAGTTGTTCTGGTTAATCCCATACGAACTTTATCAAATGTGCACATGCACAGGATTTTACAAGGGTAAACTTACTTATCCATTGATCGTACCAAAAATACATTTTAAGTGGGAAAGTCGTCCTGGTAAGAGTGTGCATGAGCTTTGAACTTCAAAAAACAAAAGAGCAGTTAAAAAACCCCCACACATGCTGTTGCACTCTGAGGAACTTTTTTCCTATTGATCTTCAGATATGAAACCATAGCAGAAAGTTTTAACAAAGCAAAATTCAAATCAGATACAAGAAATTTTCACGGGGCCACCCTATTCATTCGCTCAAAATACTGCCCAGCAGTACCTTCCTGCAAGTGCCTTCAGGACCAGCGATGCTACGTTAACCTGAGCCCTGCACAAACTGTAGATGAACTAGCAAACCTGGATTCACCGGATGAAAGGAGAAGAAAGGAGCCCTTGGAATTTCGAGGTTTTGTTTTGCAATTTCAAGGCATATAATGAAACTCGTCCTTGCCGCAGCTCACCCACCCTGTCTTGCTCAAGTGTGAAGCTGCTGCCAGGGCTGGGGACCCCGGAAAGGCGGAGGGTAGCTCTATGCTAATATTATTACAGCGTTCCGAATCCTGAAACACCATTACTAAACACACCCTCTAGGCAACTTGCTCCAAACTTATCGTCTCACCATGTAAACCAGCCATAACCTAAAACCATTACCAGAGAAAGGAGGGGGGAGGCTCCCACACATTTTATAGTAAAACACACTGCTTTTCCTAGGAAACAGGGCAGTATTTTAAAAAATTAATAAACTTTGTAATTTACTTATGGAAGTTACAACTGCCACGCCAACTAAACAAAAGCTTCACTTCCACGCGATCATTCCAGGCAAAATGCAACTTACTTCGAGTACATCCTTTAGCAACAGGCAGGAAAGCTGCTCAGTTAACATTCCTTTCTCACACTCCCACTGTCTTTCATTTCAAAATGATGTGCAAAATCAGACCAAAAGACTAAAAATAGAAGAAAACGGCTACTTTTTAAAAAGATACTCGGAGGTGTTTTGATCCGTTCCATCTACTAAAAACAAAACAAACAAACAAAAAAGCGAAGGTCAAAAGATGCAATCACACGGAGTGAAGATGTGGAAAATCCCTCTTCTTTCCCAGCAAGACAATTTCCATCTCAGCTTTCCCTTTCTCTGCTCACTTTAAGAAGTTCCAAATTCTTTCATAGGAGGCCGGTGAAAGACAAATAAAACCCTAACGTTTTCCCCTACTCCTGCTCCAAACTTTAAGAGGAAGTAGAAATAATATCGAAAGAAAAAATAAAACGCGTTTTCTGAGATGAGAAAGGGAATTTATACTGAGCAAACGGCAAAACTCGAGTGGTCTCAAAGCGCACTAAACTCAGCTAAAAACCAGAAGTCGCTTCTCAGGAACCAAATGACTTTTAAGAAACGTTTCGACAGAGCTACGCGAAGGGAGTGCTTATGTATTTGCTGGTTTACGAAGCTGGAGCCCAGCGATTTTGGAAGCCGGGTGAATGCTCAGAGAGGCAGGACAACATCCCGCAAACTTTCCGACTTGATTTATCGTGCGGCGCCCGGGACCCTCTCCCCGCGTTTCGCCCCCGCGCAGCCGAGGGACGCGGGCACCGCCGCTTGCCGGGGCCGCCACCGCGCCGGGCCGGGCGGCATCCCGGCGGGCCCAGGGCAGCCAGCACCGCCGGAGCGCGGAGCGGCCGCGGGAGAGCAGGGCCCCGCGCCAACGCTTCCGCGGGAAGCTGCCGGGGGAAGTCCGAGGTGCTGCCGGGCGGCGAAGGGGGCACCGCCGCGCCCCAGCCCTCCCTTACCTGCCCGCCTGAAGCGCTCCAGCCCCGCCGCGCCCTCCGCGCCTACCGCCGGCGGGTCCCCTCGCAGCCCTCCGGCGCTCGCCATCCGCATGGCCGCGGGGGGGACCGCCGGCGGGACGCTGCCCCCGGGCCGGGCACCCCCGCCGGCCCCCGCCTTCCCGGCCGCGGCTATCACCGACCACTTGTCACCCCGCGTCCCGATACAGGTACGGGTACGAGCAGGGGCGCGTCCACTCCGCCGCCCCCCGGGCTGCGCCGAACTCCTTCGAAATCCCCCTTCTCCCGGAGGGGGAGGGAAAAGGGGGAGGAAAAAAAAAAAGGAGAAAAAAAAAGGGTATTTCACACGCTCCCTCTCCAAATGCAGGCGGACACAAAGCCAGCGTTTATTCCACACTCACCGACTTGGGAGGGGAGAGGGAGACGGAGAAAAAACATAAAAATAAAAAACAACGTTGGGAACAGAAAACAAGCCCCCGCGCTGCCCGCAGCTTCCGCGCCGGCGGCCGCGGAGCTCCTCTCCGGAGCGGCGGCTGCGCGGAGCCCGGCGAGGCGGCGGCAGCTGCCGGGACGGGGCGATTCCCCCCCCCCCGCGGCCCGGCCCGGTGGCGGCGGCAACTTTTCCGCCTCCAGGAAGCTTTCGGTGCAGCCGGAGGCCGGGGCTGCTGGGCGGCGGGGCAGCGTCCCCCCGCTCGGCGGGACTGCGGGGGAGTGGGGGGTGCAGGAGCACTGGGGTCCGCGGGGGTGTTGCGGGGGGGGGGGGAAGGGGGCAAGAAAGTGGGTGCCCGGGGGGGTTTTCCGCCCCTTTCGGGGGAACGGCGTGGGCAGCGTGTGTGGCCGGACGGGGCATCCCGTCCCGCGGGGCTCCAGGATCAGCCGCCCCGCGGCAGCCCCCACTTTGTTCCCCCGCTCCGCGGGGCGCGGAGAAAGGCGCGGGGGGCGCGGATCCATCTCCCGCGGGCTCGGGATGCCAGACCGCCCCGTGGGGGGAGGGCGGAGGGAAAACATCAAAAAACGGAAAGAGTTTGGAGTTTCTTTAAGAAACAGGCGAAACAAAACGCCGAGTTAAGAAAATAAAATAAAAGACAGGAACTTGGACCAAAAGCCCAGAAGGAGCCCCACACACGTAACTCCGGGAGATCCTGCTGTCCCGCTCCGCTGCCCGGCGCGGTCCCGTCTCCCCGCAAGGTAAGTTGATCTATTTTGTGTGTGTTTGTGTTAAAATGTGTGCGAGGGAGAGGAGAAGAACTCACCATTTCGCTGGGATAACAAGGCCAGATCGGGGTCGGATTGGAAATGCTGAGGCTTCGCCTGCTTCCTCCGCGACATGCTGGCTCAAACATCAGCTGGGGCAGAATAAAAAATTACTAAAAAAAAATCTTCTCAAAATTACGGAAATCGAGCCTCCCCCCCCCAGCCTCCCCAATCCTCCGCGCACCGCGCATGTGTCCTGCTATAATTATGATTATCAATAATGCATTGCGATTAATCATAGAGGGGCTCTTTGAAAGGCGATTGGCACATGGCCAGCTCTATTCAAACCAGCTCGCCTTAATCAATTAGGCGCTGATTTGCTGGAGACCCTTGTCTCTCCGCCGCTCCCACCCAATGAGTCGATCCATGTGGCAGGAGAAGGGGCTGGATTTCCCCAAAGCTGTTTGGATACAGTTTAACCCTCTTAGCAACCAGCTGGGGCTGCATCGCGCCATCCCGGTTACTATAGGAATGTGTCTCCCCTCGCCCCTTCCTCCAGCCCCGACGGGCTCCCCGCGCCTCCCTCCCTCCGTTTGCGCTGCATTTCACTTTTTTTCTTTTTCCTCTTTCTTTTTTTTTTTTTTTTTTAAAAAAAAAGCTCCCCCCCGCCTCTCGCAAAGCCCCGACCTGCGCAGGGAGGGCAGGGTAAGCAGTAATCGATAGAGGGGAGGACGCACGGCTGGGGGCGGTCGGCGGGGAGCAGCGGGGCAGCCCCGCACCCCGGCGGCGCCCGGCAAGTGTCTGCGCGGGGAGAGCCCCGCGCCCGGCCCCAGCCCCGCTCCGGCCGCGCCCGGCCCCGCGCACTGCCGCTCGCTCCGTCCCGCTGCTGCAAAAAGTTTCGGGTGGTTTTTTTTTTTCTCTCTTGGTCTTTTTTTTTTTTTTCCCCGCATTCTCAAATAAAGATCCATCCTCGCCCTCCCCCAGCTCTCGCCCGCCTCCCCCCCTCCCCCCCTTTCTCTTTCCATATATCAAGGGCCGAGGGGTGCTGAAAATAGGAAGGGTTTGTTTTTTACCTCACACATTCCCAGGACAATTAGGGCGCCGCTGGGAGCGGCGGGCGGGCCGGGCGGCCGCTCCGCCCCCGTTCGTCGCGCCGCGCCGGTTGGCTGCGCCCGCAGTCAATCCGCCCGGCGGCAGCGAGGCCAGGGCTGGGGGCGGGCGGTGCGCCCCGCTCCGCGGCCCCGCTCCCCCTCCGCCTTTCCCTGCCCCGCGGGCGCCTCCGCTTCCCCCGTGGGACTGTTCCCGACTTTTGTTTCCCTCCTGGGGGCGGGAGCCCGAGCGGGAGCGATGCGCATCTGCCCGCCGGAGGCGCCCCCCGGCCGCGCAGAGCCTGGCGGGGGTGGTGGGGGAGACACACACAACACGCGGAGCGGCCCGCGGGCCCCCGCGCAGGAGCCTGCGGGCTGGGCGTGCGTGCGTGCAGGCGGAGCAGCCACCGGCGCCCCGCGGGACCGGGCAAACTTCGCCGACTTGTGCTGCGCGGCGGGCCGGGCGCGGGGAGGCTGGGGCTGGGGCTCCGCCGGGCAGAGCCGTGCCGGTCCGGTGGCCGGTGTGCCCGCACGCTCCCCCGGGTCGCTGTTTGTGCCTAGTCCTGAATATCTGCGGCACCAGGACCGTGCGGGCACCGTACTGCTGCCGTGTAACCCATCACGCATCAAACTTTTACGCCCGAGTGTTACTTCCAGAGGAGGAACCTCTTGCAGACAAATTTCACGATCTTGAAATAAGAAATATCGTTGCAAAGAGGCTATAGACAATGCTATTTTTAATATCTCGTATCTCCAACGATACACATACAGAGTGGAAGGATGGCGTGTGCTCCCCCTGCGCTCACGGCGCGCTCTGCTCTCCGCACCCCTCCGCATCTCACCCTGCTCCGTGCACAAAAAGTTACTCTGTAAAAGAAGCTGAGCTGGGAGCAGCGGGAGCGCAGGCGATTTCTTTTCCTCCACCCTGACCCGTCTAGTGCTCTCTCCTCCCACTCCCCCCGCTGGATTATTTACTCTACTATAGAAGCTACTCCTTTTTCCCGTATTAATATTAACAAAGTCTCTGTAAAAACAAGAGGCTGATCAGATACAACTCATTTCAATTTCAAATGAGCCGGTAAAACCTAGAGAGCGAGCGAGCGGAGAAGGGGGAGAGGGACAAATCTTCCCATTCGAGGAACCGGCTCCCTCGCGTTTTTTCTTCTCATTATTAAACGAAAGAGACCGTAAAACGTTTAGCAAGAAGGGTGAAAAAACCCAACAGCCGCAAAACCCAACCAGCCAACCGCATACGAACCGAAAAAGCCTCCCAGGTGCCACTCCAGCATTTAGTCAGCGTTGCAAAGTGGGCACTGACGCTTCTTTTCATTTCTGCACAGGGCGAGCCCCCTCCCTCCCCGCAGCATTTGGTACAGTAGATTTTGAGAAAAAGACAAACGAAGCTATCAGCGGGGATGATGTTGAAGAATGAAGATAATAATGTTGCTATAGGTGGTACTTCACATGACATTATTTTTCACTGAATATTTAAAGAGCTGTTTCGGCAGAGATGGATACACTCAGCGCAGGCTGTCACCCTCCTTACCCTGAGACAGCGGGAAAGAAACCGAACCTGAACGTATAGAAACGCACGCGTTACTTACAGCTACCCACACGTAGATGCACACAAAATACGCGGAACTATTTACACACCTGGGTCAGTATTTCTAACTGTATCAACCGCTCCATTAGCTTCCCACAGTTTCTAATCTAGCCGCTCGCCCAAAATTATTCGCGTTTACAATTTCATTATACATTTGTCGATTAAGCTTAAGACTAATTTCCCCAGATGCGCTGTACCTTTGCTTCGTGGCTGGAAAAAGACGGCCGTGGACTGGTAATTAAAAAGCAACAACAGCAACAACAAGAAGAAAAACAGTGGTTTAAAGAAAAGGAAATTAATCCGGAGAAATTAAGTTTTATAACTTTTTTTTTTCGTTTCTCTCTTCCCTCGCTAGTGTGTAAAGCGGCGCCTGGTATTTCATCTAGCACCGCTTGATTATTTATTGTTTGTTTTCCTCTCCTTCGCTGGGGGCCGGGAGGGGTGGGGAAAGGGTGGGGGCAGAGCAGCATTGCCAGGGCTAGAGAAAAATCGGTCTTTATTGTTGTTGATAGCAATACATCAATTAAACGTCATTGCCTCCAACAGAAGTTGTGAGAGTTCACAAGCGTAAATACTCTGGTCTTGGGTTTTCCCTCTCGGAGCTCCAAGTGACAGTGACATATTTTTTCCCTCCCCGACACACCTTGGAGATTTTTATTTTTTTTCCCCTCGGATTATTTTTTTTTTTTTTTAATGGAAGTGGGAGGCTTTCTAATGGGTTTCAATGCAAATCAGCCTGGCTGGAAGACACCCGTGGTGGGGATCGATCTCCAGTTCATTGAGATGAGCACTGAAGGGAGATGGTAAACAGGGGATAATTTGCAGTTCATTCTGCTGAGAGACGATCGCAATGAGATACACACACCAGGCTGGATTATTGTTACTAGGGTTTGCGCTCAGCCACAGCACCCTTAACACGCAGGGGTTAAAAGCTACACAACCCCCACATAGTTATCATACATCGTTAATAACGATCTGGGGGGAAAACCCAATTGATTTCATATTTTCTGCAAATTTTCACCTCTGGAGCAGCTCGAGGGCGGACTGTCCGCGGGGGCAGCCGCTCCGCCGGCGGAGGCTCCCGGGCCAGCCCAACCTGCGGCACCGCTCCGCTCCGCGCTACTCCCGCACGGAACGCTGCCTCCGTGGGACCGAACCATTCACCTTTCCACACGGCAAAAATACCCGCTTTTCAGAAAGCGGGGCGGTTGTTCTTTTTTCTTCCTTTCCTCTCTTCCTCTTCGTCTTCTATGTTCTCATTTTTTAATTTTTAACTAAAAAGGAGACACTGCGCAGGAGTTTCAAACGCCGCTGCAGCTGACCTCTGAAGTAAGCCGTTTCCCAGCTACCACAGGTTACATATATTTTGGAAACGTGTGTAATTAGGGGCTTCCAGATGCCGCAGTCAGCTGGGAACTTGGCTTTGTGCTCCGATGTATAATAAACTTTTGAGACAGTCCTGGGGCGCAGCTACCCAGGGGCAGCGAGCACCAGCTATCTGGGATTGTTCCATTATCAATAGCCTGGATCACGCTATTCAGTATGGACACTGCCAGTCCTGTGACTGTGCGCTAGGTATGACTACTTTTGTGGACGTGCTGTCAGCTCCCCCCGCCCTTGCTCTCTTCTCCTTTGCTAATTTTTTTTTTTTTCATTTATTCTCTCATGATAATTCCCCAGGAAAAAAAAAAAAAAAAAGAAAGAAGGGAGGGGGGGTGAGGGGCATCAGACCTGAATCCTTCTCCATTATTACTGACAACTAATAATTGATCATTGCTCACAAACACAAGCTTGTAGCCGCATAATTGAATCGTGAGCAATATGGTTAGAGCCAAAGGAAAAATGAGAAAAAAAAAAAAAAGCCAGGGAAAAAGCCTCCTCCCTCTCTCCCCCAAATCCCAGAGAATCGCAGTGATGGGGACCTCCCCCGCCCCCGAGATAAAAATGAACATGACTCTAGTGCCATAACCGGCCAAGGTGGGATTATTTCATTCAATTCTTTCTTTACACGTTTGCTGCCTTTTGTTTGACCTGATGGCTGGCAAATTTTTACACCTAGCTGTCCCTTTTGAGTTTATTGATGAAGGTGCTTCTGAAATGATTATCAAGAGATTTACAGCCATCACTACCCACCTACGGGAAAAGTAGTAAAATCAATCCCTCAATCAATCAGACCCCTCTGTGCATATCTTTTTAATCTGCTCTTTTAGCTGTTTTATTACAACACGAGCATTAAATATGTTTGTTTCAAATTTAACACGAATGCCTCCGAAGGACTCTGTCAATTTAGACATAAATCACAAAGTAAACAAGCTGGATGGAAAATCTTCTTTCTCGGGCAAGAGTTAAAAACCAAGGAATAAAAAAATACCAGCAATGTCCCGCATCTGTGTATAGGCAACTATTCTGTATGTACAGCCCACGAGGCAGAAAAAACCCCCCAACGCAGAAAGATAAATATGCAGCACTGCAAGAGACTTTCGTGCACTTTTACGTGACTACACAGAGAACCTAGAGAGTGTTAGTAATTACAAATACTTTCACATCCTAAAGTCTATCATTATTTCCTCTATTTGATATCTTTTTTTAAATAGCAGAATGTCTTATTTCCCATGTTAAAAAACCAGGCTTTTTGTTTTATTAAATACCATACACTTGGGGGAAAAATTCTTGATTTCAATATTATTATTGATCCCAAGGTATCACTCAGTTCACTATATACCTTTTTTTTTTATTTTTAGGTTAATGAAATAAATTAGGCAGTATTTCAGCTAGGCTGCTTAGGTCAGAAATCTTTCCCACTGGCTTGGTTACACAGTGGTCATCATGTATGGACAGATGAGTCTATTAGTTCTACAGAGAACCTCAAATTTTATTTGATGCCACAGGGGAACTTTTCTCTGCAAGCCACATGCCCTTACATCACAGAATTTTATTTTTTTTTTTTTAATATATCCTAGTGTATCACAGCCATATAAAGCCACCATGTGCCAGAAAACCAGAAGTTTAGAAATGAAGTGACACAGATTGCTTCAGCCTTAGATACATAATTTTAAAAACCATTCTGGGCTGCAAAGACATCTTCAAAGACATATTGTGATGTCTCTCATCACAGAAATAACTCTGGGTAGAACAAGAAAAAAAAAAAGACACTGAAATATGTACATGTCAAAAGAAGAGTCATGAAAAAATACATCTGATATCTGATGATGAGATATAACTAGCTATCAGTCAAGATTTCCTCCAAACATCTTGCTTTAAGAAAAGTGCCTTTTACTGTAGGAAAACTTCACAGTCACAATTGCTGTGCACCCAGGTATCTATTCATGAGAGTCTTAGTGTCGGTTTAAAAAAAATTATCATAGCTATCATTTCTTTATCAAAGCACTATTTAAAATAATATAAAATATGGAGGTGGGACCCATTTAAAAGCAAGTGAAGAAGTAGAACTGAAGGATGTATTTTCCAGGATATTTAAGGAAAAAATGTGTTCTTAAAAAAGAGTCCCCTTAGATTCCTTAAAAAAGGGTTCTTACCTTTGCAGCAAAATTACACAAAAATTCTGTAGTCTGTGAAAATACAAATAGAAGGGCAAAATTTCACACAGCAATTGTCTGTGAAATGGAATGCACAAATGATTTTCTACAAGGTTATCATCTAACAAAGTAAGACCTGTTGTTGTCACAAAAAGATTTTTGCTGTCAAATCAGATTTACAGAGTGTGCATTTTTATTTACATTTTAAGGTTTCATTTATAATCTGGAGAATATGCAGTGATTACGGGATAAATATGTCTCAAACCTCAGGGGAAACGTTGCCTGTAGAGTCCTAAATTTCTTGACTGATGAAATGAACCTGACAACCCCTCTCCTTTTCATGACATATTTTTGATTCAAATACAGTGGAAGTATTTGTAAGTACATACATTTTGTTTGCTTAATATTGAGGTGCCCTGATTAATGCGTGGTGTTTACAACGTGCAAATTGTCATACTCTCTGCATCAACGCAAGAAGCTGGCTTGGCAGCAGCTAGTTGCAATAAAGTAAATGCCTCATGAATAATGTTCTGCTTCCCATGCCTGAGCTAAGCAGAGTCCTCATGATCCACCTTTGGCGCCCGGTTTGAGACAGCCTGTTAATAGAATTGGTCTGCAATGGCAGCGTGGAAAACTTATCCCGTTGAGCGTGAGCATGTTTGCTCACAGACTCGCACGTGGATTATCTGCGTCTTCTGGGGAGCCCATTTCCTCGTGGAGCAATCTGATCCCCCAGCTGCATTTTTGCAGTTTTCTTCCCCTTAGTGATCGTTTAATGTTCAGGTGGCAACAACAGCCTTCACCTACCTCAAAAGGTAACTCGAGGAGTTTCTGATTTTTTAGAATAATTCTGCAGCAGGAAAGAGGGAGAAGGGTTAAGCACTGAGCTTCCAGCCAGCTCTGACTGAACCATCAGCAGTTACTACATCAGTGACGCAGAGATAGCCTTGAAAACTAGTGCTCCACAATCCCAAGATCATACAGTTGCCACCTAGAAGATGAAACTCACAATTTCCTTTCCTTCCCTAAGAAAAGCTCAAATCACAAGAGCAGTCCTTAAAAACAGACTTAAAAAACCCCCACCCTTTCTCACAAATCCAGAAACCAGATTTGGGTTTAGAAAAATTGTTTCCAACCTTTATATACTTTATACAGTAAGTTTGGACTTTCATCCTGGCTGTACAAACAATTTCCTGGCTCTCGCCCCGAGTTACATGTTCTATGTTACAGTATTCCTTCACACAATTAAAAATCCCATCTCAGAGGGAGTGTCCAGGATCTCAGAACACATTTATTTGCATGTTGTATGCAGCTTTCTGCAGTCTAGCTGTCTCTCCTCAGGACTGTACACAATCATTAGGCTCATCTGAGCTCTCTCCTAGCCACTGACACCCTAGAAACACTGCTCAAATTAGAATTTAAAGCTTGAGTAAATTTTACATCATATTAAAGGCACTTAGTGCAAAATCATACATGTAAAGACAAATGTAGCCCCAGTCTGTACTGGTTCATCAGTTCAGCCATCAATTACATCATGTACTGCAACAAGCAGAGCAAAAGGGGGAGAATCATACTGGTATATAAGACAACATCCTATGTTTAGGAGTAACTTAGATCAAACCCCAGTGCTCCTTCTGGATCCTTTTCTAAAGCTGCAGGATACCTCACATACTCACTTCTGAGACCACAAAAAGCCACTTTTCTTGTCCTCAGAAGTTGGCAATGCAAGTGCCCAGTCCTCAACACGTTATTGGTGAAATTCATCCTTGTGCAGGAAGCAGAGCCTTGATAGGGTAGCACAGGCAGTGTTTCAGTCTAGAACTGCACAGGAGCAAATTTCCAGCAAGGGTTGTTTCTGGCCACAGCCCCTTGCCTGGAAGACCCTGACCCCCAGCTGAGCTGGGGCGAGCGGCGGGTGGGCTCTCCCAGCCTGTATTGCACTAGCATTAGCGAAAATGCTTGCACGACATCCTCCGCCAGCAAGGGATGGAAATCTCCTCGTGGGGCAACAGTGCGTGGTACGGTAACTTCTTAAGCTGTTCCAGCTGTTTGCAAATAAAATATGCGTCTAAACCCCCAGTCTATACAAACTGATTTTTGAGAGGAGCTGTATTTGAGTGAGAGTGCCAGATCAGGCCCATTACTAACTTCAGACGAGAGTAAACAGCCGTTACATAGCAAAATGACCTAGAGAAGGCACCAGTGACAATGACTAGCATGTAAATAACATACCTTTTAGTAAGATGCCTTTTGTTAATATGTTTCGTTGACAGTTGCATACCTTTGCACTCCCATACATTGTAGGGCTTGAAGTCACTTGCTCTGTCTCTAAAGTTTACTCAACCTGGCTTCTTCTGCAGTTGAAGCAGCTTCAACTTTTATGCTGCGTGAAAGCACAAGCAAAGCTATAATATGTGAGAAAAATGGTTACATGAAAACATAGAGCCAAATGCATTATAAATGTACTGAATTAAGTGGAATTAAACAAAGGATAAATATGGTTCATTCCCTCCTCCCCCTTCAGTACTGTCCTCTGACACTGTTCATGTAATCTCACAACACAATAACAGCGCTGCAGTCGCTCCGTTCAAGCAGTATCATTCACTTACTCTTTGTTTCACTCCTAGAATTTTCTAATAGCAAAATTCAATTTCAGTCAGAGCTGCTCTCCAAGGGCTGCCAGACCTGCCGCTCCTTTGCCCCACTGGTAATGGATTGCTCTCAAGAAGGACAAGACCTGCCTGTGTTCAGCGATGGGAGTCACACTGAGCAGAAGCAATTAGGTAAACTCGGTGCAAAGGTAAAAAGTGAGATGGACATGAGCCTAATGGAGGAGAGAGAGGTAAATCTACGTTCAGGGCCAGCACGGCCACCACCAGCCATGCAGAGCATGCAGCTGCCTAGGGCTGCAAAATGTTTAGTAACACTTTCTTGTGCTAGTGACTGTGCCTTGTGAGGGGCCTACGTTTAATGTTTTGCCTAGAGCAACAAAATCCTGTAACTGGTGCTGGTTGCCGTATTCAAGGAAGCCTGCAGGAATTGCTTGCTGGTGACTGGGAAAGCAGTCACTACTCTTTAAGCAAAACTACTATGACAGCTTAGGAGTAGAGCTCCTTAAACCACCTGTTCAAACCTGTTAATCACAGGTAATCTTGGGTCTTCAAGGGGATTACTCAAAGACAATAAAAATACTAAATAACCAAAGACAAAAATGGTGGCTGGTAATTAACATGCTTTTTTTTTTTTTTTTTTTGGTGATAGTACGCAGTTATTTTTGCAATGATTGAAACCAGTAACACACAACAGAAAGTTCTCATGGGATTGACTCTCCTTTCAGAAATGAACTGTAGAATATGCTCTGCACTTCTTATTATTCTGCTTCCTTATTGTCATTCTCATAAAATCAATCAAAGTGATAACTGGAATGTCTAGAAACAGCCAGAATTTAATCTGGAAGAATTATACATAAGTATATCAGCACTGGAAGTGTATCTACTTAGAGGAGCTATGTATCACTGGAGAAAACAATGTTCTATGCTTGAAGCATTGGCATGTATCTACAAGATTATACTAATTTCAGTACGATGGCATTATAGAATTATTGGAAACATGCATGTTATAAAACTAAAAATAAATATATGCTACAAAATTTGAAATTAATTGAAAATGCTTTCATTTTACAAAAAACATATCGTAGTTGTATTCAATAAATATTAGCCATAAACCCTAGTCTAACCCCAGATTTTACTAGACTTAAGAATTTGGAGAAACTCAGATGTCAGCCCAAACTTTGTAGCCCAGGCACATGACCAAATGTATCTAGTCATCGATAAGGCAGCACAGACCTTCCGGTGTTTCTAAATACAATCTTTATATAGGTCCCTTCCAGCTGGTGTATGAAGAGCCCTTTTTATGTGGGATATATACTGTTTTCTAGGGTGGAAGAGAGATCAGTTCCCTTCTTTGAATGGTTTCTTATTCTGAACTGCAGAGAACATGCTGGAGGAGTTGCAGCACTGGCTGACAGAACAGGAGAGGTTACACATGAGATACTGCTTTCTATAGCGTATAAGGCTCTTTCTACACTAAAGATGCCCCTTTGCCAACCATGAGCCCCATTTAGTTAGGTAAGTCCTCAGCGGTGCAGCCACATGGCCAAGGACCAGGGCCAAAGCTACCTTTGAGGCACTTGGCCTCAGTGCTCCAGTGGTCCAGTTTGCCTGTGGATCCTATGATTTCAGGATTTCCAGGAGGTTGGTGTGAAAAACTTACCATCTTAGAAGAATATGAAGGAAATTTTGTAAGGTTGCCCTTAAAGCATTTTTTCAAACCACATGGATTAACGTTGTCTATTCCAATAAAAACAGTTGCTCTTTTCAATACATAGCACATAGATTTATCAAGTGGCTCAACTGCCATGTATTTGAGGCCTCTTGAAAATTAAAGGTTGGACCAGATGATCTTTCAAGGTTCCTTCCAACCTAGGCTATTCTATGATTCTATGACAGGGCAACACAATTTTACACTAGACTATATTATTTGCATATTTATTGCTTTATTATATCTTTCCAAATCAAACAATCAATATAATTTGGACTTTATTGGGGAAAGAATGAAACTGCTTGACTGACACATGACGGTGAACTAACTGCATTAGAAGCTCTGGCTCTTTTATTTCTCTTTTACTCAGAAAAAAATCTGGATTTCTTCTGTACAAAATTGCAGTACTGCAGGCTAAAACTTTCCTTCTCAATCTAAAAACTTTCCTTCTCAATTTAAATTCATTTTAAATTGTTATGCTTTACAAACTTCCAAATGGGATTCTAATTGTTGACAGACATTTTACATTACATGTGTCTATCACTTTGATTTAATATGCATTTTCAATGAAATTTAAAAAAGGCCTCTAAGGTGGCAATTTAACAGCAAGACATGCTGTGAATTTTAGATATAAAAAATATCTAGTTTTCAAGGGTTTTTTGTACACGTGAAAATGGCCTTCCAGAAAAAAAAAAAAAAATCAGAATGCCTGTATGGCTGAATTATCACAAGCTAAATATCTCCAAGAATATTACCTACTGTTTTAGTCAATCACAGTCATCAGAGGCAAACCAGTTTTTACTTTTATGCAGCATTGCAGTAGCGCACTTCAAAAAATATTAACCATGAAAGAAATAAAATTTATTTGGAAATCCTATGTCTGGTTTATTACATCTCATGACCTGATTTAATTTTCTTCTACAGAAAACGCGCATTGAAATGTCTGTAAGTAATAGGTACTTCTTGTCAGCTTTGATAAGAGACGTTTGAAAGGAATTCCAAATGTATTCTGAAAGATAAGAGCCAAGCTTGCTTGTCTGTGTCCCTAAAAGAGTGGAAACCAGACCTAGGAGAGCATACAAGCTCAGAGAAGAGACCTGTTCTATATCAAGTCTACTTTTGAAACCATCAAAACTGGAGTTAACGTATAGGCTCTAAACTATCCACACTGATAGCACAGTGGGAACAACCCTGCAACTTTTACTTAGAATTTGTTAAACAAAATATTAGCTACTTTTAAATACTTGCATTTTCTTCATAACTTTAATACAAACATCTTGGCTTTGGCTTATTTTATGTAAATAGCTTTAGATCATCTTGTTTTAGTGGACCTGCAGGGTGTCCCAAAACCTGCACTTGATGGCAAGAATAAACATTCATTAAACTTCAAAGGCTGCCAAAAAGTCTAGTTATTTTGATTTAGGGGAATCATTTAAATTAATCCCTATGTTTGTGTAGAAAATATGTAATGTAATCCATTTCTCTGTCTCCAGCTTCAAGTCACTTACCATAGGGGGAAAACAAAAAGCTTTACTAATGTTTCCTGTCCTGAGAAACTGGGGAAAAAATGGAGACTTCATATCTTTTCACACAATTCTGGCTTAGTGACACTGAGAAACAAATATTATAATACACAACTGTGTGCTTATATCTCTGCACAACTGCTGTTAAAACTAGCACACACAATAGAGTTCTTCAATGGGAGCAGTAAAACCAGATTTTATGTATGTGTGTATATATATAAATAATCTTTTTTTATCAAAAGAGCCAATTACTGGTTTTGAACGGCTTTCTGCCTTAGCACCCCAACTCAGCTCAGTACCGTTGTGCTAAGAAAACTCACGGTCACCTTTGTAGCGTATCTTCCTTTTTGCCGGTCCCCTCTTGAAACGGGGCAGAGACTTCAATGGGGTGAAGAACTTATTTTCTTAATTTAATTTTTACTTTAAAATCAGTCGTCTCCTCAGCTGAAAGAGTATGTAGAGCACACTCTGTCAGAGGCACCGAGGAAAAAAATAAAAGGAGTGGGAACCTCAGCTATTGTAAATCACTGTAATGCCACTGAAGCCAATAGGACTACATCAATTTAGACTAGCTGAGGTTGTGGCCTAATATTTGTGCTGAAATGTTGAGGCTATAGCCGTAACCCTGAGCTGCATAAATATTTGTTGAAAGCTGACTGTTGGGGTATAGGGGGTGGATTGCTCATCAGCAAATAGTTAGGACCTTTGTCTTTCATCCTTTCTTAAGGAAACCCTTCAATTTTTGAGGGGGTGGGGATTTTTCCCTGCGTAAAGGGTACAGATATGATCCTTCTTACTTAGTATAGGGATTACACTGTGTACAGTGAAACAGTAATTTTCATCTGGACTTTTGAACTTGCACCCGTCTGACTGTCCTACACTGATTCATGCAATGTACTGTACATGAATGACCAGTAATGTTTACAAAATGAATTAGTTTGACTCCAGCTCTCTAGCCAGAAAGTAATCAAAGTGAAGAGCCAAGCTATTTCTGAAATTCCAGCTTCCCTAGCTAGAAACTGCATGCTCTGTCTCACTAATCAGTGTATTAATGTTAAATGTACATGTTCTATGCTGGAGGACGATAACAGCAGTGACTCTGAGCAGCGTACACCTATTAACTATTCCACCCTCATACTGCTTTTCTGTGGTGGGCAAGTCTGGTTGCAGGATATGGTACAGAGACAAAAAAAAGTGAAAATGTCTATCAGTAAGTGAATAATCCACAAATTGTGGGTGTGGTTTTTTTTTTCTTCCTTCCCCAAATGTTTTATTTCTATTCTTTCAAAGCCAGAGTTCATAGACATTTATTCAGGAGTCGTCTTATGCAAATATTTTTAGTAGAGTTATTCATAACTGGTGCCCCCAAAGTCTTGGAGGCTCTGGTTTATGTCCTCATCAACCATCTTAATTTAAGAATTCAGCAACATCAGAACTATCTTCAGAATAAGCTCATCCCATAAAACCCATCAGCCCTTGTTAGATTTAACATAAAAATTACTGTGAAAGAAAAGGTTATCTAAGCGTTTTGTTTGAGATAGTCTGCAACTCAAAATGGATCACTGAAATTCCCCTCAGCAAACCAGCCTCCTGATCTGAAAAGCACCACTTCATATAAAGCTGGAGATGTCTCAGAGCCAAACTGTTCGCTCCTGTAAATGGTTAGAGCTCCACAGAGGGAGGATATGAAAATAAGGCTCTGTTGATTTTCCAGCAGAGCACCTGAACCACTTCCCCCACCCCAGTCAGTTAAAGCAAAATTAAAAGAAAAATAACCCCTGATTAGCATGTGAGCTCCTTGTTTGATGCACATCAGCATAACCCGAGTGGATATCTGACTTAAGCAGGGTTATAACGGGACTTACCACCAAGAAGATCTGGGCCAGGCTATTTTAATGGTGATTTCATGTGAGTGGGTGAGAACCTGATTCTTCATCCTTATTCAGGCTGAAAACAAGGAATGCACGACAGAGCTATAGATCAGTTGCTAAATTGATTATTTCTTTTTCAGGGAGGGAGGCTAAGGAGGCTCCGTTCTTCCAAAATTAACAATCGCTAGTGTGGTGTACAGCTCAGGTCAAATGACAAGTGACCACGATGCTGCCCAACACCTCCCCATCTATATCACAGCTGCATCCAGTGCCCTGATAGCTTTTATTTCCAGACTAAAGTTGCAAATCCAGAGGAGAGGTAAAAATGAAACACATACGAATAAAATAGCAGGATATCTCTAACATTACCTAGAAAATCAGAGGTTACCAAATAGTTAAATCTAGCTGTGCTTCTCTTTAAGCAGTTTAAACATAAGTCAATATTTTTGTCTTTTGTTGTCTCAGGGTTTCTACAGGAGCACAGAGAATTTCATCAATGATCTTTCCACACTTTATAGCATTACGCCTTTGTACTATTATCCATCTGTACCCTTATCTGATGTGTTATCAGCCGTATGAAAATAACTATCAGTCCCTTCACCCCAGAGCAAGTATCAATAGGAGGAATGACAGTGGCTAGTTTGCGCACTTGAAATGGTTTATTTGTTGCAATCCTGTGCACAAGATGTTTATCAGTAAGCACCAGACAGCCATGCAGAAGAAGGAGCCTTAATTCTGTCTGAGACAGCCTCTTATTGCTATTGATAGTTAGCATCAGTGTCCAGTCTGAGAAATGGAAGTGCTGCAGGCAACTTCAGTCAAGACACCCTATTGATCTACTGCTTCCTTTGCCTCCCTGAAGCTAGAGAAGAAAAATAAAAAGGGGAGGAAAAGCTTGCTGTGTAAGGGGCAATGCGGCAGTCTATGACTTACCATCATTCAAAAGGGGTGTGTATGTGCATGGATATTCCTGATATTCAGTACCTCAGACAACTGTAAATCACAGGCACAGCCATGATAAATATAAATGTCAATGTGTTGGAAATGTCCTTTATATAAGAGGTGTCACTAGAACTACATTTTTAGCATGAAACATTTTTGCTGCTTTTTATTTTTCATTGACTTATTGTGCTTCTGTTACATCCTGTCTAACACAATCAATCTAAAGCATAATATCTGAGAGTCCTATTCATAAATAATACATATTTGGGTCATTTTCATTTGTATTCTACAATGAAGATTTACAAGCCAGAAACAAAACAAGAAACAATGTGTGGAATGCTCTTATTCAGTGGATAAGAATATATTACTGTGATCAATTAATCTGCTTTTCTCTGCATTAGGTGGACATCTTTATGGTACATCCATAAGGGTTTATAACTTAGGAGAGACAGAATCAGCTCTAAGGCTCTAACATAAAATGCCTGTACTCAGAAAAGAGAAACTTTTCCAAAGTTTTTTTTTCCAATGGGAAATGTGTTAATTTTGGCAAGCTGAACCACAGCAATACCCCATCTATCAACATAGTATGTCGCTCTGTCCTATATACTACCTCTTACATTGAATGAAACAAAAAAATGACTACATTATACCACAGCTAAAAGTAAAAATAAGTCTGAGGATTTCTATAGTGCCATTCATCCAAAGATAGTCACATTCTACTACAGACCATGCAAATTCATTCTGCAGGAGGGCAAACTGACACACAGAAATTTCCCAGCTTAATATTTTCAGCCAAAAATTAGTAGGCAAAATATAATAATAGTAATAATAATAATAATAAACAACAACCAGAACAAAACCAACCCCCCCCCCCCCCCCCAAAAAAAAATCTGTGTGCATATAAATTTCAGGAGCAAATCATAACAATAAAGGTGAAGGAAGACTTAAGTTGGTATTAGTATACTGATATGTCATATAAGAATATACAGTCTCCTGTGCAGTCACCAGTAGAGCTGGTATTCTGAGGATGGGCTATGTCAGAGGAACAGCAGTAATGGCACAGATATTTCTAAATTTTACCTGCACAGAAGGAGCAAAAATTAGGGCTTGGTGAGTAAAAAACAGTCAGTGTTACTTTAGGAAGGAAAGTCAGAATAAGCAAGAGCTTTTCAGGCAATAGGAACTGATGAGAAAAATTCAGGGTGATCGGTGGGAATGAGGACAAGGCTGGCCACTGTGGCAGTTCCCACCTTTGCCTCGAGCACTGAGAGGTGCAGGCTGTACTGTGCTCAGGGCTTTGGACTGTGGTCCTCAACATGGGTTATTGTATTAGTTTTTCAACTGTGGAAATTTGCTACAAGCGCATCTCAGATAAAAAGTGAAATGAGTTTTGCAACTATGGCAAAAAAGCAATTTTACATTTCATAGGCCTTTTAAAACCGTTTTCAATAGAAAATAAAAATAACAGTAAGGGGAAAAAAAAGGCTACATTTCAATTCCCGTTTTTATAGTTTGACGTTGCAGATGTTTCTGGGTCAGAGGCGAACATGTCTTTAGGTGTCAAAAGATGCAATAACCTGAGAAAAAAATGGCCCAGTCCCCAGAACCGTGACTGTGTGCCAGAATATCCCCACCTCAGAAGCTTGCTGGCAGCAATGTGCTCCAGGTGTCTTACACTAAACAGACCTGGTAGTCATTTTAATATTTTCCATGCTCATGTAAATGGACTTGATGTGTGTTCATCAAATGTGGGAAAATCCCACAGAATTGTGTGCCATCTGTTTATAGGTAGAAAGTCTGCTGTGCTGACAATTTAGTGCAAAATCAGAAAACAGAATGAAAGCAAGCAAGCTTTTGTTTTGTTCTGGTTTGATTTTATAAATCTGAGACCTAACGCCGTATCAAAAACCTAAGAAAGTTCAAAGGTTCATACTGTTTGGATAGCATTGTCCTTTTCAGATGGGTGAATATTACCTGAGCCCCATGGAGCTCTTCAGTCTGCACCACGTGGCTACAACCCGCAACCTAGTGAAACCCGGAGGATGACATGGTGAGCGTGCGAGGGCCACATCTTGGGCAGTTGGACGTCTGCACTGGTGCTCTGGACCATAAACCGCGGATCAGAAGCCCCTGATTTTTACTCGCCATCTTACAGCATTTCAACACTTCTGGTTGGCCTCAAGTGAGAAACTCAGGCCGAAGCAAAAACTAAGAGGCTCATTGAGGAAAAGCATCACCTTATCTTATATAACACCCAATACCACATTTACCTTTTTGTTAGAATTAAAGGCAAGTTTAATCCAATTAATATGCTAGATGCCAACCGAAGTGTCCATCTTCATTGGTTTGGTCTGTTTCAAACAAGACTGTCGAACAAAAGGCAGTTAAGTCTGAGGTTCTGGAAGCAGCTCTGCTATTAGAAGGAAGGCTGTGATCACAATGATTTTCAGCATCAGTTGGTAGGCATCAACCAGTCATCAGAAGAGGAAGTTTAGACCTTTCTTGTCCTTACATTCCATGTGAAACGTGCGCTTATACTTTTCTACAAAGATAGACTAACCAAATAACCTGACCTGGGAAATTTATACCTGCATATGAGTCAGACATTGTCAGAATATGATGTCAAAGACTGTTTCAAAAGTATATTTTCATTATTTTCCATCAGGGAGCAAAATCTTGTCTTGGGTGAAAGAAGAGTTAATGCAGCTGACAGACAAGAAAAATAGCAGAAGAAAACTTGACAGAGCTAATCAAATCCAGACATAAGCAATCTAAAATCTCAAATGGGATTCAAGGTAAGCTAAAAGGACACTACAGCATCAAATGCTTTTACACCATCCAATGCAACCTGAAGAGAACACAGAACAAAATCTCTGCAGAGACACGCGCAAGATGCTCAGCAAGGTAGGTCAGTGTATCTCCATTGAGATAGGCTCTACTGCTTTACGCGGGCTTAACCCTGCCCGAAACGGCCTAAAATAGATATTTTAACCTTGCCACCAGCATTGTACTGGGGTATAAAAGCTCAGAATAAGTTTGAAAGTGCCTATGGTCAGTTAATTGGGAAAACAACCAGTTCCCCACAGTATAATCTACCTCATTTGCCAAAAGAGACAAGTTTTATATGTTTCATTCAGAAAAGTGCAACTCCTCCAGTAATGTGGCTGAGACATTTACTTTGAAAATGAGGAATATTATTTCCAAGGTCAACCTGAGGTTTCCTGGGTTCAGACTAAAATACTTTGTGGGGCCAAAGAAATATTTACTGGGTTCTAGGGAGCAGGGAGTGGATGTGTAGTTTGAACATATTTCAAGTCAGCCTGGGAGGTCTATTTGTGTCTCCTCAGACAACCTTTTTTTTTTTCTCCCTGAGAAATTGGAAATACAGAAAATGATGACATTTTTTGCCAGTACATTTCAGTTGGGTCATTTCCTGCATTGAACCAGAGAACCTGCATTTTTGGCATCCTTTCCAAAACGTATTTCTTTCCAGTGCATCATACAAAACTATAACGTTAAATTTTGCCTAAGGGCTGCCATTCCTTCTGTGTTAAACTAGAAGGAGTTTCTGTATAAAGCAACGGTTTTCTTTATGTGACCTTTTACAGTGGGAGTGTTGAGAGAATGACATTATATGTTGTAGGGCTAATGCTGGGTGGAGCTTTGTGGGAAGTCGTAAATTAAACAGTAGCATTTTACAAATGAGCTCCATAACGAGTAGGTGATTGCAAGATGTGCTACTGCATGCTGGAGATTAACATCCGAATATAGAAACTATCACCTAGCCCAGGAATGGCAGTAAAAGGTTAAAAGAAATATTCAATATTATCAATCATATTAAAAAAAAGAGAGAACTTTTTACAGCTGCCAAAGGAGCTTGGGAGAATTAATGCGTTTGTGTCAAAAAGACTGAGAACAAGTGAAATAGGACTGCACTGATTGCCAGAATCTTACTTGCCTGGAGAGATAACATTGGACATCCAGTTTAACTAGGCATGTGCCAAGAATCCTCTTGCGGATGCTATGGAGAGGCTTTCAAATATAAGAATGTACGACCCCCATCCTCTGGTCCTCTCTGTGGTTTCTGAGTTGCTCATTAAGCCGGGGAAACCTCCAGTGAGGTGTGATGACCTGAAAACAGACAGGAGCTAAGGAATCAATGTTTTAAATAAAACAGCAATTATAAAAAGATCTACAGCTCCTTCCATGTAATCAGGTAAATTACCAGGAGTGGCATAAAGCACCTAAATTAGAGAAAGAGCGGAGGAAGGAGGAGTGTGGGGGGGGAAAGAAGGTCCCTTGGGAGATATCCGATAGGATGCTTAGTCTGTGTAAAGGGCAAAAGGTTAAGTGAAAATGAGATGAGGGAATGATCAGATATAGTCAGATCAGAGACAGTTAAATAAAGGAATGTGCTAACCTAAGATAAATGTGAAGAAGTGTGCCTGTTCTGATTGTGTTGCTGTAGCTGTTCTTCAGCAGTTCAGGAACCAGAGAGGAGGAATTCCTGCTTCCCAATCCATGTCAGTCCTAGCTGAAGCACTTCCCAGCAAAGACATGGAAGGGATAAAGACACAGGTTTAAGATTCCTCTCTGCCACTCCAACAGTGTAAAATGATATTAAAGTGCTTCTAATTACACTTACACTTTTTGCAGGTCCCTTTTTACTGCTGGTGTGATATAAATCATCCTTAATGATGAGAAAGTCAGGCCTGTGCCATCCGTGATAGTAGACAATGAAAAGGATGCTGTTTAAAGAACATGAAAACAGAAGTAACGAGAATTACTTTGTTAACGTTTTCATGGGTCAAAGAGCTCTTTTTAGAATGGTTTTCCATAACAACAAACAACATTTGATTAAAATAGGTGCATAATGTTGCAAATAAATGCTTGGGACACAGTCTATATGACACCTCATCCAATATTTTGGTAAATCTCCATTCTTAGCCTACGCAACTAAAATGGCCTAGGATAACAGACAGCACCAGAAAGCTCCAGAAGTATGTGTACTGGCCCAGTCTGGAAATGACCACAAGAATTTTGTTCAAAAGCCTTTGGTGGCTTACAGCCTTTAAATGTTTCTAAGAACAGCTTTAAATTTCTGAATCCCAAGACAAAAGTTCAAATTCTTAGACACATAAGTTAGAGGTCACTACTTTTTATGTTTCCTCAGAAGCTTAATTAACATATACAATTAGACCTGGGAATTAGGAAATTGGAGCTTTGGCTCGCCTGCTAGATGCTAATACTTGGGAAATACCCAAACAGGACTGCTGAAAACAAATTTTGGTGTTCTCAACAATTTTGGTGTTACAGCTCTTTTAGGAGAGAAAGAGCTGTGTGTTCTTCACAAAGAGTGTGATTAGTCACAGAATTCACTAAATCTAGCTGAACTTCTTATGTTTAAGAATAACACAGATCCCACATATATTTATATCAACCCTAAGCTATTCTGAAAGAAGTGTGAGTCTGGAAATGAAGACTTTCAAATGAAAGAGGTGGTTGAAGCATTTTGACCCTATTCAATCAAGGTCAGTTTTCCCTTAATTATACCTGTTTCCTTGTCTAACATTTTAGATACCTTCCAAGAGTCTATTGACAGAGTTTATAAGTGGCATTCAACAATGAAGAAGAAAGCAAGCTGATCACTAAACTCCCCCTTTCCCCATGTGATAAAAGCAGTGTTCCAGAGGAAGAGACAAAAGAGTGTTTGGGTCCCAGTTGTGTGTGCCTATGGGAAAGGAGTGGTGAAAAGAGGCCAACAGCTACGGGAAACAGGGACCGGAGCGAAGAGCACAAATCAGCTTTATAAGCTCGCAAATGATGGATGGCTAAATGCCAATTGGGAGCAATGCATACAATTGAGTTTGCATTGTTGCGATTATTAAAGGTTATTTTACTTTTAATTTTTTGTGGTAGGTGTTCTCACTTGTTCCTTACAGAAACCCTTGATTTTCACTTGCTAGATACTTAGATGCACTTGTCATACCCAAAAGGTGATTTCAGTTCTTGGATGCCAGGAAACCTTTCCACTGATCAAAACACAGCTGCACAGGCTTGCTTGATCTATTAATGGGTGCCACAACTCTGCGGTGTCTGCCTATACCTGAGAAAATAGATATAATTAATATAACAGATATCATACGTATATGCAAATCCAGATGGGAAAAATGACTTATAGTAAGACAAGGTTTTCATTTGCCAAACCAAATCAAGATATCTGAATCACGTAATCAAGCATATACAATCTACACTCAGACTATGGCTGCTGCAGTGACATCAGCGTGCTCTTCATCCTTTTTATTTTACATTGAGCTTGTTTTTTAATGAAAGATATTAAGAAACACAATTTTTTAAACATACTTTAATTAGCTTTTTCCAGGCTGTCACCTCTCTGCAGCCTTTAAAAAGCTCTTTCCATTATTTCCCACAAGTTGCTTGGACGTAGGATGTCAGACCATAGGACTACATGAACTGCCATTCAGTGGACACTGATGCTGAGTATTAAAACAATGAATGAGCAACTTTCTGTCTGTTTTATATAAAATGCTTTCAGTGTAAGACAGGGAACAGAATATTTTCTTATAGATAACCTTTTTATCCATTACAGAAATGCATACCACCCCCTTTACTAACAAAAAACAGAGAGGCAATATCTTCAGTATGCTTTATTATATTAATACATTTTGTATTACAATTTTATCTTCTTCACTTTGACATTTATTTCCCCTTTAATGAGTCAAAATGCCTAGCCAAGAGCTCTCGACTATAAGCACATTCTTAACATCAGCATATTAACTGTCACATTCAGGCTAATAGGTTTAAGTTATCTGTTTGAGCTCTTTGTTAAACAAGACCAAAACACCCTGATTTTAAAAAATTGATGTAAATGGAAACTTTCACTTTAGTGGCACTGGAAAGACAATGCTGCTTCATCATCATCATCAGAACAAGAACATTCAATATCATGGTTTTGCTCCCAAATATCTTTATCTGTGATAAGTGCCTCTTCTTGTAATAAAAGATACTGAACAAAAAGTAGTTTAACAGAGATTTTGAAATCCTGATTTGCAACAGTTAGTTCATTCTGAACCCTTTATTTTATTTCCTTTTGTATTGTGGGGGCAAACAATTGTTGTAGCTTTCATCGTGAGCTCAAGCATTACATTTTAGCAGCCCGAGCTTAAGTGCATGCAGATGGGTGTAACATCAGCTTTTTTATTCAAGGATATTACAAAGCCAACTGCAAGCAAATTAATGCAAAACCAAGAAGGCATTTTTTCATAATCTTGGGTAATTCTGAGCAAAGTTTCAAAGGACACCAGGTTCCTCTCAGGAATCTAGATGAAACAGTTGCAGGTTTTGAAAATTCTTTAATTCTGACTCTTAAATCACATTAGCATGAATCACATTATCAGTGCAGGGGAAATCATAAATGAAAATAGACAGTTGAGCTGATCTATTTTAAAGAACAATTTTAGAATCAGATTCCTCATTAATCATGATTATTTTAATGGAAGGAGATAAAACAATCTGCCTGGCATTTAGACAAAAGTTCTATCCTTTTCCTCCCTTTTAATCCAAAACAACTCTATAGGATCTGGGCTGTCTGAAAAAACCAGTGGTGATAGATTTTCTGTATATACCCTTATTTTTTTTCCTCTCGAAGAGCTGTACATACAGTGGTTGAAATTCTCTGGGAATCTGATCTTTGTTCCCTGTTGACTGAAGGGCCATTTCTGCCTTTCTCAGCAACACTGGGTCAGAGCTCATGGGAGCATGTCTCGGTAGGTCAGAAGTACCTCTTGGTGTCAGTGGAGTGGAATCCACTTTTGAAGATTGGGGTTCACCAACGTGCTTCTATATTCAAGCTGTCTTTCAGGGGTTATGGCATTTCTGACTTCTTATTCTTTTCTTGTGAAATTGGGAGATAGTGTTCGCTTGCTTCCTTGTTTGCATGTATGAGGAAGTGAGAGAAAAAAAATACAAATTCTTTTAAGAGTGAATGCCACATGAGATAATTCCATCTGTCTGCCTGATTTGGCACTTTCAACTCAATTTCTCAGTTTCTGCTGATGAATAACCCAGCTCTTCCCAGTGATAAGCACTGTTTAAGTGCTGGACATATGCTACAATCATAGCAATTACAAATATTTACTCTAATGGGGTGAACGAATAGCACCAACTAGTTGATGTGATGAAGTTTCCATGACAAACTCCAGATTTATGGGTTTGTTAATTTTTAAGCGTAAAAGATTTCTGATATCCTTTGACAGGCAACAGTGTGAGTTGACCACCTCAATTAATAAATCTCTCTCACTAGATGCATACAGTCATGGACTGTGCTCCTACTTAAGTCAAAATTACAATCCACACCTAGAGCAGAACTAAATTTAGGCTTTAAAGCAAAGACTTAGTCATAACAAAGCAGATTTCCTGATGAATACTTACGAAATAATTTCATTGCCTATTTCCTGAGGAAACTTTAAAAGAACAGAAGTGTTGGTGTGCACATGTACTTTGTTACACATTGTCAAATCAAACCCTGGTTCAGAGCAACACTTCAGCCTGTTCTTAACTCTAGGCTTATTAATCTCAGTCATCAAATACAACAGATTTACAGACATGCCTAAATTTAAGCTTAAGTAACCTCAGAATAGAAATATTTTACTGAACTGAGAGTTAAACTGAGGCCTGCTCTTGTTCAGCCAGAGGTCAGAGTTTCTTGCTGAAGGAATATGTAGGTCGGTGCAAGAGACAAATATTTGGTGTCAAAATAGTACTTCTGAAATTGAATATGTAGGAATCTAATTCCCAGTGGATTTGCATTAAGTTGTTCCTCCCAGCACTGTAGTAGGTATCACAGTAATGTTGAACAGAAATTAATTACTGTGATTTTAAAAAGCTTTACCCGTGTTTAAAATTTAAACCGTATCACACCACTGATGCTAGCAATTTTGAAGGCCCTTTGAGCTTCTCACCCTTCCCCTGACCGACAGTTCAACCAACCAATCAGGGTTTTTTTCCATTTTGTATGTGATTTTCTTCCTTTCTGCACCGCATCTGGACTGTAGAGAGAAAGAAAGTCAAGAATCATGCAGCAGCTCATCAGTAAACTTTCCCGGTCTGCTGAAACAAAATCCACAGGTCCACTGAACTAAACACCAGGTATCAATGAGTTTATGATGATTCACGTATATCTGCAGCATATTCTGTTAGATGGGATAGATGCTCTTCATCCACTCTGGTGTAAAAACCAGACACGTGAATATAAAATCTGGGACGACCCCACAGTTTACTGCCACACTGCGTTCTGCAGCTGACCTGTGATAACCCCTTGCTCGCAGACAGGGAGAGGAAGCTGGAGGCAGTCATGATCCAGAAGTCTTCCAGACCTCATGAGCGGTCAAAGACTTTCGGAGAGAGACAGATCAGTCCTTTGTTAAATTAGGGCCTTAAAACAGGAAAATGACTGGGGAAGTCACAAGTCAAAGGGATGGTGACTGTTCTTGTAAAACTCCTAACTGGGTCAGCAAACACCATCACCAAGTGACCAGAGTTCTTTACTAGACATTAACTGACTAAGATGCTTCTCCACGCACATTTAATGCTTCTTGTAAGCCATTAATTGTTTTCTCAAGAAGCACCCTTATCAGCCATTAGCACACGAGGTGGGAGTTGGAGGCCTGGCTGGAGAAAAGCACTTTCACAGTGCTGCTGTGCAGCTGTTTCTCCTGCCTGATGTCTCTGTAACAGGCAGTTCAGTGCAGGTGTTGGAGCGTACAACTTTCTCATTTGCTGGGATATCTTCTTCACTGGTGTTTAAGCAACAGTGATATCACTGCTAGAGTATGTCCGTCACTAACATCTTGGAAACAGAAGAGGAAAAGAGCCAGACTTAAAATGCCCAGATGAAATAATAACAGTGCGAATATTCTTACCGCCTTTGGCAAAAGTTCAGAAATGAAGAGTCTTACAGGTCTGTTGATTTGGTACCTCCACGGAGTTATGCTAGTATGTGTGGTATCTTGGAGTATTAGAAATTGGAAGCAGACTGGTAACTTCTAGTGAAGCAGTGCTAGTGAGGTCAGAGAATAGAATCCTGTATGTACTTCAGCAAGTTAAAATTTTAATGAATTGGTACTCACTGTATAAAATACCATTTTTAAAATATTTTTTCTTTTGTTTTCAGACTCAAATTTCAAAATATTTGACAAGTTCCCAAACCTGCTTGTAAAAATCCCCAAGTCACGAGCCAGTCGGATAAAAATCTGTTCATTGTAAAAAGGGAAGGGGGTAGGGTGGGAAAGGAAAGGTTTAGTTGATAAGTTGGCTACACTATTAAACGTTTAACCACAGCCTGGAGCTCAAATCAGCATTCATGTGAAGTTCCTATTTATTAGAGTATATGAAAAGTATTCAGCAAACTGTATCTTGTTTTTGAAGGAGATGCACCCCTTTAATTAGGGTGTAAGACTAGATCCATTTCTTAGAAATACAGAAATGTGAGTGACAAAAATGGTTGTAAAGTATGCTTCATCCCATTTAAAGTTTCTTAAGAACATACTTTGAAAATAAGCAATACAGTAACACAGGAGAAAATGGACAAGGGAAAAATCACAAAGGCATTTATGAAGATGAATCTAGGACCACATTGACTTGTCTAAATCTATATAAAGAAAATGGCCTGCAAGTCACTCTGAAAGTGATGGGAACCCATGCTTCAAACACATGTCTTGAAAGAATGTCGGAAATCTCGTTCCTCTTTTGGCTGCGGTTACAGATGCTTTCGCCAGACAGTGGGCTCACCAGTTTCAATTGTCTGAAATACTCAAAAATATGTTCTCTGGAAGGTAGTCTGCATATGCTTACAATAAACATTAATGAAATCAAATTACTTTCACTTCAGGATAAATACTTTCAAGTAAGTCTGTTAGAGACACTTATAGTAAATTGCTATTAATTAGTTTTTCCAGTCTACTTAGGTTGTACTAATGAACACAATCACTTCTAACATATTTATACGCAGGATAAATCCTGCCTCTCTCTCTCTGCCTGTGTGAAAGGCCCAAGGTAAAATGGAGATACTCTGCTGCAGGAACACTTGGGAGTCACTTTGGGACAGGTCGATGAGCCTGCTGGGTTTCTGTGTCTCAGAATTCTTGTAGTGGAGGACCAACCAGGAGCAGCTGTCTGCCCTCCTTGCCAGACAGCCACCCCTGTCCCTGGGCTTGAGCGGGGCAAATTCTGCAGCTTTCTGCCCACAAAAATGTGTAAGTTACATAACATGGAAACTCTCAGCTCTGCAAAGCCAATGAAACCACATTTTCCTATAACAGTTACTTCCCCTTTTTACATGTTACCCGCTTGTAATGGCTTGTTGTAAATTATGTGATAGTTTCTCTAGAGATGGGAACTCCTTTTCTTATGTTTGTGAAAATAACCCTACAGCACAAGGTCCCCAGCCCTGATGGGACATTTCAGGGCATTACTGGAAGGACAGCGGTCATACTAATACTTCTTAGCTCAGAATTATGTCTATACCACAATTTAAAAACAATAACGTTACTTTCAACAATTTGATTACAGGAAAATCCCTAGATACCGCAGACTAAAGCTCCTAGTAATTTGCTTCACCAAGTCCTAAACAGTACTGAAACGCAATCCAATTTTTGTAAGAAATTATCTGCTCTATTCTTGTGTAATTTTTCTTAACAGCTCTGAATACCTAAAGAGGTACTGCAGTAAACCATAAAGCCTAGATCTAGCTGAGAAACCTGCATGCATCACATAAAGCGTATGATTCCACAACTCATTAAGTCTAATTTATGGCATATGTAATTAAGCACCTTTGAATTGAACCCAGGTCTCTAGAGATAATAACACTTAGAACTTATATAGGGCTTTTCATCTTCAAAGTGCTTTACAAACATTAACTAATTAACAACATAATAAGACATGAAAGGCCAATGTACTTACCCATAGTGCTGCATAGCCTCTGTATAATTCAGATTTTGATGTTTTTCAATGCAAGATCCAATCTGGGTGCACAGGGAGGATTTACTTGTGGTCTCCTTCACAAACAGAAAGCATGACTTTGTACATATCATATATCTGAATTCCCAGAGTACTCCTCTTCTCTGCTACCTATTGCTGAGTCATAAGAAATAGTTCCCAAAAGTGATGGAAGGTATGGAAAAGAGCATCTCAAAGCAGTCTATGAGGGTGTTTGAGTTTCCTGGGCTTTGGAGCCAGAGTAATGGGGCCTAATGCAGAAAGGGGTTCCCGGAGAATTCACTTCACAAGATTTCTGGTACCGCCTAAATTCATAACCTTCCCAAGGTAAATCTAATAATAATTACACAGAATCTCTGGGGAACTGTCTAAACTACCAGGGAGACCTTATTTTACCGCAAATAAATTTACCTGCTGAAACCTACAATGTTTTCTTGCTTTTCTCTGCACTTCTGAAAAGTCTGAAGTATCTAGCCAGTTTGATTGTTATTTTTTTGTTTGGTTCTTTTTTTGTTTTTATCACTAGGTTTAATTTACACACAAGCCTCTTGAGACTGTGTACATTTGCCTTATTATCTCAGTGAATGTTTTCTTGGTGATAGCATATGTTGCAGATGTTGTATCAGGTTACTTAAATCCCTCCTGAATATTACTAATACGGAAAAAAGAAGGCTAAAATAAAAGGGGAGCAAATAATATGGACAGTTTTAGTGACCAGTCCTTGAGACCTCAGCCTGTGTCAGTGATCATTTTCATGAGCTCAGAATGCTGACCATTGTCTTTGCATATGCTGTGTTTAAGCATCACCTGCCCACTGGCTAAAAAGATAATGGATATCATGGCAGCATCTCATCTCCCTCCAGACAATGTCTGTCTCTGTCCCCCTAGGGATTCTCCTGTGCACCAAAAAATGAGAATTTGGAGACCAGTGGAAAAATATACCAAGCATGTAAGAGAGAGATATGCATATACACCTCCCTAAGCCTGCACATTAAAAAAATCTCAGAAACAAACATAAATGACTCAGTGGTAGTGGTACAGGGGAAGCCTCTTGAGAAATTAAAGAAAATGAGACATACCATGGACCAGAAAACAAAATATATGTGGAACCAGCAGGCTCTTGTGCTTCCCCACAGACAGCAGTCCAGAACAAATCCTGAAAGGTAACAATCTCACAGCAGTAATGCCTACAAGAGATCCTACGATAAACATAGGGTCTAATTAAAAGCGTTACAATTTTTAAATGCAAATGCAGAATAGAGCTGTCAAAATGTTTTATCCCTAAAGTGTGAATGCTAACCTTCCCATACTTATTACATAGCAGTACATTTTAATTTGCCTGCAGCAGAGTTGAATAAAGCAAGCATCACAAACACAATCAAATGGATATTTGAAAGTACTCCTCTTCACAATAACTGTGTGTCTGAGCAAAGCTTCAAATGTTGATCAATTGATTACCAAAATCAAAGAATACATTTCCCAAATGAGCTTCTACAAAGCACTCAATAGCACCTGAGAAAACAGCATAAAGCTTCACTGAACAGCAGTCTTCTCTGAAATATTTACAAATGCAACTTTTTACTGTTTTCCTTATTTATAGCTTAGATCTGCACAGATCTGGAGTAAAGAATAAAGCACCTCTGATAAATCAATGGTTTGATTCAGTTTCAGTGTGGCAAATTCAGTTAAACAAAGATGGAAAACAGTTTGAAATGATCCAAAGGTATACTTTAAGTCTTACGGCAGATCACAGGCTTTCTGGTACAATTCCTCAGACGACATTGGAACCTTTATTAAACAAAATTATGGCAAAATATGTATGTTCTTTAATTGTAGACCACGTGTGAATATTTTAATTGTATAAGGTACAGTTCTGGGTTTTTTTTTCCTTTGAAATAAGACAGATCTATTCACACTTATCTGTCCCTTTGGAATTTTCTTTCCTCCCAGCGTTGCCTGTGAGAGGGTTACTACATGGTCCTAACAAGGGTATATAAAGGCGAGATGCTTGGTCTTGGTTTTGAGCTTTCTCTCAAACAGTAAATGTTTGCTCAGCAGAGGCCTCTGTTGAGCTAATCACAGTTCATGGGAATACTTATGGGTATTCTCCAGCTCCTCCCCACAGCTGGAGGGACAGCTATTATTAAGAATGACTAAATATTAAACATAACTAGTAGTCTTCCGTCCATCTGCCAACTCCAGTGAATTGGTATCTGCTGCTATTGAGATGCTGTACTTCTACTGTTTCCTCCTCCATAAATGGGTTCCTCTGTCAGTGAACTTTGGAGAATAACTGCCCACCAAATACACCTGGGTTTCATTTAGTGACATCAACTCGAAAAAAACAGGATGGAAACAGGAAAACTAACTTTCAATCTGAAACAAACATGTTACTTACATGAGCTTCCTTACTTGTTACTTACATGAGCCTCCTTACTTGTTACTTACATGAGCCTCCTTACTTGTTACTTACATGAGCCTTTATCCATCCTTCTACACACAGGCCATTGTCTTGTACCACCTCTTGCAGTAGCCTCATCTCTTGTGGCGTCTTCACCATGAGGAAACCTGAGCTGGGGTGCAGAGTCTGCAATATGTTCTCTCTATAGAGCAAAACTCGGAGGTTGTGATTAAGCAAGCTTTGGGCACCCTTACCTTTCCTCCTCCATCTCAGTAAGAGGCATTTGTCCTGAAGAACACAATGGGATTTTGACCCCGTCAGGTGGCTGCTGTCCTAGCTTGGAAAGTTTAAGGGAAAAGCCTGAATTTTGTTGATTTAAATTAAAAGTTTGCTCAGAAATAACTTAAAATAGCAATTAAAAAGCCTCTATCTGCAGAGCTTCTGACATTTGATATTGAGTTTCTGGCCTATTAGAATGCAGATGTTATAGGCCTGAATCTTTCCCATAATACACCACTTCATGAAAGGAAAAAACCCAACACCTTAACAAAAAAACCCAAACAAAACAAACCAACCCAAAAACCAAACCAAAAAAAAAACCCAATCCGCACCACATCACACTCTCAGTAATTCTTAGAGTAACAGAGATTACATACACTCACAGAATTTGTCTTTTCTACACAAACACCTTTCTGGAGCATGCCACTATGCTGAAATCCTCTTGTGTAAGCAGAGTGCTCTCCAGGATTTATTGCATCTTAAGCAAGTGAACAAATATTTAGCCTTATGACAATTAGGCGGTTGACTCTCCACCTGTACCTTTCATCTCCCATCTGGAAAAGGAGAATGGTTGAAGAAACCTGTCAGGAGGGGGTGTGTGGGGGTGGAAAGGGAGAAAAAGACAGAAATGGTGACTGGCGAATGTTGAAAGCGCAGCCTAAAACATGGGAGATATATAGGGAAGGGATATTTTCATTCTTACATTTTTGCAGATCATTTTAGCTGAGATGCATTTCCCTTTAACAAAACAGGATCTATCCCCTATTACTCTGCACATTATGGCAAGAACTTTCAGTGATTACACAGATAGCCCAGCAAACTTCCCACCATTTGTGTGTCCTTAGGGTGCCAAGGGACATGTCACAGTCTCTGTCTCTCACTGGTATTTGCTGGGTTTCCCTGACACTCACCAGGAACACCCACTCTTTTAGCAGCAGCTGGGTAGAATAAGGCACATTTTATTCTAAGCTGTCCTCCCTTTGTCAGTTAATGGGAGATTTTGGGTGGTAAAGCCAGGAACATTTTTCTTCCAGTCTTGTTATTCCCATACTGCATATGGACCTGCCTTCCCCTCCTTTTGATCCTGCACTACTGTATCATATCACCCCTCAGTGTCTGTCACCTCCTAAGCTTGGGATGGAGGAGCAGCAATTCTGCCTCTGGGTCTTGTTTTTACGTAGGTCTGCTAATCACATGCATATCTTTAGTCTTAGAACAGGCGATCTAACGGTATCATTAACCCTGTTTTAAACCTACAGAACTGAGGCACGTAGTAATTGCTTGGGCAGGAGCCTGCGCACCAGACCCAGATTTCCTGTTCAACTCTTCAATGTTGATTCATTTTTTGATACTTCAATTTTTTCTTTTTGCTCTCAAGTATTTGCATAACAGGTCCAAAAACGGACAAACAGGAACCAAAATCAAGTCAATGAAAGCAATTAAATGGAAGTATTTAAGTAGAGAACATTCTCCCATGTGAGTGTCTGCCTGTACCGTAAGGCAAGATGAGGTTCTTCCTGCGCCAGCAGATAGCTGTAACTCTGCAAAGAGTTACCGAACTGTTAATATTGATGGGACAAGATGGAACATGTTACTAAGGCAATTGGTCAGGCTAAAGCAGTGATGGCAGCGCATGGAATATTATGGATGGTTGAAGTGGCTGAGGATATCTATCCTTCTGTCTATCTGCCTGTTTTGCAAGATGTCTATCATCATTGAATTTAGCTACCAAGGAACAATAGCAGCACTTAATCATCAATAGATAAATACTGCTTTTGCCATTAATTGGGGATTGGGTCAGATTTTCCTTGTTTGTACCTTTGCTGCTCTTTTTTTTCCTCCATAGTTGTGAGACGGTAGCATTTTCTCACAGCCTGTATGTGTTGTTTTGGGGCTTGGGTCAGTGGCAACAGCATAGCTCTGTGTGTCTGCCAGATCTTATTCAATTGAGCTCCTTTCCAGGAAAACAAAATAGCCAGCTGATGAGAGCTGTTACAAAATTTTGGACCCAGCGTCTTTTCACAATCTCTGGAATATGACTTGGAAGCAGCCACAGGGTGACCTGTCTCTGCACCTGCTCCTTCACCTGCAGTTAGAAGTGGCTGAAGAGCAGAGGGGGTTTCCCAAGCAATACCTGCTGTGAACCCACAACTTCCACGTCTCCGTTTTCTCTATAGTTAGTATTCAGCAAAGAGACTGCAACAGTACAGAGCTGTGTGTTTGCTGGTATTTTTCTTGTTCAAAGCTTTTGAGAACACTTTACTGAAGCATATAATGCTGCCTTGAATTTGGCCACTAAACCACGTTTTGAGAAGAAGAAACACAGGCACTTGGCTGGGACTTTTTTGCCCTGGCTTGCTCGAGTCAGAAAAGCACCCCTTCTTCCCCTTCCACATCTACTCTCGGCTCAATTCTCATCAGTCTGTCTCTGATTATGAGATTCCTCTCTAATATAATGGCTTCCCTCCTTTTTATTTTATTTTTAATTTTTACATTACATTTTGCCCTTTCAATTGGAGATTAAGGCTTTTATATGGTTTTAAACTCTGAAGAGAATTCATTTATCATTACAGACTCTTACATTAAAACCAGTCTTCCAGGAGTAACGTTAGGAGTAATCATGGTGTCTCCTGTTTTTAGCTGAAGTATTCCAAAACGAGAGTTAGGTAGTCTAAACTGGGCAATAGAGGTTTTGCCTTGATATTTGGGAGGTTAAATTTTGCTTGTGACTGTCAAGCTCTCAGAAGAGGAGATGGCATTTGGAGTAATCCAAAACTCCTGCAGAGTTACATTACTGTGGCAGCCAGACTGGAGTAAATCTAGTCCGAAGATCTATTGGTTCAATTACTGCTTGGGGTCAGGACATGCCATAAATTATTAGATATGCAAATGGAAAACTCTGACTGTTGAAAGAAAGATGGATGGATTTCTTAAATACTCATAATCAGTGCTAAGACTAACTCTAGACTGATGTATAGTCCTTTGCTTGTAAAAGATTTCTGTTCTTAAATTTTACTCGTGTGCAGGTAAAAATAAATTATTCTTTGTTTTACGTGAGGGTCATATTTTAAAAATAAACTTAGGAAGTCATTTGGACGTCAGTTTTGAACCGGTTCTGCAATGCCCCATAATTTTTACAAATAGGTGACAAAGAAGTTCAGAAGATGTTAATTGTCCTTGATACTGACAGTGTACCAATTTAGGAGGAATCAATTCCTTTGCTCTATGGAGGTAAGACGTGCAAAGGATGCCACAAAACTAACTCAGGTCAGTGAATTTGCTGCAGAGTGAATGAGTGCTGGTACATGACAACATGACCTTACCACAGTGTGAACTCTGTGGTACTTCAAGAGAATTTTGCCAATTAAAAAAAAAAAAAATTAAGATATTATTGTACCATAACTCATTTTGCTGTTCCTTAAATACATTATTTATAGCCTTATTTGTCAGTGTGATTAAAGTTGGAAGACTTTGACCCCTACTTTTCTTCCATAGAAAGTATACTACTTCTATAAAAACTTGTTGAATTTGTCTTGCAGATCGTGTCTTTTGGGAAAGAAGTTTTTACTACATATAATACAAAATGATTATGAGTGTGCGAATAACGTGAGCTGTTCAACGCCACCTGCTGCTGCAAGGGGAAATATATTCCCAGATGCACCTTGACTGAGCAGAAACAGATGCGGAATCATTGGAAAACTTGTTCCGCTTGATAGTACGTTTGCTTTGCAGAGATACATCATAATGCATGAGGGAATATGCTTTCCCAAAACTGCCGCTAACTTTTTCCAAGCAGCCTGTGAAAGCCAACAGTTTCTCAAGGATACATGGCATTCCTCTCCTGGATGGTAGTGTCTAAACAGTTGTGACTTTTGTCACTCTAGATAGAACCATTTTAAGTTTGTGAGGAGGCTACAAGAAACAACCCAATATGCATAATTCATAATTTCTATATGGAAACACTAATAATGAAAAGGAGTATAATTTCTTAAGCCTTTTAAAGATGTTTAATTTCAAATTTTATCTTTTATAACTGTTTTTTAATATTCATTTTGATCTTTTTAGTTCTGCTCTGAATCAACCAAGAAAGTATCAGTCAAAATGCAACCAACTCTTCATTAAACAGACAATGTACTCCGAAGTGGATGACATTTGAGAAAAATATCTGAAACACAGCAGGGAAACAAGAAAATTATTAATGAAACTAATAATAACAAGCAAAATAATAATGAATACCATCTCTTAAATTATGTTGTAAAAAAAAAAAAAATCATATATGTGCATGAACTTGACATAATATGTAAAAAAGCAACCAAGCAAAATTCCACCTTAGGCAAGTGAAGAACTGATTAACATGTGTTTCTGCTTGACTTCTAGACAAAAAACAAGTGTAAATTCTGCTTAATGTTGTTAAAATCGTCAGTCTTGTAATGAACATGATCACTGGGTATCAACTTTGCATCTGTTTCTATAGGTAAGTTGGCTTTAGGAAAGAATAATGCTAATTTCACAGCAACTTTGCTTTAAAATTCACAAGAAATGAGCTGTGGAAGCTTAACAGTGTATTCGTATATTCCTTAATATTCTTTATTTCTATATTCCCAGCTTCCTTTTATGCATTTAATAAATATGAATTAGATTTACTATATATAACTGCTATTTTGCAATGTAACAATTCAATGCAAGGGAAAAAAAGCATATTTTTTAGTAGTTATAATAATCTGTGGCAAAAAAGCTCTCCACTAAACCTTCCGGATTTGAATAAATGCAATTTATTGATCAGCTGGTAGATATTTGTAAATTATATCATTATTTTATTTCCATGAAATGGTAAAATGAGCCCATTCTCCCAACTTTTGTCTCATTCTTGTATAGAGATTTTTTAGAATGTGCTCAGTAATGGGAATTTTTTTATAGCTAACTCGAAGTAGATTTTATCATCTACCCCCTCCCCTCAGCTTGCTCATAGCCAATGACAAAGTAATTATAATATATTGAAGGTACTGTCACTTATTTTATTGCCTGTGTCTTTACTGCCTTCCCGGAAAGTTTGTAGTTAAAACAATTTTTACAGCTTTAAAGAACTGAAGCGAATTCATATTTCTAGAACTTAAGCCAGAAGTAACTATATTTTCAGCAGTTGAATTTTCATTAAAATTTACAAAAGACCTCTGCCTTCACTGATTTATTGTTGCATTAGGTAAAACTACACGCAGTGTATAAAATACTGTGTTACTCCACTTGTAGTCTGATCTAACATGTTATCAGTGATTGCAAGTACATTTTATAACCCCAGCTGCTGAATCGAAAAAAAGGTGATACAAGCATCAATCTCCAGGATAAAATCAGAGCACTTTCTACCACAGTTTGACCTTAGTGATGCCTTTGGATAGTCTTACTTGTCTAAGTCCTTGCAGCAATTACCAAGGGACAGTTAGAAAATGCAGCTTTAATGGTGCAGACTGGAATTACTAGCAGTATCAAAGACTTAAACACAAACCCCAGAGATTTCCAAACACAGGAAGAATTTAAGGAAACTCTGATGCCACTGCAGGAATGAAATGGAACAGGGCTGCAGACACCAGCCACAGATTTTATTGTGCTCTTTATTGTCTGCATCCCTGAACTCTGCAGTGTCATTAGCAAATACGAAAAGCTATAAATAAAAACCCAGCTACAGATTACAAACTAGACCTCAAGATACAGTTGACTCCAGCTATAGCTGCCAAATCTTATTTATAGTATCAGGAGACACAGTTAATTACAGGTCACAAAAATGTTAATTTCTGTCATAATACAAGTTATAGTCTAGGAATGAAAAAAGCTTATTTTTGGACTGAAAAAGTTTCTCCTAATGGAACTCTGTTAATCTGAAATCCCATCTCATGTTTGTACACTACATAGTAGGCAAAGAAAGAATAAATGTGCCTTATCAATCTATTTCATGGTCCTAAATATAATAATATTCGAATTCAAATAATAAATCCAATCCATTTTTTGCAAGGCAAAGTACTGAAGGTAAAAAAGAATTAGAGAAGATGATCATAAAAGACCATTTTGAGCAATAGCAGTTGTATCTGCTTATAATAACATTAAATAATTTTTTAATGAGTACAACAGATTGTTAAAATGTTCAGGCCTGGTGGCTCGGAAAGGGAATAAAAATACACCTTATGAACAAACCTAACTTCTCCCCCCCCGAAGAAAGAATCACCAATAATTTCAACCATTCTATAGTACATTGGATAATTATTAAGATAAATATTATGTGAACGATGGAGTTAATTGTATTACATATAATCAGACACCGGTCACTCCACAAGTTCCAATTTATTTTCCCCTAATTTGCATTTAACTTCAAAGGTATTTCAGGAAATGTAAAATAACACGATCTGAGCAGTTACAAAGATGATATGCATTTCACTTCAAAGTTCTATTTCAAGCTCTTAAAAAGAAATTACATACGATTTCAGGAAATAACACACCATTCTCATGCAACATGTAATTGTTGCCGCAAAAATGCTGAACTCATTTATGGAGGGGAAATATCACAATTTAGGGCAACATTATTCATCTGGTAGGTCTTGTAGAAACACAAGAAAACAATAGGGTAATTTGCATCAATATGCTAACCTAAGTTTATATATAGAGTCTGCTCGGTTAAAAAGGTCATACAACTGTAGCTTCATGTGGAAAATTAGCAGACTGGTTTGAATTAATATCCAACTCCTACTGCCGATCAGACAGTCTTTACAGTAAAACGGGAGGGGCTGCAGCCTTCTTTAGCATCTGTTCATCATCACAACCTTGGTTTTTTTCCTTTTTATTTTTTTTTTAAAGGGGGGGACTTGTGAGTTTGAGTCCTTAGTATAGGTTTACAATCCTTGTGTATATGAACATATCTAAAATTCCAGCATCTAGGTCACTACTGGGCTTTCTAAATCCTTAACAAACATCTTTTTGTATCCCTTCATGTCAGATTTAATTGTCCATGGTGAAAGGAAACCCTAATCAGAATTCAAGAGAAGTACTCTAAGACATGTATCTTTCCAACCTGAACTATCATAGGATCCTGCGAAAGCATAGAAGGAAAAAAACCCAAGTTTTCATCTTATTTGAAACACCAAAACAAATTAAATAATTTAAAATTCTCATTCTTAACTCTTTATACAACAGCTGTATAACGGTGAGGTGCAATGGAGGCACACTGAGGGAAAAGCTCAAATACCTCATTCCTTTCAGAATCTGTCCCTGGAGGATGATATTTGAGAATAGTATTAAATCATACACTGCTTTTACAAAATGATTTTACAACCTATCAAAAATATCTGTTTTCTATTTTCTGTTCCATGGTTTCCCCATGTATTCCTAGTATCAGTTCATTCTACTTAGTTGCCCACCACAGTCAGTTAGGAACTTTGTGGGGGCTAAGAGAGGAATAAAATTAAGCGTAGAGACTTGCAGTGCTTCTTCTAAGCAGAAACCCACCTAACGTAACTCCAGTTTTAGTGGTTTGCTCCACTGATTCCAAGCTCCACTAGACACCTTGCTGAAAAAGACCTAAAGCAAAGATGGAGGCCAGCAGTTGCAGAGGTCCCTGTGGTTACCTAGCCCTTCTGGCTACCTTACAGCAGGACAACCCACAACACCCACAGCCCTTACTCCTTCCAAAGCCGGTGTCTTCCCTGCGTCTGCTTCCTTCTGGGAACAGTTCACGATCACGTGGTCAGTTACAGTTGGGTCCAAGCTGTGTGTAAGCATCTCTGTGCCTTCCACTGGCTAGAAGAAGGAAAGCCTGGGCCCATTGCAGTCAACAGGAGCTTCCCAATTGTGTTCCAAGGTGCCCTAATGTCAGCCAGAGGGAACACTTCCGTGCCTGCTTCTTAGGGCCACGTTTGACCTGTGTAACAGATCCTGCGCACCTGAGATCTCTTATAACTTGTTCTTGTGTGGCCCTGTCTAAACAATGATAATGCAATTCAGACTGATTACTACTTGTTAGAAACTCTTTTTCTGTCATATATAAAGTGTTAAAAGAAACTTTCTTTTCACAGACAAGGTATGTTGTCATCTAAAAATGACTAGATATATTTAAGAACGCTTCTGTATTTCTACACAAAATGCATTAGAATCTTCGAATAAAAGGCTTTATAAAAAGGTAAACGTACCCTACAAAAATTACAGCGAGGCCAGGTTTTGTTTGCAGCAGCCTCGCGAGCACGCGGGCTCGCAGCTCTGCCTGGGTAGCAGCCAGGCCAGCCTGCAGAGCAGCGCAGACACCCAGGAAAGCAGGGTCCCTGCCCGGTGAAGCTGACAACCTCAATGAGGCTCACAGTCTAACAGAAAGTGACAGTGGTGTTGTTCGGTGGGTAGGAAGGGCAACAGCAAACAAAGAGAAGGGGAAAAGTGATCTTGGGAAAGCACTGTTTTAAAAGAATCGAGATGCACGCACTGTTGCAACACCCAAGCGTTGGTGGGTTTGCTTTTTAATTGCAGGAGTGCCAGATTCAGGTGTGACTGCCCAGGTACCAGCATGCAAAAAGGAGGAATTTCGACTTGGAATGGATAATGACGAGCAGAAGGAGCATAGGAAGAACATGTGGTAGAAAATGCATGGAGAGGAAGGACCTAGAATAGCAGCATTTTCTCTCAGGTTTGGGTAGACGTGTAAAATGTCAAAACATCCTAAATAAAGTGCTTTTGAGCAAGTGCTTGGGAGCGACAGGGAGGGTCAGGAATTGCAGCAGTGTAAGTGAACGCCTGTCTTAATGAAGTCTTGTACAATTTTTGCAGCAGCCTTTTAGAGAAATAGCACACAGTTCTTAGAGAGCCAGTTTGGCATGACTGCTGCTTACGTAGGAAAGCATGCCTATGATTTCCTGCAGGTCTAAGGGTGAAATTATCTGCTGCAGTAAATTTGCAAGTTTAGCATTCGCTGCTACTGTGACCAAAGGTTAATATTTCATTGGTTGACTGAATCCTGATCACCAGTTGCCCACTACATATTTTTGTGGTTTTATACATTTGATTTCAGCAGATTTTCAGTAATCTAATTCTCTGAATGTTAAATGAAAGCCATGTATGTAAGAGATTAAGTTTTCTTACTGCAGAACAAAGCAATTTCACAAATAATTTTCTTTTGTAGCTGATTGGGTCACTGAGGGTACATCCAGCCGGCACAGGCAGTTTCTGGCTGTAAACATGCTGAATGGCCATCCTCCCACGGAAAACACAGAGATGGAGGGAATATAGCAGTCTTGAACAGATACATGACATCGGGGCTACAGCTCCTTTTGGCACAGATGGCTGTGTGCAGCAGAACTGACAACACATAGGACTGTGAAATAGCCATCCCTGGTGCAGACGAGCACAGGGTAAGAATGCTCAAGACTTGCAGGGAGAAGAGTGAAGGGGTCTGGATTACTATCTTGTTTGAATCCACTAATAAAGCTACAGAAATTTAATACATTTTTTTCTAATGGGTTTTCTAATCCAGATGCACAATAACATCCCACAAAACTTCACTTTAAATACTCCACAACACTTAAATGAAGGCCTCTTTTACGCGTTTGTCCAAAAGAGAGAGTATAAACCTAAAATTCTTTAAATTGATAGACTGTTCTGTGGCCGTGCTCCTACTCAGAGTAACTAATGGGATAATTTAGTTATAAAAATGACCTAAACAATGTTACTCTGTTGAAAGTTCACTTTTCTGTGGAGTTGGCAGTGAGTTAATTCAAATGATTTGAACCTGTGTTTGCAAAGTTGTGCCTGAGCAGGGTCAGGGAAAGCAGCTGTGTGGGACAGGGGGTGAAAGCTTTAACCAGAGATGTTCCATTTGAGAGCACAAGTCTGCGAGTTTCCCACTGAACTATAAACTTGCATCCAGATACCGAAATAAAAAGCCCTAAACTTTTCTGCTGAAAATATGGTGAGGCCGTGATAGTTCCAGCAAGCAAAGAACGGGAGTCACTGAGGATGAGGAGGTGCAGCGCAAGAGCCAGAAACAAGCCTGAAAGGTAGAGGGAGCAGGCTATTTCTCTTTGTTATCGAGTGAAATGACTCCACAAATATGACAATAAATCACTGCAGGAATCAATCTGAGTGGAGGCAACTGCTCCACGCTGATAATGCATCAATCAATATTTAATGTTTACACTTTAATTAATCTGCACGTAGGAAGCATTCTTTCAGTGACAAAAAAGTGATGAGAAATAAAACACCTTTTATATCAAACAGCAACGAATGGCTGCCTATCTGCTAGGCTTTGATTGGGCCCTCAATTGATCATTGCAGCCTTTTTCGATTGCACCAGTGTGCAATGTCACATTTGGGTATAAAACAAACACAGCCTCTGCGAAGGAAGGAGGGGGAGCTTCTGAATCTGCTTTTGAGTGATTACAACTTAATCAGGAAAAAGAAAGACTGATAGCAAAGTATGAGTTCTTTGAAAAGACTGGGCAGAAGCAAATAAAATAGTTTCAGCATCTGCAGCAATGACACCCATTGGAACAGATTTTTTTACTGTGTATTACAATTATTGATACCTACTAAAGCTTTGTATAGAAAACCAATTCAGATGTTGACTGGCAATACTGCCTTCCCTTATCAGAGCTACCAGCAGAGACTGATGACCAGTTTATTTTGTCGCTATTCTGTATGGCAGTGAAGTGCCAGGTGCTGTATGGACACAGGAGAAGTCACAGTTCCTGCCTCAGTGTTTTTCCTCAGTGCTCTGTTTAACCCTTGTAAACTCGAGTTTCTTCTTCTTTTTAAAGGGCCTGATTCATTGTTCATTGATGTCAACTGAATGACTTCTATTGACTTCAGCGGGCATTGCATTAGTCCATAGATGAATGGTATTGAAAGGCATAGTGATGAAAGACAAATGAAAAGACAGGGATACTAGACCAGTAATGTTCAATTATTCCTTTAAAAAAACCCTACAGCAATACATTCTCCATACACAACTAAACCTTTCCTAGGCTTATTTCTAAACTAATTGTTTGAAATGTACAGACTTTTCACCTAATAAATGCAATAGTATTTATTTTAAAAATACAGTGAACTTAGCTCCATTTAAATGATTAGAGATCTGAACCTCGATACAAAATTGCCATAAACTTACAGAGGGTGGAACCCAAGGAAATTGTACTGTATTTTGCACGGGACATTTAAATTATTTTGCAAAACCTGTCATGAAGTCATGATCATGCAAAGGACCTATGCAAATGTCAGATCATTTTAAGCTTTTAAGTAGGATTACTACTAACTAAAAGATAATTACATTTTTTTCCCCACCCTGAAGAGCTTTTGCTGTTTTATTAGTCAACCAATAGGAGGATTCCACTTACAATCTAGTGACAGCCGAAATGCCTGCCCAGATTTGGAACTGCCTAGTTTAGGGTGCTCTGACTGCTGGCTTAGGCAATACTTGAAGAAAACTGGAAATGATATTATGGTATAAAGTCATGCACTAGAAGGAATCTGAAAATATGAATCCTCAATTCTGTGAACAAGTTCTTATTTCACTGAGGTTGGATGGTCTTCTTCTGTGATCCACCAAATTTTTCTGGCTATTCCAAAAGTCTAAGGCGCTCAGAAACACACGCCTAAGACTGCTCGCATTTTTGGTTACCAAGAGCAGAAAAGTATTTAAAGCATGAATGACATCAGAAGACTTCCATTTATTGGTCAGAAAGTTTTGAAATATAGCAGCATACAAAAATTGGAGGAAGCGTTCACAGAGGAAATGAAAGAAGATGAATATGACATTTAAAATGCAATAATAGAACTTAAGCTAGCCTTTTACTTCTGATGTTTACTTGACATTCCCACTTACTTATTTTTCCACAGAACTTTGTATGTAAACAAAACCCCAAAGATTTCATTAGCGCCATAAAAACAGAGACAATGCCTTCCCACTAAAATCCATAAATAGCTCTTCAGCAGTCTACTAACATACACACACATATCCACACAAAGAGTTGAGTCTGCAGTTTATTTTTTCCATAAAAACTTCTTCCCCCTTCTGTGCAAATCAGATGAACAAGCTAAAAAAAAAGGGGCAAAGTCAAAAGAGAGGAATGCTCGATTGTAATGCATGATCAACTACAAATATTTATAGAAAAGATGAAAACACTACTTAGTGTGCACATCAGGATTGCCCTAGGACAGCTTTAACATGCATAGTTAATGTTTACGGAACAAACAACTCACTGAATGTGAAATCTTCATTTTCCTCATATGCACCCAAAGTAAAAGTAAATTCACCAAAAAAAGGGAAAAAAGAAATTACTTGCTTGATAAAACCCTGAGGGGACAATGCAAAGCACTTGATGCTGTCACTGGTAGGCAGAAACACTCGTGGTTGCATTTTCTGATGAATTTATTCTCCAGTTGTATACAGGTTGCTGCACACAATTAGAATAGCTGCCCAACCTGGAAAGCCAAACCCCCATCCCCTGTGAACTCCAGTGTCTTTGGAGCTCCAGAAAGCTGCATGGTTTGGTCTGCAGCAACGGTTCTGACATGCAGGGAGATGGCTCCCGTACTGTGGTTTTAAAGCCCCATTCGCTGACCTCCTGAGAACACAAGTCTGTAAGGTTCTTTGCTACATGGTCAAAACATTCCAGCTAGAAAAAGGGATGTTTCTCAGCCCTGGACCCTCCTGTCACCTATGGTGTGTTCCCAGGTGTAATCACGGTCTCAAACTTTCAAGCACTAGGCACTCTCCCAGCATCGCTTCTGGCTACAGTGGTTGGCATTAGCCCAAGTATTTCCACCTTGGTTATATAAAGAGCACCCAGTGAGATCTGAGTACCGGTCCCTATTTAGCACCAGGCTTTTCCACCTCAGCCTTGTCACAGCTGTCTGCTGCATAAAATGAGACTGAAATGCACTAGAAATCCCTGGAATACTAATAATTCATTAACCTGACAAATGAAATATAAGTCCTATTGATCAAGATTAGAACTTCTTGGTTATAAAGGAAGCACATATTATTCTGACAGTATTTTCACAAGACAAACTGAAGGTACAAAGAAGGCAACCAATTTGATTCAAATAACTGTCTCTCCTCAGAAACATTGATGATTATAGTCATGAAGCAGAAGCTGGTGGGTGTTTTACAGGTTTGGATAACTGCATAATATCAAGGAAATGGGACTGTATCACTCTCACAGCTTTTCTGACTGCTGATCCTATGGAAAATGCTCAGCAAGAGACTGACTCCTGCACCACTGAATCATGACACCAGCACGGAAAGATGTGCAACCACACACACAGAGAAGATAATCTGCTCTCCTTTCCATCACTAGCACTGAAAAGCTCAGGGCTTATTGTACAGCTAATGAGAATTAACACACTTGCAGCTGGCCTTCCACCACCTGTAGAAGGGGAAAGTCGGCCAAAAGCCTACAAAACTCTCCAGTTGCAATGAATGGATGGAAACCAAGAGTGTGGCTCAGATTCAAGTCCTAGACTAGTTGTAGCAGTATAATACTGTTGCCAATAGAACCACTTAAGAGGGGAGGGCTCAGAGCAAGAGGCAGTCTGGTATTCTGTGATGGTAAAACGTATTAGGGCAGGCATCAATTTACCTTGGTTAGCTATGCTTTTCGTTATGCTGTATTTTGGTGCCCAGGGGCCTAATTTATCATTCTAATAACAAAATGTATTATGAAGTATAAGCCAAGCACATGTACGTTCTAATTCTATTTCCTCTCAAAGGAAAGAGCCAAGCTGTTAAGCTCCAGGTTCTTTCAACATTTCCTATTTGCAACAAACACAAAAATCTGAAATCAGTGACGTACCACCGCAAGACTTTTACAAAGTTCAGGTAGAGCAAGTTAGATATGTCTCCTTTTTTTAACTTTAAATCCTCAGTGGTTTTGGTACCTCAGTATCAGAGCTGTCACAATACCTGGATTTGCAGGTAAACTGAAGTTGCAGAGAAGTAAACCCGTGCAGTTCAAGCATCCTCCCCACCTCAGAAAGGTTACCATTCCTAAGCTTGCGGGGTAGTACTTCTACCTGCAATCTTACAGAGAGAACATATGGGTCAGCTGAGGGCCTTCCCCAGTCCCTAAGGAAGGAGAAAATCCTAATCCACTGAGCAGAGAGACTTGTACTCGGGTTTGGTTGTAGAAGTTAACTGAACAGCCCAGCTGTTAATGTTATACTGTATTTGCCCTCACTAGCACATAAGAACTGGGGGAGAATTACTTCCTTCCCTCTCAGCTGGAGGACACGACACCCTGTGCCAGGCCCGAGCAGGCACCTGGTCCCAGCTCTCTAGGCCCCCTTGCTGAATGCACTTACTAGGACACATTTAATACGTCAGAAAAACAATTTGTCTGTGTGTGGGACAGAGTTAACGGTAACAGAAAATTCAGTTTCATGATTCAGATTGCCAGTAACTTATTTAAACTATGTGATATCAAAGAGCAAGACTAGCAACTGTATCATTAATAGTTTTTATGTTACAAACATAGGTTGTGATAAAAAAATCACAGCAGTCATTTTCATTCAAATTTCCACTGATTAATGTTGATATTGCCAACAAAGTAACATTGTTCATCTTTATTTAAGTGGAATAAATAACAAAGAAGGGTTAATAGGAACACAGATACCAAACATAACAATAGTCCTTAGTTTCATGAAATCGTTCTTTACTCATGGGAGCAGCCAGTCTCACTAATGTCAGTGGCACAAATTCTGCAGTCCTTAATCACATACTGTTACCTTCAGTAGGAGTTGTTCTCAATTTAGGATCAAAGACCATAGTTTGCTGGGGCCACTCTTTCAAGGGAGGATTGGGCCCAGACTTTTAATAAGGGGTTGGGTGGCTTACAAAGAGGTGATTAAGATCTTCTTTTGAAAAACACAAAATGTAGAGTTCTTCTTTTGGATTATAACAGCACAGATAGCCGTAGCTTGTGGATTTCAGAGTATTAACTGCTAATCCACAAGTGAACTGAAAGGTTTTTGTTTGTTTGTTTTGCTATTACAGTATTTAGTTAAACTTGTCAACCTTCGGTTCTCAGTAAGTCATATTTAAGTTTCTTAGAAAAATATTTTATTTAAGGAACTCAAAAGTTTCTGCAAGTTCTTGTTGTTTTTCATATATTCCTCTCCATTACCCTGAACATCTCTGTGAATATTTCCATGAGTTTGAGAGTTTTCCTGGTTATATGCAAAATCTAGGGTAGTTTTTTTGTTTGGTTTGGTTTTATTTAATGAAAAGCTTGCACTTATTCCTGAGAGCTCAAACCATGAAGTTTTGGAAACTAACCCACAATATAAAAGTTTCTCTTTTCCTTAAGTGACATTCAAGGGTTGCTGTTTGTCAGTGACAAACAGAAAGTACTTAGTATAATTATTATAGCACCTCAGTAAAAATCAGATTCTAGCCGTAGGTGATTGCAGCTATAAAGTTTCCAGAATAGGAACAATGAGCCCTATGAAACTAATGAAAAAAATCGCCAACTTCCTCACTCCAAAGTCTGATTTTTACAAGGACTCCATTTCTTCCTGGTTGCCAAAAATGAACAGTTTATTTGAATTTAGCTTAGGTCTGCAGGAAAACAATTTTAATGCAAAATTGAATATTGTTGCACCGATGACAGTATAATTAAGTGGTTTCAAAACGGAGCAATATTTAGGTGCATTTAGTGTAGCATGCCCCAATAATAAAAATAAATAAATCATATTCTAATAATAGCGTATCTAAAGATGATAAATATCTAGACATACCCCGTGCTGTATCACTGTACTGTAATCAAATGAATTAGAAATCTAATGACTACTTTGACACAAACAGGTATTTAATATGCTGAAAATGTACCAGATTTTCTCCCTCAAGCATTAGTAAAATCCCCAAGAAAATTAAAATCCAGGTCATAGCTAAATTCCTTTGAAACTGGGATTTAAATTAAAAAAAAAAAAAAAAAAGAGTTTAGTCACTGTAAGAATTCTTTGTGCTGTTACATTTTTATAAGGTTAAAGCTAAAAATAAGATCCAAATCGTTTTGGAGGTTACATTAAAAAATAGACCAGGTGTGCCCAGAACCCATCACATATATGCCTGTTAAACAGATGCTGACCAATAAATTAATTAAAGCTACTCTCCTTTCGAATCAGAAAAGAGGAAAAAGCTGTTACAGACATTTATGGGGTGACGTTCTCTTGACTGGCAAGATTTTCATGCTTGGCCTCTGTTGTACAAGTCACTGATACTTCTCAAATAGTTTCTGAGAGGAAAATGAAATTGCTGTGTGTCTGTAAAGCAGAGAATTTAGTACCTGTTTCTCGGTGGCTGGATCAATGTTAGAGATGGCATGGCTGTTTATCAGTCATGGAAAGTGAATAAGGAAACAAGGTTTTGACACTGACCTGATGAAAATCCTTGCTAGTAATTCCTGCCATCACACTCAGAAAATCAGAATTTGCATGTGAAATATCTCACTCTCCTTAGTATGCAATACTTCATTGTGACAATTAGCATCTCAGCTGATCAAGTGAAAAACTATCTTGTGCTGACCTTAAATCCTACTATACTTATAGGACTTGGAAAAATAAATTGAAAGGAATTTAAGGAACAGTAAATAGTCCTGAAAGGGCTATGTGACTCCTTGAAACAAGCTTCTCTAACACTTTAAGGACAAACAGCATTCATTTCTACATTTCTTCTTCCAATTATACAAATCTATTTTTTTTTTTGAAACCACACAATTGCTGGAAAATGCAATTAGTCAGTGTAAGGGGTTATTAAACATGGCATTCACCCTCTGCTCTTACACAGAAAAGGCAGACCTAAAAAAACCAAAGCTGATTAATATGAAAGGCAGCTAACCTAAAAACTAAAACTTGAACTGAGTGGTGTGTGCTAATCTTTCTCAAATACACTTATGAAAGCTAAATTTGCTGGTATTTGTCACTGCTATGCAGGCTAAGTGTTCATGTGAATATCATCTCCTCAGTTCTGAGCAAACTAGTGAAAAACAATGTCCCCACCGGTAATTTTCTGAAGCTCCTGTCTATCTATGGCTGCTTGAATAGCAAACACTTCACAATCCAGGGTCATTTGTGATAAACTTTGTTAAAAAGCCGCCATTCATTACCGGTAATTTCCTTAATCCTCAAGTTGCTTGTAAGGAAGAGATCAAAATTGTGTGTCATATATTTGCTCTGTTGGGTCTACAATCAAAATAACTCAACATGTTAGCCACGTTAATAAAATACTTGCCAGATCAAGATCTTAACAGCCAGTCTTAGACTTGCCATTGTTTATTGATGTTTGTTTGCCAGCCTATCTGGAGACATAAGGAAAATCTTAATAGCTCTGGTCACTCATTAGCAAAGTACCACAGAGTCCTAATCCCATAAAGATATTAAACTATTTTTCCTTACAATAGCAGCAAATGGAGGGAATTCTCATTACTTATTAAGATGTGGTACATTCTTTGCATATTGAGTTTCTTCTTATACTTTGAACTCTTATCCCTCATCATTCTATTTCTGAGGCTAAGATCAAAGTACAGAGCTACAGATGAGTGGCCGCCTTTCAGAGAATATTAATGCCCTCTTGAAGAGCAAAGCTGGGAAGGTGTAATCCCCTGAAGAGTGAGCCCTGGGAGCCTAGTTGTAGCAAACAACTGTAGCATGCGTGCTGGATCAGCTGGCGCAGAGCGCAGCCTCGCTGAGGTGCATCTGCTTCTCCCAGTTTAACAATGTGGCCTGAATCTCGAAGCAATACTGAGAGCAAGTCTTTTTTGGAACTGGAGAATCCTGTAAACGTGGATTCTAGCGGACTGGCACACACCAATGTGTTTTATAGCAGAAAAAGACACGAACAATTTTGTATTTTGCATTGTAAAATTTTCTGATCTTTCTGATACAGACTCAGGACTTCTCCAGGTTTAGTTTTTACTTCTTGCTACCTCACCTACTCAGGGAATGGTGTTATTGATGAGCTGGATTGCAGCGAGCAAGACAGTGTCCCCCCTCAATCTTCCACTTCCAGCAGTCATCCTGCCATACAGGGTTTCTTTTTTGCCTTCAGACTGCTTGCAAAGCTTTTAAAGGGGAATTACTTTAGACCCTTGTTAAAGGTAAGAGTAAACATGCTAAGTACTAAGACATTCAGTGGGTATCGTTATATTGAAAGAAGAAACGTTATATTCATTACAGAGGAAAAACTAGTAATAAAAAGTATTACCTGCATTTATAGCCCTTGTAACCTAATTTTTGTGACAAAGCAAAGAAGTAAAAACATTCCTTTCTGCCTTTCAGTGACCCCTATAAGAAACCCCCCATGGAGTCATTTAGGATAGTAATTTGAGTGAAAATATATGCAGCCTTTGCTTTGCTTGTTCTTCTTAAATTAATAACCCTTACCAATGATAAATCTGAAAGTTTCTAAAGACATTTGAAAAAATGCCCTCAAATTAGTAAGCAATTAAAAGAAATAAAAACTTAAAAGACATTTTCCACAACATAAAAGAGTGACAGAACACGGAGCTGTGTTGTTCAAATGTTAAAACTGTACATAAAATACTCCTTCAATATATGCTGCCAGTAAAAACCAAGGCAAGGCAGGTCATTAAAATGTCAGACTTGGGGCAGAGTGGAAAAAATGCTGTGTTTAAAAGTAAACATGTAGACCTTTTATAATTATTTCCCCTTAACTATTAAAAAAAAAAAAAAAAAGTCCCCAAACCAAAAAACCCACCAAGAACCCAAAACCCAACCGAAACAAACCAAAACTAAACCCCAAACAAACAGCTCTGCTTCATCAGGATGAAGAGTCAAACTCTAGTCCTAATCCTGTTCCTAAGTGTACCTAGGGAGACCTTTCGGGTCTTTATGAAGCCTGCATGTCAGGTTTGTGTATGAAATGCCATTTTCCTTTACTCAGTTTTTCTAAAGTAAAATCAGTGATGTGCTCATGCCATGAATATCAGTGTCACGTTTATGCTAAGGCTGAATATGAGTAACAGGAGCATTAGGAATCCTGGGAGCCCCGCGTGCAGCCCTTGGGAAGATGCTGAGGTGCCACGCACAGCCTGGCGCTGGCAGGGCTTGCACTGACTGACAGACAGACGTGCACACATTTGATGCTGTGATGATGTTAGTGTCCAAACGCAGGATTTCAGCAGTCCTGTGAAGAGCTCAGGTTAGAAAACGGTGCTCAATCCCTTCTCTACACACGAACTGAAGCTGCCTATTGAAACTGGTAGAAGATTCAGTCAGTGTAACGGACGTGCTATGCTAGTTATGGGGGAGCTGGAAGCCATACTAATGCTACTTAATCTGTTTTGCAAAACAGTGCAGATGAACCAAGACAGTAAAAGGACAACAAAAGTACATATCTTCAGCTATGAAGTATGTTGCAGTATTGAAAATGGAAAGTTTCATTTCTGCTGTCACTTTTCCTATTTCCAAGCTTTTTGAGCCAGTAACAGACTGATATCCTTCTCACTCATCAATCACATTACAGTTTGGTTTCTCTCCTACTGGAAAACAGTGCATCATGACCCAGAAGAAAAAAATTTCCATCTCATTAATTTTGTTTAAGCAAAGTGTCTGCATATCAAGTCAGTATAATATCTGCACTATGTCTTTTACTGAGCTGAATTCCTAAACTGTGTTTAGAGGTGGCAATGCCCTAGGAACAACTCTGTCCAGCAGGCACAATTCCACATCAATTGGGCTAGTGTACGTCTGAACAACACTGCTGATGAATACAAACTTCTTCCAGATTAACTACAGTTTAACTAAAAAAAAAAAGTAGTTGGCTCATAAAACTCAGATAAATTTAATGATTAGAAAATAAAAAGGCTGTACCTCAGGCACTTTCTAGGAGTCTCTCTGAAGTCCATGCAGGAATACAGGTATTTTATTTTGTCCTCTAACATTTCCATATCTCTGTTCCCTAAAACTAACAATACCACTGCTGAAAGTACAGGTTGTCACATTTACAATCAGTGATTAAAACCAACATTCTTCTGGTTTCCATCTGATAAGACCAGAGCTCAAAGTGGAGAGACAATGGAGAAACAAAATAGTACTGAGATTCAACTTTTATTTAACTAGTCATTTTTCTTTAAATTAGCTTCTACAATGTAAATATTTTTACATTGGGAAAAAAGCCTGTAATCATGGTTTGAGACGTGTTATACTCAAAATACAGAGACCATGGGAGAACATTGATCTCACATCTATGATTTCTTTTTCTAGCTTCTAGTATTTTATATAGATTAATCAAAAGTATCAGAAGGAGACAGAGCAGTGGACCAAATTTTAGACTGGCATAACTGACCCAGCAGAAAAGCAAAGACTTGCATCTCTTGGCAGCTGTGGTTCCACAACTGGTAATAACAGATCTGTTATGATCAATACCTCAGTATGTATGAACAGTATCTCTCAGTCACAGGCTTAAAATGGCAACGCTGTGAAAACAGCCATAGCGCACCGTATATGTATTTTTTTGCTGGCTCCAGGGTTTTCATTCTATGATAAATATGATGAGTAATACTTTAACAGGATTAAAATTAGATGTTGGAAAGATGGTTTCTAGTCACGCATAAAGCCTGCAAGTAAAAAGTAAACACTCTTTTAAACTAATTTTGGACCAACAATGTGGATCTAGCCCACTTAAATACTTTGCATCATTTCATTGCACCATTTTAAACCAGTAATAGCAGCCTAAATCTAGGCTTAATGTATCATGCAACCTATGGATTGTGACCTATGGCTTTAATGAAGGCAGCGCACCATGAACCTGGAGGGCTGGTACGTTAAACTGAAGTGCTAGGTTTGAACCCCATTTCTTTACCTATTATCCACAAGTATTCAGGATGACAAACCCAGTGTAATATGATTTATAGGCTTATGACACCTTTGGAAGTTCTTATTTCATTAAAGGTAAGCAAAAAAAAAAAAAAAAAAAGTTATTTTTACCTGTATTCTTTATGCAGAATCATCTTTTATCAGTAGTGGGGATTCCAGAGCTGGGAAATAGGTTTAATTTTGGGTTCTTCAGCCTAGATAAAAAGAATGGAATAACTCTCTCAGGAAATACTAGCTTGCTTGCAGTTCACTGTGAGAATGTCAAAAGCTGGTTCTTTGCTGATTTATTATATAACTGCTGTTACTCTCTTCCTGGCCAGAGGCTAAAACCAGCAGCCAATTCTCCATTACCAAACTACAAACCCCCCCCCCCCCCAATCGGAAAGTAGAAATTCAATATTTCATAGCTTTTAAGATCTTCAAAATCACTTATCATAGTTCTTCTGAATCTCTGTCACATTCCAAGGAAATCCCTTAGAAAGATGATTTTCATAAGTATTTAACTTGGATGGTTCAGGAGTTTAAGGAAACTGGGCTTCCTGCTGTATTTCCAGAGCACAGACTCAATTGACACCCAAACGGAGGCAACCTACCCAGAGTCCTCAGGTCTCCATATACCTAATTTCTAGACATCTATCAGCAAAAATATACCTCCCTGAACACCGCCTATATATGTATTTTGAGACATAACAGCACACAATAAACAGAACCCTAAATACCACCCACACTCCACCATCACAGTCTCTCTTCAGGGTTCCAAACTCCTATAACTTAAGGTTAATGCAGTTCAAAACCAAACACACACCAACCCAAGAAACCAAAAAGAAGGAGAGAAGAAAAAACCCCCATGACTAAGTGTCAACTGTTCAACCAGGGAATGGACAGTCAGGGGACTCTCTGGGCAGGGAAAGCTGCCGCCTGGGAAGACAATGCAAGACACCTGTGCTCACTAACCTTTTAACCCAGCACAGCAACTCCAGAGCAGCTTGTCTGCCCGCAGCCACGTGTAATCTGTCCGGTTTTCCCCAATTACAGGAAGGGAGAGATTGGGAATAATTCAAATGAAATGGTCAGCCAGCAGAACTGGGAGAGTTGCAAGCTTCTACCGATGGATGGTGATAAAACATTTTCAATCGGAACAGCTGCTTATAGATGTAACGTTTGGCATTAAGAAAAGATGACTTGAGCAAACCCAGACAGCCTGCAGTATTTTAGAAAATGTGCACATGATCCCTTTTGCCAGAGGACACGTGGCATTGTATCTCTACAATCAGCGGTATGAGCTGCTCGTGGAAACAGCCTTAACTGGCACAGCTGTACCCTGAAAAGTGGGTGACCCAAACCTTTACTTTCTCTTCCGCGTTAACTCAATCATTCTGTTTCTCTGAGCTGGAATCAATAGATCTTATAAAGCAGCCCTCAAGCCGCTCAACAACTTTAAATGCGGAGCTGAGGTGTAGATCTATAGATGCCTTCCACTTGTTTCTTGCTCCCAGACTGGGAGAACACTTTCTAAGAAACAGAAGGATCTGATTTACCTTCGTTTATGTTGTCATTACGGCACTGAAGGTTGAAATCAGTATTTTGAGGCAATGGTTAGAAATCTAGCAGCATTCCGATACGAGCTGTCATCGCCATCTGCACTGCCAGTGACTTTTTCTTAATGGATCCAGCTGAAAAACAACCCAGCTAAAAAAGAGAAAAGAAAAAACATTGTTAGATTAGTTTGAGCCCAGTTCCCTGTGCCTGTGCAAACGCTTCTGTTGGAACAAGGCAATAGAAGCAGCAGGGGCTGAAGCTGCTGCAGAAACGCAAGTGTAGCCACATTCCACAACATTTGAGTAGACAGCCAGACTGACAAAAAGTGAAATGTTTTTAGGTGGATTCTAATCTTTTCTATAATCACCATTTTTTTTACATTCCAAGTAGAACCCATCCACAGAAATGGTGTTTTTCCAATAGATCTGTTCACACAATACTTTACGTTGGCAGCTCATTTCTGTCTTAGTCATGTTTTCGTTTTTTTTTTCTTTAGCAGATGTTTACAATTACTCCTTAAAATGTTTCCATTTTCTGTGATCATTGAATGTGAATGAGGTGACATTTTTAAAAATAATTGTAGCTTTTTCTGGCCAGAAACCATGTTGTTAGATTCAAACAGTCTTTGTCTTTTAAACTGTGGTAAAGGTCTTATAGCTTTGCAACAGCAGCATCTGAACTAGTTTGCCTATTCTTTTTTTGCCAAAATCAAAGCGTTATTTGTCATTATCTGACTATATCTTATATCTGGTAATCAGATGTGTACATGTCTTTATATTTAACCTTAAAGACACGAGTCCTGTTCTCCTGATTCTGTGCTTGAGGATTTTAGAGGACTGCAGAACAAATGGCATTACAGCAGCCCAGGCTTCTGAAATGCAAAGGAAGGTTTCTTTGCTTTTCCTTCAATCAGTTTTTTCATTTGTTTTTATTGACTTCCATTTAGATCAAAGTTCTCACAAATAACTGCCATGTTGCCAACACCTGCAATTACGTTACAACGTTTGTAACGCTTCAAACATTTTTCAAAAACCCGTTTCTGGGAGTCATACAAATTTTTTAGAAAGCTCAGTTGTTTCTTCTTTTTTCTTCTTCTGTTTTGAAAAATAAGATTTCTGGTTGCAGAAAAAGTATAAAAATATGCCATACATTTGCCATAAAAGCTCCAAAAGTGCCACATATATATTGTAAAAGATCACTTTTTCCAAAGCAGTCTCGTGACTTTTGGAGTGCTGACTCACGATTTTTGTATGCTTGACATCAGCAATACCACAACTGAGAGAAAATCTTTGTGAAAGATTCCTTTCTAGTCCTCTTGAGACAAAGGGATCCTCCAGGAAAAAAAACAGAGAAACAACTGTTTCTTATTCATGATAGTTCCCAGTTAAAAACAAGCACAAAAAACTACTTTAAAGCAAACAATATAAATATCTGCTAAATCATCCCTGCTTTCTTTCTTCACCATAAAGACTCAAAAAAAAGGTAAAACCACCATTTTTCTTTTCTTTGGATGGATGGTATTAAATAATATAATGTATGAAAATGAAACTTCTGGTGTAATTTAATATTCTTCAATAAACAGCTTCTTTTAATATGCCAGATTCCTCCCTCTTCCTTGTCAAGCAAGAAGTCTGGCATTAGGGACAGACAATGACTTTTTCATTTATGATCAAACGTTATTTTCAATTATACTGTGTATTTTTTTTAGCTTCCATAGAAGAAATGTAACAATTTTATGATTACATTTCTTATGCTTAATTAAAAAATGTTTCTCTTCTAAGAATAAAGTACTCCCAGAAAAAACACAGAAATTTCACTGAAAACAATATTTAGAGACTTTTTGCTACGAAATGAGAACGTTGGCCCATAAGTTAATGCACTTTCCTTGCAGTGCAGTAGTTAATCCATCACCTTAAGCTGCTACTCATTGAAAACAATTACAAATATTCCCTATTAGTAATAATACAGAAGATAATCAGTAGCTATCGTTAACACTGCGGATAGGAGTAGTAGAGGGAATACAATATATTATACTAACAGTAAAAATTTGGGTCTGTAACTGGCTGGGTTAGCAGTAAAAACTAGACTCCATTATCAAGTAAAAGTCCCAATTAATTCCAAATAGTTTTCTACACTAATACTTGAGGATAAATTGGTTGTGGGTGGGATAAAAATGGCTGGTATGTGCCTGTATCAGAATAAATATATTTGGCATAAACTCCTTCAGAGACAAATCAGGTCAAAGGATGATTTACAAAACTGTCATTGTCATATGGCATTAATTTGATAGCTCATTTCAATTGACATCTGTGAGAAACAGTTGGACGTGCTGCTTCTCCTGCATTAACCAGACTTTTTAATTAAATATGAAAAGCTGAAAGGAAACAAATAAAATCAGGCTGAAAAGTAAAACTATGCTCAAGTAAAGGTACACATTATCCAGCTAAATTCACACTATAAATGAGTCTAAATCTGTACTGCATTATAAATTACCTTTGAATAGCAAACACCATCAGAATTGTCATTCATAGGTGGCTGCCCAACACATAGTATGAAACCTTCCCCAGCACCATAGATCACTGCTTTTTTCCCCACCCATTTGTCCCACATATAGTCATGAACAAAAATACTATTATTACTTCTAAATAATTCTATTATTTCTAATATCATTACTATTACAAAAGTACTATAATTTCTTCACCATTAGTCTTTCAGAACATATTGAAATCAGAGAAAACATCAGAGAAAACAAGTATCTTGTTCAGAAAGTTGGATCTGTGGAAGAGCAGATCTAAAATGTGTTATTTGATCGATGCTGCACCCGTCCTTCAGCTGATCCCAAAACTTATGCTGGGTCTCTCCGAACATCAGTAAGCACAACACTGATTTAAGCATCTTGGAAGCATCACTTCATAACTGACCTTTAATAATATTACCCCATTTTTTAGTAACTCTTTGTAACCCTTGATTTACCCAGAAACTCACTTTTTCTGTTAGATTCAGTCTTTCTGAGAATGATACCATGTTTTCATGCTATCTCAGTAGAGATATAACTGAAGAGAAAATATTCCCGATTTTTTTTGCTGTCACTTGACAAGGTGGGATTAGGATACTGCAAGCTTCAAATATATCAATACCAAATAAAGGTTTTGGTGTTTTTTTTAGAGATACACATAAACAAGATGATTCTGTGTTATTTGATCAAGGTGGGGGAAAAACATCCCTTATGAAACAATGAGTAGAGCATTTCAACAGTCTTACTGTGGCTTCAGTTTACCTATATGAGACCTTTTCTTTTGGGACTGCTCTCCCCCAGAATCAAAATCCTATTGTAAGACCTCTAGCCATCAGCCTTTGCCTTCTTCCCCTAGAAAAAAAAAATTAATCTGTAAGGTCTTGAGCTCAGCTTGTGTTTTGGCTATATAATGCATCACTCAAGGTACAAAGTCTCATAAAGAGGAGCAATTATTTCTGCATGTATATCACTTGGTTAAAAAAGGAAGGATAAAGACTATTTATGAGTTTAGTATAATTTCTGGAAAGGACCCTGTGCCTGAAATCAGGGTACTCCCAGAATTTAAAAATAAACTTGTAATATGAGTTCTTGTCTATGCAGAGATTGTTGTAGATACGGGTGGTGACTGTTTCCTAGACTGAAAGGACTGTTTGTTGACTGTTTCTTTCTGACACAGTATATGAATCCCATTCTGAGGTGGTCTGCTGGTTGCCTGCAGTGCAGGAGAAGAAACTGTTTCCCTTTTGATGTATAATTTGGCTTCTGGTTTTTGTTTTGCTTTCCTTAGAGCACTGATGACTCACCATGACTGGAGCCTGTAGAGGATGTCAGACTGATATGCAGTTGCTCTTACTCTACCAGAGTGCCCAGCTGGGGTGTCTTCCTCATATTAAATCAAGCTTCAGATATGGGAGGTTAATTAAGCATTTTCCCCAAATCAGATTGATATGTTTGTTTTACTTCCTAGGAGGTTTGAATTATCTAAAATAATTTGAGAATTTTGCACACCCCTAACCCCCTGCAAGTAAACGAGTCCAAAAGCAAAACAGCTATGAAATGAGTTCTTGTTTACAAAGATGAAGTAAAAAAAGTTCTTTTTCTGTCCTCATAAAAACTATTGAGGTATCACATGCAGAGCTCTATGTTGTTATGCTTTTAAATAAAATCTGTGCAAATTTCCAAAGAATATACCATGGTCAGCTATTGCATTATGTTATTAGAGATGCCAAACTATCGAAATAAAATTTTCCAAGAGTCCTGTATTTATAATACTAAGATTCTGAGCAAGTATTGACTGAATAAATGCCTCTGAAACAGTGCACACGTATATAATTAAGACTTGTAAGAGGAGTAGTTCCATCACTCGGTGACTGAAAACAGCATACCTCAACTTGTTATTTACAGCCAGGCCTGTTTGTTCAGCGCCTGGCTGGACCAAAGTCCCCGTTCTTGCTAAAAGATGTCCAAACTTGGGCTCTCTTTCATTGGAAAAAGTGATGGTAAATTGATAGGCTGACACAGATGTGAATGTTTTGACAACAGAAGAGTAGGAAAATAAAAGCGACTCAAACATGTTTTCCATAGGAACATATCCATAAATATCAACAATCTAAAGAGAATGTGATGGCTGTGCAGAGAAGGTACTCTTGCACAGCCTACCTTTTCATTATTGACACCATCTGTTGAAATGCTGTCCCTCAGAGGGAGAACGGAAATATTTCAAGCTTGCATTATTTTGTTATGTTTTAGTGCACAGGTATTTGTGTTAGCAGCAGAGACCACAAATACACAGGATTTTCTTGGCACATACTGTAACACACTGCAACAACTTAATATTGTTAGCTAGCAATTAACCTAAGTGTCCTCTAATTATCATCTAACTTACAGTACCATCTAGTCCAGGGAACAGATTTAAAGGTGTTTACCCTATAGCTATTCAGTAGTTTGTTTTCTGTAATACAATAAGTAACTATTTACAGATAAAGATAAGCTGTGTTGAACCTTTCACTTCGATTCTGCCCACGTGGCATATCACTGAAATTACTGGGACTCAGCATAAGATTAAATGGACAAATCTGGGTCCACCAACTTTGTTAAGATTCTTTTCCCAGGGATTTAGTAACCAGTCACTACCTAGAGACCCCTGCAATGAATTCAGCTACAAAACACTTCGGTCTTGCAGTATAAATAAATAGTTTGCCAACACACTGTCATTTCATGGATGATTCGCTCGTGTTCTCAAGAAACGGGTAAAACAGTTGTAATGAAAAGTCAACAGAAATATTGGCAGATCAGAGCTGAGCGAGTGAATAGGACAGAAATTATATTCTTGTTAAGTAGCTCTAACACTTCAGAAATCCAGTTATCCCTTTCATCTACCATTGGGAGGGTTAAAATAAAAGATTTTTATTAATAAGGTAATATCTGAGATGTTAAGTAAAACCAATATTTTATGTATCTAAAACATAGATACCTATTTAAAAGTTCAGACAAAGCAGCATCTACATAGGAATGATGCAAATTGGCCTCCATTTTCTGCACAGATATGTTCTTATCTTTGATGGATTAGGAAAAAAACCAAACTCCTAGGTCAGGATAAACAGTACATAACTTTGACATCTCTGAGACATTCTAAAAGCTCATATTTCAAAAACTGATAGAAATCTCTTGCACTATCTAATTTGGATTTCCTGTTTCATTAAAATGTTAATATACACACAAAAATTAGGATTACGGCAGCCATAGGAGGCACTATGGTCCAGACCCTGCCATTGCTGAATGTACCCTTCCAGCATCTTCCCAAGAGCAACTCTGCGATAGCAAGTGAGGTCCTTTTTTCACACAGGCAGCCCGAGGGACAAAACACCCCGCAACTGAAAGAGGACATTAAACTACTGTTACTCAGATAACTTGTAATGGGTTTCTCATCTCTCTGTCACGAACAAAACCATTGGAACTAGGAAGAGCTGAACACACTAGCATGAGTTTGTTGGGATATTTGTTTTGTTTGTGTTAATTTTCTTACCACAAATGTAGTGATTAACGATAATGTTTTACAAACCTGCCTTGGTGAGAACCCTACAGTCAACATACCTTTTTGGTGGCTATTTTGAAAGAGACCAAACATTTAGCAGACTAGTTAAAATCCTCTTAAAACTGCTTAAGGTGTCTAAGATGACTTGATTTGGTCACAGACTTTTGCTTTCCTGTCATAAGGCTACCAATGAGTACAAAATAAACTGCATATATAGCTGTTTTTTTCTGGTTAGTTAAGGTGGCAAGTGGCCATATGAAGAACAAGGCTCTGGCAGACAGGACTTCATGCAACTTTCATGACTGCATTTACTGATCCTGCAGTACTGTGCCCCCTGTGGAGTGTTTTAAATCAATGTCAACCATAAAGGGGTACTAAACTGTACAAGATACTTTTTTGGTTGCAGTTAAAGATAACTTATTTATGAAGACATGAATAAAACTCTAAGAGTGTGAATGTAAACATGGCCAAAACTTTCAGAACTCTTTTCCTTTATTTCAAAGACTGGATAATGTCAGGCATCAAAGCATGGATTTTTTCCTTTTTCCATCATGAAAGATTCAAAAGGGTCCTTTGAATGTTTTCCCTCCCTTCGTGTTTTTCCCAGTCACTTTATTAGCTGGATATGACGTGGGAACTTCTGTTATGCAGTGAGAAAATCAAAGCAGGTGGAAGAAGGTCTTCCAAAATTTGTGGAGTTCTGGCATTCCCCCAGCACTTTCATGTTACCAAAACATGCACTCTGCTAGCTAAGACATGCACGATTCTCATCAGAATGGTCAGGTATTCTCAGCCCATAAAGTCCCAGCATGGACATTACTAGTATCTCTGGAACGCTATTGCTTCAGAAGAGCTATTTCTTCATAACTTCATTTACAAAAGTTTTTAATCCACTTGCAGTGTAGAGTAAGAATGATAACTCAGAGAGTTACCGTGGATCACTCCATCAACCAGATGCCTTTATTTTGGGATGTCCTTCTCAAACACATTTCAAGGCCTCAGGTACCTCCAAAGTATCACACTAAACAAGAGGTTTGTTCTTACTACAGAACTGACGAAGCAAACGGTCCAAGATCCTGGCTAATCCTGCCATGGTGACTGTATTTGGGTTAGCTATAGGATGTTAATTTCTCAATAATTTGTCAAGGGAGGAATCTTTCACATGGAGGAATAAGTGAAGCCATGCTATACGATTTCTGGAAATTAAAGAATCTCATATTACACAACTGCTGAATGCACAGTGATGAAGTGCAGAATGAGAATGCCATTCAGCCTTTACATGTTACATTTTTCCTTTCAGATCCTCACAGAAATTAGGGGAGGGTAAGTCAGTATGGGAGATATCTGAAATCTCATCAGAATCAATATGAAAGAAATTAAAGATGGTGAATTAACTATAAAGACTATTAGTGACCATAAGTTGTAATTCAAGGTAAAAGGTCACGCTGAAACAGAAATTAAAGAGATACACAAAGAGAGCTCATTACCTTAGTTGATTTTCCCTTTTATGGATAAGATTTTACACTTCAAGAAGTTTGGGGTTTTTTTCCCAGTCAGAGCATAAATTTTATAACTTGCCTAGATCCAGATTTCTTTTGTAGAAAACCGGAGTTCTACACGTTAAATATATGACATATCATTCTACAACTGTTCTTTGAAGGGTAAATTCCACTGAATAGACAACCTGTGAAGGAAAGTTAATATAACCGCAGTACTTGTTCGGCCATGCAAGGGATGGTGCACAGGGGGCCTGCTGTGCTTACAGCAGCAGCAGCGCCAAGAAATCCTACTGTGTTTGCAAAAATCACTACCTTATTTTTCAACCAGAGATGGTTCTTTTATATCCTGACTTAAAATACAACATATATTTATAATGGTTTGTTGTGTTGGTGTTTTGTTTTTTTCTTTTTAAATAACAGTAAAATTTTTTGTAAAGTGTTCAGAAGAATGATACCAGGTTTGGCCCCAACCCAGCAAAGCACATGTTTAACCTTCTGCATGTCACTAGTTTCTGAAATCAATGGGACTGCTTGCAGCCTGAGAGTAAATCATGTGCTTCAGTGCTCTACCACAATAAGACCTTTACAATTGTTTTCTTCTGTACAGATAATTCTAGGAACCCTCACAGAGCCTCAATGACTTTCACATATGATGAAGAATCTCTGCTATAGGTAGGAGGAAACCTTACTAAACACCTCTTTTTTCCAGCTTTATAGCCTTGTGTCCCATTTCTTTGTCAACCTGATACCAGAATTTAAACCCTGTTGGAGGCATAGATTAATTATAAGCAGAGGGAGTTAAATGTACAAAAGGGAGGCCTTTCCTAGCAAACAAAGGAAGACAAACATCTACAATAAAATATTTTATATATATGGTTTATATTATAAACAGCTCATTCAGCTGCAATGCTGAAAAAGTTTGGAGATTTTCTTCCCAAGGAGTGAAAGACTTGCATCTTTACCAGGCTGTCTTGGAAAAGACTATTTGGGGTACAGAATTTCATTCATGAAAATTGCATTAAAACTTTTTTTTGCTCTGCAAACCACACTTTAGAGATCCAGTACTGCTGAAAGCTTGGAGCAAGGTGCAGCCTGAATGTTTGCACGAAGACTGGTTATTAACATTTTGACTTGGAACACTGCAAGTGCCCTAATTACTGTAAACGCCTTTGGGACACCAGGAGCTATACTACCAAGGTTACAAAATAGTTCTCTCTGGAAGAATAATACTGAAATTTAGATACACTCAATCTAAAAAACTACAAACTTGTGAAGAGCTTTTGAACAAGAAATGAAAAAATGAAAATGGCAATTATTTTCCCTAAATAATTTTTGTGCTTTAACCAGGCACCTTCTAAATAAATAGCATTGCTTTAGTAAGAAAAATTAGCCCTAGACTTCTGAATGTCAAGCCATCCTTTTTCCTGCAATAAAAAAAAAAATAGAGATTCAGCTCACTTACTTGTTGCAAGCTGAAGAGCCTTCTCACAACCAGAGTTGCTGATGAAATCTATTATGTGCATTTAGGTGAGAAAACTACTACATTCACCTTGGCTGAAAACCACTCTTGCCTTTATCTTAGGATGCTAAGGTAGATCATGAAATAATGCTTGTGTTCTCAGCCTGAAAAAAAAAAACAAACCAACACACTTCTTTAAAAAACAAACAAACAAACCTCACAAAACAAAACATCACCCTTAGACAGCAAAATTTCATGAATCTTTGGAGGGAAGAAACATGAACACATTCCTACTGAGCATTGGCTAAATTTATACCCGTGGTCTCATTTTCTTCAGTTGCACCTGCATCCACACAATATTTCCTACACTGCTCCTGTCAAGCTGTGGTTAACACTTACCCCAGGTGAAAGCCCTGACTCCTCCTTACCTACAATATCATTACACAGATGGCAAAATAGCAAATCCTTAACAATGCTGAGCTTAATTAATTTACCTGAATCTGGTGGGCAGGGCTGCTGCTTGTTTAGCATGGGGTAAATACCCCCATACCCTCGCATCTGCAGCTGGGGGGCACACTGCTTTGCTGCCAGCATGAGGATAGATGCATGAACACAATATTGCCTGGATGTGCTGATGAAAATGAAACCAGCATTCAGGGGATTTTGCCTGGCCAGTGTCTGATTTATCAGCTTTCCTTTGCATCCTTTCTCAGGCAATAACACTGGAGGTTCATACACACTAACTTCTCCATTCATGTAGGTTTTGTTTTTTAAAAGGAGATGCTTTCAATTCACTCTGAGAGGTAAAAAACAAATTCTGAGTACCCACACCTACCTCTGAGTTCAATGATGTATTTCAGCCCTGCACATCTGACATGCAGTAAAATATCAGCATCTTACAGTACCAGATACTAATTAGAAAAAGAAATGTGTTAGATGTCAGGCCTCAAGAAAGCAAACTTAACGTTCTGACAGCAGCTGGAGAGTGATAGCCATAATCAAACATTGTCCCTGCTTAGATCTGTGCCAAACAACCTCTCTTACTTCCAGCTAATTCTCCATCAGAGACGATCTTTCTTTACGATTCCGAAGAAACGTGTTGTCAGTTCCCACCTGCTGGCATTGCTAGAAATAAAACCACAGTTGATCGGATGCAATAGGTCAGCAGAATAGTGCATTGAACTGTTGTTTTTGCTTCCAAGCTGTGTTACAGGGGATTGTCTAGCATTTATTAACCCTTTCTCAAATCATGGTGCTTGTAACGCTTTTATAATGCAGTAAGGTTTCAAGGATGCAAACACGTCCTTTTAGGAATTTCAAAGGAAGGAAAATTTAGGCTTGCTGCCAGGCTAAAAGTTCGATATAATTTGAAAAACAAAATATATTAGAGAAGAAAGAAAATGCAGATGTCAGCCTAGTGACACAGAGTAATCTATTTGCTCAGTGCTTGTATTTTCCTACCAATTTTGTATTTTTCAAAAAGGACAATAAAAGAATTGTGCTCACTGCTAATTAATGACAAGCTGGTAAAAGCATCTATCCATTGTTCCATTTATTTCTTCATTTCCAGCAGTTAACAGCCCTGTTCTGAAATGAATCAATGTCGTTTACACAATGCTGTCACCCCTATTGTTTCTTTATCATCCTTGCATTTTCATAAATCGGAGGTGTTAATCCCTTAATGGCTTCTCTCAGAGCTCTAAAATGTATGCAAAATGGTAATCCATCCCCTAAACAATTCACATTTGCACAGGCACCCTCTTAAATATGTTTACTATTAAAATGAATCCTTTGTTTGGATCTAACCCTATCTGTTTGTTTTCTAAACACAGCATCATAGCAGGTATGCAGAGGGTAATGTTAACTAGTGACTCTCAAGTAACCCGGTCCTTTGAGAAACGTGGTTCTTTGTCTTCTCAGGCGAAACACTTTTTTTTAAGGAGTCATCTTATGTGCATATGAAATTGAGTATATGCCTGTCAGGTTTTGAAGGAACAGTCAAGGGCTTATTAAGGTAAGGAAAAGGCACATACTGTCCTTAGCAGTCCTTGGTTTGGGCCTAAGTCAGCAGCATTATTGCCCTTGGAAACTGGAAAGGAAAACCATCACGTTTAACCATGATATTTTAAAAGTAGCAGACTATGCTTGCTGATAGATTGAACACTTTGGTATTCAGAGGTATAGTCTGTGGTTAGATCTTTGAAGGATTGGGACGGTTAGGTTTCTGAGACAAACTTGGAGAAGTGACCTGTTTGCAGGCTTTTGTAGTTAGGATCAGCAGAAAAGTTCTGGCTCAGTAACACATTTTGTAAGTTTTCAAAAGTAAATTCTACACAGATTAATGTCTTCATCCCTCTTAATGTATTTATTTTTTTTTTCATTCTGGTTTTAGAAAAGTCACTATCAGTGCTACTACTTCTCACGTTCGTCCCATGTACTTCGCTGAGCCAGATGCAATGTCAGGTAAACCAGTGAGTTTCGTTTCATTGATATTACATGCCTTTGGGCCAGCAGCAGTATGAACTGTATTGAAAAAAAACTTCCCAGGAATTATATGCAGACAAGTATAATTTTGCTTTTACAGAATCAAAGTACAACTCTTAAAGCAAGATTTCAAACATATTCTAAGGAAAGTGCAGCTTGATGAGATATTATGCTGGCATTAGGATCAAGATAAAAAGGAAAAGAACTTAAAACTGAAATGTCTGACAAACAGGCAGACAAGCACTGCAATAACATAAGGGGAAAAAGAACTTTGGTGCTAATATAAGCAGCAGTACGAATAAAAAATAAAACCAAAACAATACTTAAAACATTGTGTATTTCTGTTTAATTCACTTTTGTTTCAAGTTGCAAAATCTGTATTGCTTAGATGAGACACTGAAGTTCTCCAACAATGTATAATTGTGTGATCTGTGCTGCTTAAAGGATGGATCCTTGGAGTACTGACAGAGAGAGAGGGAGAAGATCAAGGCTTGGCAGTGACCGTAACATGCTGCTACACAGCAGGCAAACATTGGAGTTGAGCAGCTGCACCAAGGCGGGTTGTGCTGCCTTTTTCCTTTATGCTCTTGTTTTGACTTGTGTTAATCACCCATTGTTCTAGGTGGGAGAGCTAAATTAAAGGACAGGGTGATCAAATAGAGCTCCCATTCAATTTGAGGAAGCAGGTCACTTCAAATTCCACTGCACAAGGAGGTGATAAGCAGGAATTAGAAGTATACCTGGAGAGGTGTGTCATTTAGAAGTAGGCAAAATGGCCGAATTTTAGCTAATGCTGAACGAAAATACTTTGTAGCCTTCCCAAAGGTTCAACATCTGCGAGCACTACAAAATGCAGGTCTTGGGAATTCCCCTTTTGCCATGAACTTACAGCATGAGTTTTCAGGGGTACAAGTGTAGCACAATGGGAGGATGAGGAGAGATAAATGGGAACAAATGAAAAAAAAAATCACCTTGAACATTTGTTGTGTGCTGTTTTGGGATAATCTCCAGGGTGTTCATGACATACTGCCCAATTAGATTGCCATTTCATAAATACTGTTAAGCATGGAGAGAAGTTTGACTGTACAACTTTCGGCAGGTCACATATGCTGGGATATTTCCCAACGAGGGACATCACTAAGAATCAATCATTCACTTGGTTGTATTTAGGTGCATTTTCTATCAAATAAAAATGAACAGGTTTCACAATTTTATAAGAACAACCATTCTCATAATATTTCAAGCCAAATTTCCTTGGGCATGGAATCTTTGATCAAACTTTGCATGAGAATCCAAAAGCATCACATACCATGATCTGCAGAGCTCTTGAGGGTTTGCCAGGCATTCTTCATTATTCGTTAGCTTTCCCTAGACTCTGTGGCATCTAGGGATAGTAGCATACGCTTGCCTTCTAGGCAGGTAGGGTGGAGAATACACTTTGGTCTGTGAAGCTACTGAGTTATGTGAGCTCCTGAGATAAATTAATGGTTACACCTTCCATGGAAGATTATGGACCTCTGACCTATGCCAATACATCTTGTGCACTCTGGTGACTTCCCTCAGGCTTTTTATTTATTGTAGGTACCAAGAAATCCCTCTATGATGTGTGGAGTGCACCTTTCCTTGATAGAACAACACCGATTAAAGAAGAAAAGGTTGGTATCATACCTATGTCTGAGTTAATTTCTCTTGATGTGATGATATCAAAGTACATCACTGGGATATTCAACAAGATGTGATTTGGAAACAGAGATCAGCTGTCCTCCAAAGAGCAATAATGCAATTATTTCAGGGATAAAAGGGTTGCAAATAAATTGGAAGTGTCATGCTCCAACTATAGGTAGAAATGACACAGTTATTTGGGCATAAACCCATTCTATTCCTGTGGCATAATGCAATTTTTGAGGATTCCAGGATCCTACATAGACACGTCCTCTATTTGTGATACACTGTCCTGGGACAGACCACCGTGTTTTGTGCTGTATGTGAGGAGTGGACGTTTTTGATCAAAGCAAGTGCTGACAGGGTGTGTATGAATTGGAAAGAAAGAAAAAGTGACAGACCTGGAGCTGGTTTCTACTGATTTTAACTGAAATATATTCAGTTTATAGAAATGTATAATATGGCTTCATCTGCCTTCCTTTTTTATTCCACTGAGCATAACCATCAAACATGACCTAAAGAATCCAGATTTCCTATAACCGGACTTTAAATATGATGGAATTCTCTCTACAACAAAGCAAATAGCTGCCTTTCTGTAGCTCTGTTGACTGTTCCAAGACATGGGCAGGAGGAAAAATAATGGTACCTACACTGCCATTTGACAGAAGAGTCCTCAAGTGTCCCACAACATATATTTTTCAAAGGTATCACCTGAAAAATTTATCCTTGAATAAGCTTAAACTTGTAAGGTCTGGCAAAGTATTCCAAGCCTGGATTTTTAAAATCTAATTCTGTAGCAAATGCAACTACTCTGATTGTTTTGATTTAATCAAAACTGGCTGTTAAATCTCTAATTCTAACGTCTTTTCAATCTTTGCTCAAAGTGACACACATGTACTCGGTGACTGTGCATTATGAAGTTAACAACTTGTTATTTGGCCTATCATTTGTTGAATATTCAGCCCCTTGTTGGAATTGTTCAAAATGTAAAACTACTTCTGCCTTTATCACTCCTGTCTCTCAATTCATTCTTAGAGATCATAGTTTTTCCAGAAATCAGTTAACAAAAATACAGAGATGTTGTATTTTTAACATCTGAGGCTGAAGGTTTCCAAGCTCTCTTTGTAGTTGAAGGAGGAAAAGAATTAGGAGGAGGAAGAATAAAGTATATATTTCATCTTCTAGTGATAACCCAATACAGAAATACACCTATTTTTAAAGTCTTAGTCAACAACTTATTACAGAATTAAAATAGTCCATGTATTATTTTAAGATAACAACAGGAACTACCAATCACATTTTTATATGATTACAGGATTTTCTTTGAAGACTGGAAGATTACTTGAATGCCACAAACATTTTTTTTTTTTTTTTGTCAATTATTTTAACAGCCATGGAAGTTCCTGGTGCCTTTAAGCCTCAGCATAATCAGAGGAAATAATTTTAGTTGGTGAACACTGTTCTGCCCATCAAGAAAAAAAAAATTAAGCCAAATAAGGCTTATGTTTAAAAGAATCTTTAAGAAATGAACATTAAAATTCCATAGTAAACATTAAGTAAGGCTATCAAGTACAAAATCAGACCACTGTAATAAAGGCTATTCTAATAGTTTTTCAGAAATAATTGCCAAAACTTACATATGTCACATCTAGCTCTCTACATGCATACTTAGTGTCCAGAGTGAATTGGGACTCTGTCAGATGATTACTTCTGTAATCAAATGCCCCTTTGATTAAATGAAGCATTGCTTGAATATCATCGAATGGAATGAAACAGAGAGTATTTATTAAATTATTTCCAGCTACCATCACTGTGTGAACATTTTAAATAATTCCTGTCCATATTTGTATTTCTATTTGTTTTTCGTTGAGAGCAGCTGTCACGCATGGAGAAAGTCAGCATTTCTCTATCATTTGTGTAATGAAAAATACTTGTGCTCTCTGTTTAACAAACCCTCAACGTCTATTGCCACAGTTTGTTGACAATAAGTTTCATACCCTGTCAAGCAAACTGGAAAAAAAAGTATTCTTAGCAAAGCGATGTAGAATTTCATGCGCCTGGTCTAAATCTTACTGAAATCAGTAGAGACTCCTACAGACTTCAGTAGGCTTTGGGTGAAGCTCTGGGTGTACATTAGCTTTAGTGACTCATTATTTTGATGTTATTTTTGTGATCTCATACCACCTACCCAGTAGACTTGTTTGCTCCGTCAGTGCTAACACTTGCTGGCCTAGGCTGGGCTATGTCTTCGATGAAAGGATCATGTCTACTCTTATTTAGCTTTGATTAACATCATTAACCTATCATACGCTGAAGCGACTTGCAGAGCAAATTGGTAAGCCAATTTCAGCAAGCAACATAAAGCAAACAACAGCTTGGATCGTCAGATAAACATACCCAGAGGTGCAGTTAGGATGCTGAAATTATTAGGTGAATGATAGGAAGCCAAAAAATCAGTGAGCCACTTGAGCAGAGAGTATAAACATAAATATCCAAAAGCATGCCACAGTGCATGCGTATTTTATGTTGATGTGCTAATACATTATCTGCTAAGGGTTTATTTAAACCATTTTTGTATTCCCGGCAATTCATTTATCTGCATAAAGAAGAGCCACTAACAGGACAGTGCCTTATGAACAAGCAACCCTGTATGTTTTCCACTGCTGTTTATAATTCTTCATGCTCATATCTATAATTCATGAGCAAACTGGCTCATGAATGTTTCCATAAAGGTTGAACAAAGTATGGTGCTGTTAACACTCGCACTGTCATGCACAGAATCGAAATGTGCCCACTCTCATTCTATTCATCACAGCTCAAAGACATTTTGGCAATGATATTATCCAAATATTATTAAAACTTTGAACCCTGTCCCCATAAATTATAGCAAAATGGCTTCAGAGCCATTAGGCAAGGAGGATGTATGGGCTCCAGTTGCTTTGGAGTAATTATGTGCTTAAAAGGAAGCGTGGCTAAGCATTCTACCAGTAAAAAGAGAAAAGCTATGATCATTTGTTACTGCTTCAGTGCTGTACACAGTATTGCTCACACAGGTCAAGCCAACCTTACAGCAGGACAATTATCTGCCTAGAGAGACCAAACATCTGTTATTAAGTACGCAGAGGCACCACTGCAGCATGCTAGAAATCTTGTCCACTTCATTGGTTTGGCTTACGGTAATGTACTTCAAACACTTGGCTAACTCTGCACAACATCCCCCCTTTCTTATTGTTACTGCAACAGTTCAGCTTTGAAATATGCAGTACCTTCACTCCCACATTACTTCCTTTAATATGCGCACAGCTGTTAAAGATGAGGGTGTAACTTTAGATGAGTCGCTCTTTCTCCTCTCTTTTCTCTCTCTCTCTCGCTCTCTTCTTTCTTCAAAATGTGTTTTGAGACGTCCTGTACATTTATAAGTTACCCACTAAGAGTCACTGTGGAGATTGGGAGTGGTGCAAAAGCACAGGGACACACAGTTTTTATATTATAAAACAAACACTGCTTGATTTCAAACGTTCCATAAGCTGGCCAAAGAGGTGAAGAATGACTTTTCACACAATAGTTATGAAATATGTGTTTAAACCAAACAAAAGCAGCGGAGCAAATATCACTCGTGTTTTTCTTTCTTTGTTAAAGTTAACTTTTCAGTGGAAAGTTGATGAAAGAAAAAGAACCGGGAAAGGAGAGATGACATGATTAGTAACGAAGGAGAGGGCTAAGTGGATATGTGACTGTAACTGAGACACCAAGAACAGATGCAGCCAAAATCTATTCCAAGTGGATATTGTAAATCCATTCTGGGGTTTATTGATCCAAGGCTGATTGTTCTTCTGTGGTGAAAAATGTTACTTTAAAAAGCCTGCACTTGCTGACAAACAGGTAGAATGATCCTCTCCTGCCAGCCTGATTATTCACCTGAAGTGAGGAGATTCTGAACTGTACACAATTTGCTCCACTTTTTAATAGCTCTGATGTTAATAGACAACAGTTTTCTCCCCTCTGATAGAAATCACAGATGTAACTGACACATTTGCTTTCACAGGGCATAGCCAGAACTCTAAAAGAGAGTAATGAATGGGTGGCAGAGATGTCAGGGTTAGAAATTAGATCTATCTTATCTGTCTTGGGTTTTTCTAAGGCGTCTATCACAGTGCAATAATCAAACCTCTGGAGGAGATGTTAGGTGGGAGAGCTACAGAAATTAAAGATCCTAAGAATATCTTTTCTACAAGCTTTGATGAAAAATGTACAACTTCTGTATTTGCTTTATACACACTGTACTATTGTAAGAGGAGCTGATACAGCTGGCAGATTTACGCTGTCCTGAGATTCTATCAGCATAAACTTCTCTTTAAAGAAACCCAGATTTCCTTGTCCTAAAAGCAAATGAGAATAATACTGTTGGATGAAAAACACAGGTCCACAGTGCTGCATGCTTAGGTAGCAAGTGAAAAAAAAAGATGAACAGGATCACAAGAGGAAAAAAGAATGCTATGTTAAAGGTGACATTATTGTGTAATCACCAGGGTATTTCATCCCTTAACAGAAATAAAGACTTCAGAGGACAAGGCATACCTTGTTGCTATGATGCGTAGCTCACTTCAGCCATTCCCATCTACATTACGCTCTCTTTTCAATATTCGTGTTTGTGAATAAAGATCAGTTAGGCAGAGAGTTTGAAATTGGATCAGTGAAGAGGGCTGTGTCTTCTGTCTGAACTTTATATTCACTCATGCCTAGCCTCAAAGGAACTACAGAATCAATTCAAAACGTACCTATAAAGGAAAGATTTGTTAGCTTTTTTTAATTTCAAATTTGTTCGTTCTAGGGCCAAGCTCATAAACTCCTGAGATACACTCTTCCTCTTGTAGTTACAGCAGATGCTGTATCTATAAGGGATATGTTTGTCAAGTGATAGGCAAAGAATTTAACACCTAATTCAAGAGGAGGTATTTGGGGCAAGTCTGAAAATGGGTGCACTAGCTAAGAAATTTGTTTCGATGAGACTCCTGGAAAAAAATGCAATCCTTTGAACGACCATTGACTCTTACCAGTGATGAGCCTTATAACATTTTCAGTATACTCACAGCAACCGTCGGGCTGCAAGAAAGGAAGCTGATCCTATTGAATAGGCCCTTCCAGAGGATATGTTTCTAAAAAGTTCATACAACCTTTCTAGAATTTTTTGGGTAAAGAAGTAAGTTACATAAAGTATCCAGAACTGGGGAAGTTTAGCAATACATTTGATTTAACTGGGACATACTTCACAACTATTTGAGAATCATGAAAGTTATCAACCCAAAAGAAACCTGAAATATTCAAGGGTACTCTGCTTCAGTAAAAATAATTTTAATAATGCAAAGGAAAGAGAGGAACTTGCCTGCTGCTGTTCAAAGCAGGTAAGACCTCTTCCATAAAGACTGTTCTCCACTATGGAGAAATGACCATAATACAGCACAGTCTCCTGACAGTCCCAGCTGCAGCATGTCACAAGCCAAAGGCCAAAGTTTTGGGTGAAAGAGAGAGATGCCAGAACATCACAAAGTGCCAAAATAACTTCAGAAATGGCTCAAAAGTTGCATTGGATTCATTATATATATAGTTTAGAAGCAAATTCAAATTCCGCACAGGCGGAATAAAATGACACCTCTATAGGTCACAGAGATTTGAATAGAGAAAATACAATAACTGCAGCGAGATTATTTTGGGTAGAAAAATAATGCTAATCATACACAGGACTGATCCAGCTCCATGTTATTGCTGGCAAGATATTAGCAGGGTTTTCCTGCCCAAAATACTTATACTCACCTACTTATCATAGGTCCAATTTATTAAATGTAGGTAATACTGAGTATTGATACCTAGCTAGTAAAGGCACTTTCAAAATGTACATATAAATTCAAACTATAGAAATCTGCAACAGGATTGTAATTTTATGTCATATTTGGTATTTTAAAGGTCAAATAGATGAAGTAAATTTTAAAAGAAATTCTTTAAGATTTAGAAGCATTTTATATGGGATATTTATCTGATTTTACCTTGAATCACTAGGTTACATCCTTCTGAGCTCCTAAGGACAACAAATAATCATGTTGGCACATCAAATGACATTTTGATATGTGGAACTCCACAGAAATCAATGGGAGTTTTATTTAAAACTACAGCAGCCTCCGGTTATGATACAAACAGTTTCTGTCTCAAATAACAGTTTTTAATAAGTACTTATGATAAACCAGGTGTTTATTTTCAAAATGACACCGTGACTTTACTGCTAAGACTCTTCTAAAGGAATGTTTGTATACATATACCACATAAATTTACGTCTTTACAAAATAGAGGTTTACATCTTGCAGATGCATAAAATAAAGATGCTCAGCTTTATGAAAAATATCAGACCAAGCTCATAAACTCAGCGTTTTCTAATTAATTTAAGCACTGTTAGCAACAAAGCAGGACAGTTTAAACTACTCTCTAAAGTGGCACTGATTGTCAATATGTTTACAACAAAGAGGGTCAGTGTAAGAGAAGTGACAATAGGTGAACTAGAGCTTGAGGCTGGGACACGAAAATGAAACAGGAGAGGAGAGACCAATATTACTCTACAGGCTCCAGCATTTTCCGGAAGACATCCCTTCTGTTGAACAAGTCAATCAATTGTCTGGAGTCTCAGTTTCTTCATCAGTGAAATGAAATTGATTTCACTTACATTACAGGTTATTTTGAATGTAATCCTGTGGGCTGATGAGTGGGCACAAATATTCACAACCAGCGATGCCTCACCTGTTAACTGCAAGTGTACCATGTATAAGGTAAGAAACAAGCCAGTGTGAATAAAGGCATCAGTCCCCAGATTGTCTGACACAGAACAGAGAGATGTGATGTCTTGGATATCCAATTAATGTCACCTGTGGAGATGCATAAATTGCAAGGAACAAAGAAAAAGAAAGGAAAATCAGCATAGCAATCCTTCAATCCTTGGAACCTATATTATGTTCCTTTCTTTTGGCATACATTGCTTTTTACTTACACTTCACCTTTCTGAATTTTTCTGTGTTGGTAGAGGGATTTGATATCTCTTCTTCCCTTCTGAAACAAGTCTTGGCATGGATAGTACACTTGGGATAAACCGGCCTTAATAGTCACTACTGAATTTAGTACCTAATTTGCTATCAACTTCATTGTGAACAATTAAATAGTATACATTCATTCTCACTACCATGTTCCAAATTCTCTACCTTCCTACATGGGATCACAGGGATTTTGCACAGACCACCATGGCTGTGACATTATTTCAAGACTCAGTTTATAAACGTGTTCAATTATTGGCTCATTACCAGAGTAATGAAAAATATGTCACACTGGAGAACGTTTTTACATCATAACTGTTTTATGACAGTAAGATATGATGAAGATTATTACTTTCTAAGGGAAAAATTCTTACTCTGGACATAACACCACATCATTTGGGTCCATGCATACAGATAGTGAAATCATGCTTAATTGAAGAAGGCAATCCAGTCAAACTTTACACTTGATCGTACAATTTTTTCTTATTCTCTTGTGGGAGGAAAATTACAGCACATCCAGCTACATTACATTTTTCTTACTGTGACCACAGGTCTTTCCAATAAATATCACATTCTTTGCAAAGTAAGAAAAAGAACCTGAAGCATGAGAGAAATCACTGATGGCATTACTGGGTACAGCTCAGAGTTTATGCAGCAATAGTTCATCAAAGAACCTCCTTCTCCTCACAGCCTCACCCAAAGCCAGCTTCAACACTCTTCCCATGCTCCCAAACTTCTTTGACAGGCTAGTGGAACTTGCCTTATTCCACCCCTTAATGTCTTTTAAAATTAATTTCCATATTTAATTTAAATACATATTGGCCAAGAGATGTATAGCTACTGAAATAGATTTCAAGCAAATTTTCCTTATCTGAACAAGCCTCCAGGAAAAGAGGAGAAACCCAATAATAATTAAAAAAAAAAAAGCAGGTTAAAAAGGAGAAGCGTGGGAATGAGCTTGTCAAAGAGGGTTTTTGATCTGTCTCACAAAATATTTGACTATGTGAGGAGACAAGTACAAGTAGATGAAATTTTCCGTACAAGAAAACTCCTCCACAGTCTAGTTTCAAAACAAAGAAGTACACACATTAATGTCAACCATTCTGTGCCATCTGATTAATTTTTGTAATCTTGTTTTAGGTTTCCTCTTCAATTGTCAGTTATAGTTTCTTAAGAAATCTGCATGCAGCTGCATTTTTAAGCACTCTCTCTACTCAGATGAACTAATCTCTTATATTGTGTTTGTCAAAAAACCCCTTTCAATATTCTTTTCCTCCAGGAAGACATAATTTATGGTAAACCACATTTTCTCAAGACCTTCCCTTATTGAGAGGGCATCTAGGAAACTGTGGGCATAATTTTGGACTATATTTTACCTTCTTGATAACAGTCTAATCTGGGTTTCTAAAGCACTTCTTTATGCAGGTGGATGGAAAAACCATCCTTCAACCTGAAGAATAAAATTACTTCATGCAGGTATGATTACACTTCCAAACAGGTGAGAAGAATAAGTATTTTTACAAACTCATTTTGAAACTTTCTTACACTGGATCTACAAATTTACTGCTTCCTGATGGCAGCTGCCTTGTACTGATCATAACGTATATCCAGTTTCAAACACCAAGTTATAAACAAAGTGCCCCTCTATGAGTATGTGAAAAAAATACTCTAGGTAGCAACTTCAAAGTTTACATGACAAATTTGAATTTTTTTTTTTTTTTTTTTTTCCTGCGGTAGCTACTTTCTCTCAGTATTGGATTGTGGTGGAGTTGGAAAATAACCTAAACAGTTAACATGCAATGAAAATTCAGTAGCCTATAGGGAAAAATCTTTCAGTCCATTTTCGAGAAGACAAACATCCAACCAAAACATTAACAGTTTCAGTCAGCAATAATCACCCTGCTTAGCAATCTAAGCAGGGATTGTACAGACATGGTGAGTAAGCTAAAACTGAATATTAGTATGGTCTTTCTAAGTTTAGTTGGTAGATTGAATCAGGAAAAGTGCCATGTCTAGACAGTTTCAGCTCTGTAAATAAAGGAAAGACCCCATTCCCTAACTGTTTATCCAGTCTTTTTATGTGTTCACCTGAAGACACAGACACACGCTCATGCAAGTTTACTCCAAGGTTTAAGAAAAGCAGTATATTCCTTTTAGGAAACATTGGACACTTGGATTCAAAATTCTAGAGAGTTTTTGTTGGGCCTTTTAGTAATTCCTGTAGTGTTTATATGAGAGTGATTCTGCCACTAAATTATTTGCAAATGTTCCTCTTCTGGGGGGACTGGGAGCCAAATTATAATAAGCAAGAGCAGATTGACCCAGATTAAAGGATACAATTAGTCTGTCTGATTAGTAAACCTAAAAAGTACTACTTACACTAAGTTATTGTTTTTATAACAAAAGAAGACATCCTGGCAGAACAATAAAGTCAGTGCCATGGATAAGAACCTTGCAATTTATTCCAAACAGTATGAAAAAAATCAGCTTAGAGATACAGCAATTCAAAATCAGTAGAACTTAAATATTATCATGCCAAAGGTAAGTCTGACAATACAAGTACATACACATATAACTGTGTATGCCTGATTCTTTTTCATATCAAAGCCATTTTATGTTATGGCATGGGTGAAATTTTAATCCTATTAAAATCACATGCAAAATCCTGCTGAATTACAGTAAGACTAGGCTCTCACATAAAATGGATCTTTCCCAGTAATCATTCAGGCCCAAACCAACTTTACTTTACAGCTCCAGTGGGACCTATCTTAGTATAAATTGAAATGAAAATTAGGTGGGCATGTATGTAAATATATACACCTTTATATTTTTATTTGCACAGATATTGGATTACAAACTGATTCCTTTAGGGACGGCACCTTAAAATATTTTCTATTCACTAAGTTTAGCATTAATGACAAACAATGCATCAGTCACTACCTGTGGTGTGAGGAAAGGACAGAATGGAATCCATTTGCTGTCTTACAAATCCTATTTCTAATAAATGCATTGAGTATTATACTCTGAAAGATTTTACTCTGGTCTGTACCACTTCCATTCAAGCATCTCAAAGCAAAGTGTTGTGCTACCATGATTCTCATCACTCCTTAAGGCCTCAGACCTGTGTTTTTTATGTGAACCTGTTACATGGCTCAGCTGTGGTTGCACACAACACTGGTGGTAAAGTGAATTGTGGTCATAAAGCATGGGCTTCTGTGACAGGCAGCAAGGCATCCTCAGCATGAATTCTTCCCAACCTGGAAAAGCGTGTGGTCATCATCACCTGAAAAAGGGCTACCTTAATGGATATCATTTCATCAATTCAAAGTTGGCAGTTCCACCATCTGATACTTCTAAGAAGTCTGCTGAGCCACGTGCAGGTCGATATTGCTGGTTTTATACCACTGGCTTCCCATTGCTTACACAATACAGGTCATGATTAGGAGCCATGTCCGGTTTTCCCTCACAGCAGATCTCGGAGTCCATCAAGAAAAAGAGGTGTGTTTTCCCAGGGTACACTACAGAACTTTTGAAGAAAGGCCATCACCTGATTTTGAGACATGGCAATTTTGCTCTCATATCTCTTCCATGTAGAAAATCTGCTGGTTTGCCCTCATTCTGGGAGGCAGTTTCCCATCTGCTGCTGAGTGCTATGATGCTATAAGTGTGACCATACCCTAAGCAGTTTCAGGATGACAGTGAATGTGCATTTTTAAGACTAAAGGGAGAAGGAAAAGCCTGATGTCGAGACAGGAAGCTGATGAGTCTTGTAAGAGCTGACTCTGCTATACACTATCTTCGTGAGAAAAGAAGATGAGCAAAAGGTGCCTTGCAAGAGATAGGAAGAAGTCCTGGGAAAAGTTTGCGGAGTATTTTGAGAGCCAAAGAGAAGAGTTAGAAAAAAATTTCTTTGAGCTATTCTATTCATGCTTTGAGTATAGGGTTATTTGTGAATTACATGTACATTTGTATGGGTATATATTATTTTCCATATTCATGTGTATAGGTAGCTATGCAAGGAATAAATCCTCCCGTGTGTGTCCATCTGATCATACTTCATGTGGGGTTTTTTATTATAGAGTACATTTAGATTTATTAAGTGCACGTATGAATTTTACGACAAATGAGGACAGGCGTTGCAATGAATTACACAGGACTCAAAATCATGACTGCAAAGGTAACTTCAATGAGTTTAAAATAAGGAATAATACACTAAATTGAAGACTGGGAGCAACAGAAGTTTTCACTGACCACACAGGATTACCTTGGGGGAAATTGAGCACTCAGCCATTCCTGGGGGAACAGGGCAAAACACTTCAGCAAGCCAAACGTGAGACATTCCTGCTTAGCAAACAGAGCAGGTGAACCCCCTCCCAGGCTGGTGTCTTAAAGGACAACGGTTGGTTGTATTCCTGCAATTAAATGGGATAAGTAGCACTCAGTCAGGATGCAAGGAGAATGTAAGTCATCAGTGAATGTAAAGTGAGGACTTTGCAGATATGCAATAGTTGCTTCAGACAAAGTGCATCACTGTCTACTTTTCCCCCCGATACAGCTGCTTTGCAAAATGTTCTAATAATCACATATTAAAATACTACACGATAGACAAAATATGTACGTATCAGCTCTCTAAATAACTGAAGCTATGCTACAGGGCCTAGTGTGTAGACACAGTAGAGTTAAAGGAGGACCAAACTTGGCTTCCTTTCATACACACCTATCTACACACATGCACTCCTCTCCTGCTCCAAATTCCAGACTGACCATATATAGTTATTTTCCTGTTCATAAAGCTTATGATGTGGGAGTACGCTCATAAAATTACTAAAGCAAGCATGACAGAAAGATGCAGCGAACAAATATCACAGTACACAGGTATATCTGCCTCTGTCTCACTTCTTGGTGCACACTGTGATCAAACCCTGTGTTCATCCCTGATGTACCTTCAGTATAGGTCCAAAACCCATCTACAAACCTGAAAATGGTCTTGTGGCTGGCTGAAAATGATTCCTGTGCTACATTAAACTCACAGTCATAGAAGCAACTGCAGTACAAAGCATCTTTATGGCACTTCTCAAGTTTTAGAACTTGTCCTTTATTTTCTGCAGCTCCCTTCTCTCTCAGGGAGGTTTTGCAAGGCAGCTGAACTAGGGTAATAATTATCAACTTCAGAAGAGTGGTCTCACGCTTGTTTCTCCTCATTCCCACCTAACTGATCTCACCTGAGCATGAGCTCAGACCCTTAATGAAACTTCTCAATGAGATGGTTTAATTTTCTGCAAGCTATTAATTTCTGTAAATTATCCACAAGGCAGAAACCACACCCTAAGACTGGAACTGGACCTACATCAAAGTCCAAAAGTCTACCTCTCTTGTTTAACAAGTCCAGTGAGCCCAGACAGTCATAATTCATCTTTTCAAACTGTGTCCATCAATGAATAGCGCTCACACAGCCTTCTGAAAACAACAGTATTATTCATTAATAGTAGTTAGATGTTTACTCTCACCTGAGGCCGGTCATTTCTGGCAGCCTGAGCAGGGCTGCTTCTGCTGATTCTTCCCGGACAGCAGTTCTGCCTCAGATTCTCCTGAACCACAAAATCCAATCTCTCAACAGATCATCCTTAGAAAACTACCAGGCTTTTTTTCCCCTTCTATGTTTGTAGGACTAGCCCTGGTTCAAACAGCTGAAGAGGAACCTTCAGAGTTGATAGAACCTTCCTAAATGTTTCTTAATGGTGCGCTGAGAGGTTTCAACTGCTCCCATTCCTTGTCCTACTTCCCCCCCAGTCCTCCATTAAGTGAAACCAATGTATTTTTACAATAAACCTTCCACTAAACACATCCATATATAGACTGATTTGATTATTATTGCAGAGCAGCTCTGATTTTCCAAAGAAACTTATCTTAGTCATCACTATACAACACAGAAAAAGTCATAAAATGAGAAAGTAAAAAAGAAACTCAAACCCTTCTCTTTAACATTCCTCATTGACAACTTCTTCATGTATTCCACTTTGTCCTAAGTGTTTCTCTAATGCTTCACTAACTGTACATACTCTGCCTACCACTGAAATGCAGGCAAATAGGGCAAGTGCTTAGCAGGGCACATTTTTAATGCAATAAAGGAAGTGAAATATCTCCTATGAATGTAAACTGCAAAGACTTGGGAGATGAGGGAGGAGTCTAGGAAAGTGGAACCAGGATGTGCTCAAAGCACAAAGTGAATATCCATGCTGCAAAATTACTATAGAATATATAATTATAGGTACTTGTGAGCTCAGTGTTTTATCTCACCCCCCTTAAAAGCATTGTGACACAGGAGCTAGTATCAACTCTAAATGTGTCACAAGTAACAACAACAGTTATTACTACTTTTTACTATATGTAAATTCTCCTTTTGCTTCTGCAGCTAATATGTCCCTTAATCTGATAGCGGTATGGCATAGGTGATTTCTGTTTTTACTGGCAACAACATGTTCCCTGCTGGGAAAATATGACTAGTCATGGAAAATGCTTAATCTTGAAATTCAGCTATTTTTTGTTTCTTGGTGGCCTCTAATTGCCAGCTTGAGGCAGTGCACAATAATTATCAGTCTGCGAGCATGAAAAGGGGTAAATGCCAGTCAGGCTATACGGCTGTTTTGTGCACACAACAACATCTAAGGAACTCCGACATGTCAGTGTTGGGCTGGCAGCTTGCTTCTTCGGTGTAATGGCAGTGATTCAGCTGGTAACTGCATGAAAAATTGCAGCAGGTTTCCCTGTTATGATTCTTTCATGCATCTCTGTCAATGGCAGTTTACATTCTGGGATTGAGATCATTTGTTTCCTGTTTGCTCACAGCTTCAGGCTTTTCTTGTTTGCCACCACGGATTTACAGCCCTCCCCCCCCCAGCAAACCACATCTAAGGGGTTGAGGGATTATAAGGCTTAATACTTTACAGCTCAGCACATGTAGCAGAAAGTTAAAACTACTGTAAAAGGAACGATGACTAGATACTCCTGTGAAATAGATACATGCATGTGTGCAGATACGTAGACGTCTATGTAAAAAGAAGCCCACAGAGCAGTCCACGTAGTGGCAAGATGCTAGATTAAAAGCTTTATTAGCAGTCTTTCTTCTCATAAGTAGACAAAACCTCAGGGAAAAGAAAGTTTTTAATGGGTTCCTTCCCTTAACCCTACTTGGAAAATAGTAGCAAAACTTACTTCAAAAGACTGCTGATAGTCAGACCTTTTTATAATTTGATGAAAAAGATGTTACTGTATTCTTACAGTCATTAAACATAAATGAGAGCATCAACACAAGCGTGAGCCACCTGATCCAATACTTATTATACATCCCCAGTAGGAGAGTTGTTTAAACCCCATGATACCAGCCTATCTAGACAGATATCTTACATATTTTACTCACATGCTTCACTACCATCAACACAGGTACCCTCCCAGTGCTTATCTGAAGTAGAGAACGGCTGCTATTAACATATGTGTATATATAAGCAGACACAGGAATGTTAAGGCCTGCATTTAACTCCTGCTAAAATTAACCGTAGTTGATTTCAGCCTTGAAAAATGTGACCCTAAGTACTCAGAATAAAACATGAGGGTAAAGCAGTGAGACCAGAACAAAATGGTGAGCGTGTGATTAAATGGAGACCTGAATAAAAGTTGCCTAATCTGCCATCTTTCTTACTCAGCTATCCTTTTTCTTTATCTATGCAATGAGGTACTGTTTGTCTTTATCACTGTTGTCACGGTCAGCAGAACTGGGTGAAACACATAATTTATTTGGTAAATGCCACCTGCTTTTTGTTTTTCTGCTCACCAACTGCTCAGAAGCAGTTTAGTTTTTCCTTGAAAGTGTATTTGTATTCAGAGAATTATTCGTGGTTGCCAGCTTATTCACAAGCAGCTCATTACAAGCGTTCACTCTTTAAGTACTTGGTTAATTTTGATTAGATAAATGGCTACAGGGTATGTTTCTGTCCCTGACTGGATCTCCAAGTGTTCAGTTTCTTGATTAAGTACTCATGTTTACAAATTTCCAACTCTCTTTCTAAGACTGTTCTTCAATATTTATTTAATATACGCTATTTCAAACATTCCTGCCATAAGAAAATAAGCTTTGTCACAGCAGTTCAAGCAACAGTCTCTGATGACTGAAGTTTTAGAAGGTGCATTACTTGTCTGAGTGAGTACAACTGAGGTCATCTTATTTGAAAATGCAAACATGATGTACTGCTTAGCTGTAAGAAAACTATTCCTTTAGAGGAGTAAAAGGGTAATATACAAAACCCTCTGAACTCACTAGAATATTTTAAAATATAATGGCATAATCAGATTGTTAGAAATGTTTCTGGATGAAGAACATAGAATCCAATCCACTGGCCTGCCCTGGTTCTTTTGCATGGCTCCAATATACAAAACAGTTGTATAACTGTCTTCATCAGCCAGTTTATTACTGCTAATGTCACCAGAATGGCACCGAGAAGCCTTTTAAAGGTGGTCTTAGGCACCTAAAATGAGGCAGAACATTGCCATATCAGCCCCTGGTTTCTGTCATATTCACTCACCTTTACTGTAGGTTGTATATATGAATTGTAAGAATGGCAGAGGTGCCCTTTGGGGAAAACACTGTTAAAGGATCTCAGAACCAATTCCTGAATTAGGCTGGACGTTAAATATCAGTTCTTTATGTCAGACGAAGTTGAGGGAAAGGGCCAAAAGAAGGCACTTAGGGGCTAGCAGAAGTAACCAAGGAATACAAATGACAAGGAAAAAAGCTAACCTCCTTTGCAGTGACTGTGGTAAAGCCACTGTTTGAAATGATCTCTATGAGCAGATTCTCCTGAAAAGAAAGGCAGGAAAAGGATAACCCACTTCTGCCAACTGAGTCAAGCCACGGACTCCATGCAAAACTGACACTAAGTATTTTACTCTTTACAAATAGTCTTTATAATTGGGATTTTTAAATAATCCTTCTTAAAAGGGATTGCAGCTGTAATCAATTTGTGGAGGGCTGTTTTAATAAGAAGCTGCTCGAATAGGATTAACTATGAGACCCTAGACCTCTTTCCTCCAGTCCTTAAACTCCCATTTGAAACATTTAGATACCCCATAAATTATTTATTGGTCTTACAAGGTGTCATCAAGCTAAGAAAATGATGCTTGACAAGTTGAAAACCGTAACCATTTCCACCAATTTGTTAACAGCCTCTCCCACATGGCATGTAATGTCTCACTTGTGCCTTGTCTTACAGGAACAGTGGTTATATTCACCCGTTGCACCAAAAGCACACGTGTAGAGCTGGCAGGTCCTGTGCATTCTGTTTATTTCAGGAAATGTATCAGAAAATAATTTATAGATAGCTTGAAAATAGAACGTCAGAGTGAATTTCCTTTTCCTTGCAAGGTTCTTAAATAACAAGGGAACAGAAAACCCACAGTTTTTCACTCCCTCTCTCTTCCACCCCAAACCCCCTAGTTGACTCTTTGATTTCTGAACTGCATAGATAAAAATTCCTAGACAGGCATGCTAGCAAAAGGAATATAGGGAAAATCTATGTACATTTTGCCAAGAAAGGAGGAATCTTACTTCCACTGAAGTAAGTCTCTCAACAGCTGTATCGGTTAGCTAGGGTTGGAAGGAAGGTTACTGGAATATTTTTGCAGGGCTTGCCTGGCAGTACTGGTCAGTGAAGAGTGGTAAAAAGGTAGTGGGTCAGGGGATATAACTTTTCTGTAAGGGATCTAGCTAAAGGATCAATTCAAGCATGAGGCAATTTGCATTTAGCAAACACCATCTGAAGCCAGTCTTTATACCTTTGGTAATCTGAAGTATAGAAATTCACTGCACCTGAAAATAGGCTTTTGCTCATCACTGTTTCTTGTTGAAATGTAACACAAAGTTTCATATTTTCTTCTATCTATGGAATCTTAACACACTGACTTCCATATTGACAATGCTCCATCATTAATTACAGCAGTTTTGTGTGGGTCCTCAGCCATAAGCATTTTGTCTAAGAGTTTGTTAGAAAGTTTTTGTTTGGTTGATTTTTATTTTTTTTTTTTTTACGGACATCATGAAATTATAGAGTTGATCCATGGTGCAACCAATCTTTCTACCATGAAACAGTCTGTTACTATATCACATCAAGCAATTAAAAACCTGGTTAAACAAAGACTTCAAAGTGTGAAGCTCTAATTTATGACATGCGTTTGTTTACTGTATTATTCTGCTAATACCAGATCAGTCAGCCTTCAACACCAATAATAAAACTGTCCATTGGACCAAAGCTCACGGGGGAGTGACCTCTAGTTTTGCAAGTGTACGGTTTCCATGGACAGAATATCTGAAACTAAATCCGCTTGAAAGCACAAAACTGGGAAAACTACAGATGCACCCATGTAAGGTTTTGTCTGATCTACTTCCTGATATAATTTCAAGTTCATTGAACTTCTTTGATGTTTGGTCATTTTAAGAGACAGGGCCTGCTGAAAACTTCCATTCAGTCATAGTGCAAGTGACACAAAGGAGAGCAACGACCACCATTATTACTTATGAACTGTCACATACATCCGAGTGTATCAGACATTTTAAACAGTTGGACTGGCTGTGGTCATTTAATAGAAAAATCCTATGTGTCTTAAAAAGTGAGAAAATGGAATATGAAGAAGTGAAAAAAATTAGGGACATAAATCTATTATTACTTTCAAAAATATTTAAGCTGTTTGTTTCTGTCTCCTTATAAACAGCATGAGATTACGGGTTTGATCCTTTGTACAACCCATCTGTTTAGTATGAAGCGGTGTTAGTACATCATGTAAAGCAATTAGAGAAACTGATTGAACAAAGACTTCAAAATGTGAAGTCTCTGGTGGCCCTGGCTGAAATATTTAAAATATGACACAGTGCACTTTGCCTTTTCCACAAACTACTCTATGAAATAGGTAACTCCCAGTAGACTCGAAACATTAGGGGAGGCATCACTGGAAACATAAGCTTAGATTTAATGCAAGAAAGTTGTTGCTCTCTGTCATTTAATTTTTAAATGCTTATATGATTGACTTTTAAGCAATGACAGTACTTTAAAAATAAGTACTTCTGCTTCAAATTTACAAACTAAGACATGTTGATTCCAGAAAGATATCGGGTGAAGGCAAATGGTGCTTTCCCATTTTTCTTTGAAAACTTGATCTTGACTGTTAAAATGTACAAGTAGTCAGACATAAAGTTACTGTCAATCACAAATGAAAAAACACATCTTTCAAAGAGATGCAGTTTACGGGTGAGAAACATTCAATAAGAAATTCCTGATTATGCAGAAACATCTGTATCTCAGTTTTAACTTGTTTTGGGTAATTTGCAGAGCTGACACGATAGCACGGCTCTGGTCAGTCATGAACAAAGACATTTTGTGGTTTTGGGCATACACATGGAAGTAAATCAGTTTAAAAGATGTAGAAAGCAATATAATTTAGCAGGGGGAAAATGAAGAAATTCTTAAGCTGTTAATAGAAAAGAAGCACATTGGCCTAGCAACCCCTTTTTGTTTATAATTTCATAAACCGAGTCAGTAGCCTGAGACAAGCCTGTCACATCTTTGGCTTTGAACAAGGGTCAGTGATGGATAACTGCCCTCCTTTCTCACTTTTATCAACAAACGTCAAAAAAGGCAAACAACAGCAATGACATCCTGCCCAAACAGCCAAGAGTGTTTCATTTTCTTTGCACTTCTGTTTCCTCTGTGCCTTTAATCAGGGCCGGGGGATGTAATTGCTCTGTCTGGGCACAGCTTAAGGCATGCTGTGCAACTAACAATTAGTTTAGAGACTGAGATCTATAAATTTTGAGAAAAGAGTAAGAGGATTTGGTGTGCTTGAGCTATCCTTTCTAATGAAGAAAAATATCACACCGGAAGGGACCCAGAGTGTTATCAAAGCAACTTAATATCATCTGGTAGTGATTTGTAGGCCCCGATAATCTATTGTGATCATGTTGAAGGGGGAGGAAAAAGTCCACGTGTTCCACTATTTATGAGATTTACAAAATGATGGCCGCCATCTGTGCAAACGCCACTAATCTCAGCCACCGTCTTCATGGCAAATGGCTCCATGAGATTGTCCGAGGGAAGGAAAACACTGCAGGAATGTTGGGCTATTTATTGTTTATAAAAATAAACCAACTGGACTAAGACATATGCGAGGAATTTATATCAAACAGCTGCAAAAGCAAGTTGCCTCAATAGGGAGGGTGCATTGATGATGCAATCGGACCACACTGAAAGATTTTCCTATTAATCTTAGAATATACATGGCACGCTTGAGATACTGATTTGTCCCCATCTACACCCAAACTCACCTTACATGGATATTCTTAAAATAATTTTTGAAAACAGTTTATATACACTGAAACTAATTTATTATGTGGGTTTATCAACTAAATAAATATAAACAAAGTCGAAGAACAGTCTGTCCCCATATAAGCTTACCTCTCAAACAACATTTCCTCCTTGCTGTCTTAGCTACACAAGCACAATGCAGACACTAACACTCAGCGTCAGTGAACCTTCATCTCATGTATACCAAGTTTCTAGGATTTGAAATTTCCTTGGGTTATGGTTGGCAGTCTAATCCCGTTAAAGTCCTTTCCTAATTTCTTATCAAACATGACCAAATCCATCACAAGAAGAAGCAACATTCACTGAGAACAAGGAGTCAAGGAATAACAAGATAACACCAAAATGATAAATAGTGTCACAGCAAAACCATGAAGTACAATATTTTAGTATTGGGCCTGCATAACAGCATCAAAGGGGAAAAAAGAGGGAAGACGAGAGACAAGTTTCTGGCCTTTGCAAACCCAGTTTACCAGACATGCTTGACACTGGAGAGAATCTTACTTATTTAACTGTTAATGGGTTGGTATATCTACAGCAACCTCTGGGAAATTCTCTTTCTAGGTCTACATGTTTGAGAACAGCTATCTTCACTTTTCATTAAAACTGCATGCACTTTGAAGCACCTGCCTTCAGGAAAACTCTCAAGCTGATTGACTCTAACATGAGAATTAATTCAGGCTGCTTTAGTGTGTGGACAAAGCTCCACAGAACAGTGTGTCGGTATTACACTTTTCCATAATACAAACTGGCAAGGATTGCTCTTTTGGGAATCCTGCTCAGCTGGAATTCAAGCACTTTGTTTGACAACTGACTTTCAAGGTGTGTGTCCTTTTCTTTTAAACAAACACATGATGCTTGAAAGCCAATGTACAACAGTGCATATATACATATATATATATATATGAAAAAAGGTCAGTTCCTAAGAAATCATATGCTATGATTTGTAAGTGCTACTTACCCATATGAATGCCTTAACTTTCCAGCTAGAAAGGAGGCAGAGTGTTTTGCTTGCATAATTTATTTAAAGAGAGTGATCATAAAAGCCACTAGCAGATACCAATTGTATTTTCTGACTTCTAGGAGACTAGGATTTGGGTCTTCCTTTTTTCTGAGAAAAAAAATCATTGCACAGTCAAAGGCATTTTAGCTCAGACACATTAACAGTGAGGTACAAACTGGATGCTTCTTAGCAAAAGAAAAAAAAAAAAAAAATCCACACCCCAGAACAAACCCCTTAAAGCACCTGAAGTATAGCTTAGTGTCACGGGCACACTTGTGCATTGCTTACGTTGTTTCAGTGAGTGATTTCTCCGAAGCACAGACCCCTAACGCTGCCCATGCACAACACCCAACCTGCCACAGAGCTCCAATATTCCCCTGCAGACCTTCCAGCTCTGCTTCATCCTTAGCTCTCACACACAAATATTTCTGAAGTTCTCTGTCCACACACCCACGATCCCCAGTTCAAAACGCACACGCTTAGGTAGTGGTTTGGGTCATACTTTTCCTGCAGTTAGGGCTAATCTACAAACCAGCAAAAAGGCTGTTTAAATTCATCGGTGAAACTGACAACAAACTTTCCCTTTTAGAGGCAAGAGAGAGCTGAGAAAGAAGTTCAAAGATACCCGTGTCTTAATAATCTCTGAAATGCAATCTTGGTGCTGCTCAAGGTGTAATTACCTGGCATTTTTCTCTGTCAGTAAGGCATGGAAATTCTCGTATTTCCTTTTAGTCTCTTGACTGTTCATTTCTGTTCCTGTGCTGCAGTTAATCCTCTTTGCCGTGCTGAAATCTACAGAAGTGGCCTCGCAAAAATCTCTATTAGCACAGCCAAGGTTTGTGACCCAGAAGACATGCAACCACTGAACCTGTCTTCACCACTGAAGAAAATAGATCCTAGGGCTTCATCAGTAATAGACTTAATTGCTGATCAGATTTTAAAGGGGTTTTAGTTTGAATGCATGTAAAGTTCTAAAGGCTAATTTAGTAAAACTAATTCAAAGCACGCTAGATCTGCCTTATCAAGTAAGATAGTCGAAGAAATTCAGCTGAGAGCATTTAGTGATGTCTCTCTTAGAACTGGATTAGACATTTTACATTAGCAATGATCCCATCAGTGTTAAAATTGTGCCTAGAAGAATTTCCTTGCACCAATGATTGTCCCCCTCTTTGCCAACATCTGATTACCTATTTGAATGTACACATATATTTTTAGGACTATTACCAAACATATAAATGTTCTTAACACACTTAGGATTGGTATGTATGGAGACTCATAAAAAACCCCAAGCAGATCAACTGAATACCAGTGTGCGTAAGATAAACCATGTCTAGCCTGTAGGTGGGTGCTCTTACGCATCAGCTTGTGGTCAGGCACTGCAGGAACAACTCCAACATGCTCTCCCCATATGCTTCTGCTGTCAGTGGAAACAAACCAACAGGATGTGGATGTGAGCACACCTCAGTTCAGTTTCCCAAAAGGAAGTCTCCTGAACTGATACTCTTGTTCCCATCTCCTGCAGCAATTTGTTTCATTCTGACTTATACCACTCCAACTGTTTATGAAGTCATGCTATAAAGTAGGCTGTAAACTGATCTGGGTTCAAAAGCTGTTATGAATCGCTGGCAGTGGGAGATGTGAGGTTGGCAACAGTCTCTTAAATCAGCTGTGCTACACGAGAAATAGTGGAACCATACCTAAAGTTATTTTTTCCCTGGCAACTCTTGTGTGTCACTAAACCCAAAACCAGGTCACAGAACCCGATGGGAAAAAAACTGCAAAGCTTAAGCCTTACCAGTGAACAACCTTTTCAAGAGAAAACCTTAAAACGGCATTGGTTTGCAAAAATACATGCAGAATGACCCAGGTAAATTTAAGAAGTCCCCAGTTTTCAAATATAGCAACAAGAATAGATTGTATCCTCTTGAACATGCAGATCAGAAAAGCACAATCATGCTAAAGGATCTGAAATGATGCTTGGTTTTTGCTCCCGTTATCTCAAGTGTAAAACAATGACAAAATAAAATTCACTAGCTAATTGTTTTTTAGGCTTCATTTACCAGAGCTTTTTATAATTCCAGTGTACTTCCTACTCTTACTTATTCCTGCATCATCCGTCATCCACAGCACTGTAAAATACTGTTTGTCACTCTTGTGGAATGTAAAGGTATATGCTACCTGTGATTTGTTGTTTCAGGATTGTTGAGTGATTCATATTATGATGAATTCATTCTATGATGGGGGACAACAGGAATTTCAGATTATGCCAATAACTAATTTTTTCACAAGTTATTTATCGGTCTTTCAACAGATTACCATATTCTATTCAAACACACAGGGCTATCACCTGGGAGCTAGAGGAAATTGTGGTATTTTCCTCCTGTTCACAAAAAGTAGGCAAAAGTACTGGTAACCTAGAAATATATATTGCTTTTTATTGTATATAGTAAGCACAGAGAGTTGGAGACTGTGAGATGCACAGCTGCTTCATTACTAAACGAATAGAAATGTATCATTTCTGCAGAGCCTGGATATCATTTCTATCTAATATGAGGAGCCTTACATAGAATTTCCATCTAATTAGCAAGTATGTATGTCTAAGACAATTGAGTAATAGGACTTAAAAAGCCTTAAAAACAATATATAATTTTCAGGGCTATTATTCCCATCATTTTGAACATGAAAAGATTTAAGTTAACATACACAGCTACACAAAGGGAATATTACCTTTTACTTCTCTGCATGGATGCATAATTTGAGAAGTTATCTGTACTTTAAAACAGGAAGAGAATATCTTTATTTTTATGACAACATTTTTTTTTTGGGTCGTGGAGAGCCTCTTTTGACATCAGCTATCAAGGCACTTTCTGAGGAAGGCAAATGTTCCAATCCTGCTCTTAGAAGTTGAACAGGAACCGGTCTGCTGCGGTTTAAGCAGTTTACCTAGCAGGGCAAAGGCGGAGCTAGAAGTTTACCTACATTTCTACGCCATCCTCCTATAAACTAGATGTACTATTTTACATCTATTTATATAAGTATACTATCTTTAAAAAGGTAAGGAGATCTTTTCTAATGGCTAAAAAAATATGATGCATTCATGCAAAGCTTAGTTTTCAAGCCCTGGAATCTGATTTGATTCTTTTCATAAATCTGGTACGTTGAAGACTAAAATGACACTTCTTTCAGTTACTACGTACTGCACCACTGCTGTGGAAAGAGACAGGTCTGTGAAATGTATACAAAAAGGTGTTATTTTTCAGGGTTGGATGGTAACTGTTAAAGCATGAAATCTATAAACTTTCCCAGATTCACAGCTGTTGTAAGGAAGTTTGGGGGAGATATACTTATTTGTACCAACTAAATATCTCATTTGTCAGCAACTTAATAGGAACAGTCTGAAGATAAGTATCTTTCTGCTCTGTAGCCACAAAATAAAAAATAATTGCTGCTCCCCAAACCCTGTAGTATCACAAGGCAGTACTGCTCAAAGACTATGTAAGTACCACCAATATTGTACGATGCAATTTAAGTGAAACACCGAAGGCTAAGATCTACCTCTTGGCAGAAAAGCCCATGAGAAAGGAACTTATTTTTATAAATTAGAACACTTCATTTAGCATTTTCATAAATTACATGATAATTTTTTTATTTACATGATTATATGTTATATGACTAGTTAATAAACGCTGTCTATAGTAAAGAGTGACCTGGAATAGAGAAGATAAAATCTATGACTGTTCTGTACCTGAAACCTTCCAAAACAACAAACTGTGTGTGTGTAATGGCTTCCACAAAACTGAAAACTAAATAAATGAAAAAGCATTTTAAGACTGCAGTCATCTTAAACAATAGCACCACAATATGATACTTTATATCATCGCATATAATGACCAGAGTAGAAACAGGGGGTTGATCATATGAAAACCAAGAGGAGAGAGGAGAATCATGCAGAGCTTAGATTTGCACAAGGAGCTGTCTGAATTCAAACAGGAGATCGCTAGCCAGGCAGCTTCTCAGGCAGTGTGGCTTCCTTAGAGTCCAACACGCTCTTTGACATTTATGCCAAGTTTGGTGAATGGGCGGTTAGAAGCTGAGGCTGTTTTCCACTTCTGACAACACTGTTTGCTGCTGGTTTTCACACCTGACCTGGAAGGGATTACCTCACAAAATCATCTTCCCCTTACATTGTTTTTCTAGTTGCTTTGCTTTTCCAAGGTTTAGTGGAATAATAAGAATCATGTAGTATTAAGTTTACAATCAATAAGACCTGAAAAAATACTCTGTATGGTATTAGGAGGCAGAATATGAGCTGATTTTTCAGATTGTGCAGTCAAATAACAAAATAGCAGATCATCCTAATGGAGTGCCTTTTTGTTCGTATTTCCTATTCATAAAAAAAATAAAACTGTTTTTCAGGTTTCAGAAATGAAGGAATAAAAATCAAAGTAAGGAATGTTCACAGCATTCTTGGAACAAGTGATTCTTCATATTACTACTTTTTAGGGGAGTGACTGTCAATCATCAATCTTCAAAAATGTCATAAACACCCACACATGCTATTTCAAAGATACCTAATGTAAGATATATAATACCATATTTCAAACTGGATTCAAAGCTTTTCATCTATCTAATAGTTAGGAACAAGGAAAAACACAAACATCAAATGAAATGAAATGTATTTGTTGATGCTAACTGCAAATATTCATTTTATAAAAATTAATAGTCTATTACGTATCAATTTGAAAATAATTTGTCATGTCTGAATGGTGATGGTGATCCTGAAATTCCTGCATCCACAGAGAACCCCTGATTCCACCAGGTGATCTGCCAAGAAGGACCAATCTTAAAAAGCATTTTATGGCTCACAGATTGCTTAATTTCTGAAAATAAATCAATAATCTTTCACAGATTTAATCCCATTCTCATCTGAACTCAATTATTCATCAAGAATTTACAATCCATAGAAGGGGGGAGGGGAAATTCCACAAACTCATATTTCTGGAAGCTACTGCTCTTCCAAAACTACACAAATATTCATTACAGCTTCTAGCCCCTTACAGATTCTATTAGCAAGGTATGCTAAAGACAGAAAGCACATGACAGATTTCCACCCTCTTTGCAAATTATTGGGAAAAGTAATCGGCAACGGTATATCTGGGACTGTACAACACAACAAATTAGCGTTTCTTCTTGCTGTAATTGAATGTAGAAAGGACTGACTGGGCAGTCAAGGGACAGTTGTAAGGGTCTACACAATCCCATATAGGTTGACTGTTTAGAAAGAACTGCAAAGGAAAATACACAGAGTGAAGTAAAGAGAAATTCTTAGAAGAACAGATAACTTCAAAGCGCTTTACTCGGTGATCATATCTGATGTTTTGAGGGATTAGGTAGTGTTTCATTTTCCAGTGCAGGAAGTTTACATACTACTGCAGTGACAGAGCTGTTGGTTGACAACCAAACGGACCAGAACTATCTATGCGAGGTTCATCAAACAGTGCAAGGACATGGTCACAGGGCACTGGAAGAATTGGTTAGAGCTTCCCTAGAGGGACTGGTGATTCCTCACTGTGCTTTGTTCTAGCAGGCCAAGGACCTCACAGGATGCAATCAAGCCCAAGTCTGCAGGCAAGTGGTGTGTGAATGCTAAATAAAAGGAATTACAGATCCAAACAATATTTAACCTAACGTTGTCTTTTTTTCACATCCCTGAAGTGAAAAAAGTGCAGCAACATACGGGGAGCCTAGGCACTACTAGCAAAGATATGGGTGGAAGGAACATCATGCTCTTGCCTCCCTGTTGGCTGAGGCGGGTGGCAGGGCCACACTCGCACAGCGCGCATCGCGCTGCAGGGCTCCTCTCTCCGGTCTGGTACATTAATGGAACTTCAGGGCCACTAGAAGTACTGGATATATTTCTCAATATCAACGCCAGCTTTCAAATGTGTGCATTATTTATTCATTAGTACTACATTCAAAGTGCTGTTTCCCTTGTTACTTGGTGAAATAAATGAAAGAACAGCAATATCACACTAAATCCCAATTTATAGCTCTTGGAAGCCCCAGATGACTGTATCATAAAACTCTCCTTACCCTCCCACCCCACCCTCTTTTCTGCCTTGCATCTCATTGAGAGCATAAATGCACACTGCGAGGAGCTAAAGCCTTACCTAACCAGGGGAACCTATTGTAATAATCAACAGATTCCAAGTGGGAGGAAGGGCAGTTCTGTACTTAGCACCTTGAGCTTGGATCATAGGATTGGGCTCTACACAGCAGGTACACCAGCAAATACATTTCTTCTCTGGAGAAAGACTGGGTTGGGAAAGTAGGAAAGACTGAACTGTCACAAAGCACATCGTATAGACACAGTTCATATACTTGGAGAATTTTTTCACTTCCTTGTTTACATTACATATTATATGGGAAACAAGGTATTTATCTAAAAAAATTTAACCTGATTACTTCCTGAATCTTGATTTTGATTTATTTTGGGAGACACACTAAGACATCACTGTTTCTCATGTGTAGCTTAGCTTTTCATGACTGTAACACACAGTTCAGTCCCTTCTGCTCTCATAAGCCTCCCCTGGATAAACCTGCAAACATACTCTCTGTCCCTGTGCTGCTATAAGAAATACAGCATAATGCAGGCAGTTTAAATTGTAGGCAATTTTCAAATCTGTTACATTTAGAACAAGCTTCATATTCTATTTTCAGGTCCTGGCCTTTTATAATTATGGGAGAATATGAGCTTTGACTATACAAAAAATTCAGCACCGACTGGACTTGGGGTCCTGATTCCTGCTACTTTTGATATATCACACTTGTAAAGAAAATCTTAAGCCCAAATGCTTATATATTAGAATAAAAAGATTTCAAGACTTCATAGTTTTACCCCATCTGGCGATTCTCAGCATCCCGTCTGCTGAACACTGGCGACACAGCAATGCGGCTGTCAGAACCAACCCTGCAGTTGGATACAAGGGGAAACTTCACACTGTCCTGTGAGCACTTGAGAGTTTCTGCTGGCCAGCTCCACTGTACTTTACCATGTGAAAACTTTCTGTCATTGTGGGGTGGGTGGAGGGGTGGGGGGGGTGATTTTTCTGAGCTGTAGTTGTTAAGCATCCACTTCTGACCAGCTTCTGTAGTGATTTAGACTCCGAGGAGCCCCATGAGTCATCGAAGAGTGATCCTTAGAGGCAGTATTGTCTATCACCTCTCACCTTTCAATGCCCTAGGATCTGCTTTTGACTGGTCAGGCAGTCAAGTTACTTTAGTACCAGGAAACATGAATTTGTGTCTCCCCAAATATTCAAGCTCACAGGCAATAGCAGATACTTGACCCGCGCAGACGTGTGCACGTGTAAGTGTACGGGAAAAAAGGAATGCATATATGTGTAAGAGTGTGACAGCCAACTAGGAGATGGCTCCTGCTGTTTACTGAACTGTTTAAACACGTCCAGCTACTTTCAAATGGGCAGTAAAACACTAGTGGTTTAGGAGATGCAGACACGTTAACTATAACTTGAGAGGAGGATCTAGTGTGACAAAAGTAAATTTAGCCTTTACTATTTGAAATGGCATCACAAAGAGGATAAAGGAGGCAGAGTTAAATTAAACCAGGGTCAGAATGTAACCATCGCTGAGACAGATTTAGGAAGCAAACCCCAAATTGCTTGAGGACACAAAAACTGGTAGTTTATCTTGAAATCTAACATGCACTATCTGGCAATGGCATTGTTTCAATTATGAAACAATTCACATCTCGTCTGACACACGCAATGAAGCTTGCTACTTGCCTAGTACATAATTTAAGGTAAAAGAAAAGAGGGTATGTTTTATCATGGTCTATCATATCTTTGTCTATTGTTCTGCAATCCATTTGCATACCTAAAGGGAAATGGCCTTTTTAATTTCTTTCCCCCTTCCTAATCATCTGAGGCCTATTAAGAAGTGTTCTGTATCCTGTAATCAGGCAATTTATACAGTGTGCACCCTTAGGCTACAGCCATTACAAACAAGCTGAAAAACTCCTTCACAATAAATGATTAGCATGGGAAGACACCATTCATAATTAATTTTTTTTCTGTTTGAGTTGGCAGATGGTCCCAGACATTGAAGCATGGCCTATTGCCCACACCTTTATTCCAGAGAGAAAAGGGCAGCCTTAGAAGAAAAAGAGAAATGTCTGTAAGATTGCTTCACTTTGGGAATAAACATACTCCCCAGCTTTTCACGAATCTGTGCATGTTAAAGACTGGATTCAATGACTGTGGAAGTCAAAGGAAAAAAATTCCCATTAGCTTCTGACCAGGACCTCAGTGAAAACCACAAAAAATACTGACTTGAAGGACAGTATGATGGCTTTTTTTCATAATTTTTCATAAGGCAAATATGCATTTCCATAAACATCCCGAGCATGCTTAAGCAGACATGTTGTGCAGGTTGATTTGAAAATCATCAGCTTTGTATTCTGAAAGCTGGGTACTCACTGAGGCAGCAATTAGAAGAGAGTTCTGCTTTTAGCCACATTTTACAACAAGCATTTTCCTGCAAAAGGACAGCTGATGACAACTTCATTCTCCATTTACTCATTTGCTCACTGTTTACATGTTGCTTTTCACTATTTTAAAACAACTCCTGATGCACTTCTGAGTTGTTGACATCACTGCAAACTCCCCCAGAATGAGATCCAGCCAAGCAGACTGTCAATTTAGTGGCCTGTGCCAGCATTTTCCTGATGGTGACAGGGTAGCTCTAACTACTACATAGCAAATTCCTAACGTAATAGTAAATAGAGTTTTTCCTGTCATGACTCAGAATACTCCAACAAACACTCCCTTTCGCTCTGTAAGAAAACAGCAAGCTGCATTTCCATATGTGATCTCTAGAATGTGATCTAATCCAGTCTCACTGAAGTCTACAATGTGTTTTGAGTACTGGTGGTGAAACCCAAAGTCTCTGACTGCCCAGTCAAGACCATCTGTTTGGATTTACACACACAAAAACACAAAGTCCCTGGATGAACTCTGAGGCATGGCACAGGGTTTACAAGGTTTTTCCTAAAAATTTGGTTAGCTTTAGCCACATCTCATATCTGTGGTATCTTGCCATAGTTATACTTCCCACAAATACACATTTATCATATCCTCCCAGAGCCAATGTCAGACAATCCAGGTGAGCTGGATGTTCTCCAAGGATGACATGACATCATGTACTTCAGGTAGTGGCACTACCACAGAGTGATCACACAAACTTAGAGTTCATACTAAGTTCTAGGGTGCTTTTGCCTTCACTTTACCAAGTGTCCATAGGCTTTATGAAGTTCTTGCTGTTGACTTCAGGTATTTTTCCTCTGAAAATGTAAGTTGGCTTATAGTAGCACCTGTAAAGTGTTATGTGCTATGATATAGTTTCCAAAGGAAAAAGAAAAGAGAAGGATTTGGCCTCCAAATATTTTCCTGCCCACGGAATCTAATCTTCAGCATTGTCCAATTTCAAATGGCAGAGCTAGACAGACCTGAGAGCGGGGCACAGGGGATCACCCCAGGGCAGTCACATACAGTCACTTCCAAGCAACACATGGGTGGGGGAATGGAAACTGGATACAGACTTTCCACCGTGGTAAGTCTTACTGACTTCTGCTTTAATAGGGTTTTGGAATCACCAGAGCTGCTGAATGTTGCTTTGGTATCCTCTTTTTGCCATTGTGCCTACTTGCCTCAACAGATGTTTTGAAGTACCAAGGGGAAAGCTGGTTTCACTCTAATTTCAATGTGTCTTAAACAATGAGTTTTACTGTGACACCACATGGATTTCCATATGAACCCAGAGTTCCACCCAATTTGGAAAAAATGTAGCTTCTGAGTCTTCAAAGTTTTATCATTTATCTTATGTGTCTTAACACTACTAGTCCTATCTCAACAGAGCTCTCTGAAAACCTTTAATTCTGAAGAAATAAGTGTGTTAAAAATAGCATTATTCTCTCTGCAATGCAGAACCATCTGGACAGTAGCAGAGAACTAGCAGAGTCACTAGATATGCTGCTGGCCCAAGGAAATGTACATTCAAAGAATCTGTCTGCTTCCTTCAGAGGAATGCATTACTCCCTTTCTCACCGTTTCTTGCAGCTTGTGCACTACAGATGTGCTCCTGACTCTCTATGCAGTTCTAGTAATACCTGTAATAATAATAATAATAGATCATTACTGACCTTTAGGATGAAAACTAGCTTATTTTATTAATATGACCAAATCTTGAGGCCATTAAAAGATTGCTTTCTTAGCCTTTCATTGTGTATTCAGTAGACATGGCAGTCAAGGCTCCTGTCTTTTTCCCTATATTTTCAGCCACATAATAATATCTTTCTCACTAACAGACACTTAAAATTCCGATTACAGTTATACTAGACCAAAACAATATACAGGTAAGGCAGACGTTGGGAGAGAGCTACTTGACAGAGCCTCTTTATTTGTTTGGATGACTTAATAAACTGCAGAAGCTGAGGTCATCAAAACCTCTCAATCATGCTGCAGGCTAGTGCCAACAGCTGTAACAGAAACTGATGATGTAAAACATGCTAAACATGCCAAACCCAAGTTTCAGACAAGGCAGTCTGTTTCATTATTTTCTGCTTGAACATTACACAGCAGTGTGTTCAGGTTTATTTATGCTGTTCTTAATAGTAATAACCAGCAACTCTATTTCACTTTTTCAAGGATGAATGCAAAGACTGTTTTGCTATGAAAGGGTATGAGATCTATATTGATTTCAGTTCCAGGTAGGCAGAATGCAGGTATTCAAACTGGAATTTAGGATTTAGATTTCATGTTTTGTGGGAAAAAATATCTCTTCTTATTAAAAAATACTAATTAATACAAGACTGGAGGGGAAAGAAAAACAAAAATCTATGAGCTTCACCATTTTATGCCTCATACAATTCTTTACACCCTAATTCAGAGTTAGTCAAGAATTCCATAAAAAGAAAGCATGAATGGCATACGAAAAAAAGGAGAGTGAAACTGATTGATCAGATAAAACAAAAAGGCCTTAGGCAGGATTTCAGACTGTGAAAAAGAATCCACAGGCTGAACATACACAGATTGCTTTATAGGTGAACTATGTTGTAGTACATTAAGGGAAAGCAAGTAAATAGAAAAGAGAGTAGAGGCAACTCTACATGGTTTTCCTGGGACACCACTGTGGCAAAGCCAAGGGGTCAGATTCCAACATCTAACGCACAGCACGTATTGCCACACAAGTCTAAAAAAATCTGCTGACACTCGTAAATTGCCACATGTTTGGATTTCCAACAAGATCTCACAACAAGCTGTGTTACTGCAAGTCATTATTTCCTTTGGGGGAAAAGATTTCTCTAGTGATGTTAAAACTCATGGCAGGATGTACTACAGTGTCAGGATAGCTCACCGGGGAGCATTCCTGCCTCAGGGCCAGAAGCTTGTATATAAATCCTGCACCTGGCTAGGGGGTGTGGGGAATGGGGCTAAAGTTTGTCCAAAAACTGTATGGAGTCAGTGGTTGTGGACAATGCCATAGTGACAAATCCTGAGAGTGAAGGTAGGCAGGAACAGTGCAAGCCTCCCACAGCTTACGCATTTCAGAGCTCTCCTGTGTGGAAAACGCAGCTGAAAGATGCTTACACCGGCACTTGCCTTTGCGAAGGCAAACACTAAGCTATAAGGAGGTGTAGGGATTGCTCTAGAGAGCCGCATGCTCATTAGCTAGTCTGCATTCCTCCAAAAGCACAGACCAAAGAACTGCACCTCCTATTCTCCCGTACGTAGGTGGTATGCACTTGTTGGGTGTTTCTGGAATATAGAATCAGAAGAAAATGACGAGAAGCACTGAGTCAGCTTGCTGGTAGACTGTGATATTTTCAAACTGATCCACAACATCACAGAAGTTCTTCGATGTTTTATAGTTTATGATGTCACAAAAAATATTTCTTTCTATATGCAGAAAAAAAGTGGTGGATATTGATCTGAAGTGGCGTAAAGCTAAACATTAAAGGTTGTACAAAGCTCAACAACTTGACAGTCTTGTCTATGGCATTGCTTTAAAAGTGCACAGATCTGTGACATACTGTTCATCTTTGTCTCCTGTTGATGTGCTGCTTCCATGGCCTGTTAAGTTAGGGGTTAGCATACAAAACTGTAACAGAATTTTAGAAAGTTTGGCCACAGAGAAAATGTGAGAAGTTTTAGCACCACCTTATCAGTGGCCTTTGACATTTAAGACGTGGCTGTTACCCACCTGAAGTGGTTTTAAGTTCCTCAGTAAAGTAGAAATTAAACCTCTTACTATCATGAACTAATTTTTGTCTTCATAAACCTGCTTAGAGACAGGAAAACGCCGCTGCAGTGCTTTGAAGGGAAGCTCACACAGCTACCAAAGTGATGTACCGTGGACACACTGGATGATCCAGGAATTAAGCCAAGCGGAACTGAGTTGCAGCCCAGCGCCCTACAAAGAGCAGCCCAAGTGCTCCCAGCACACACCATTAGGGTTTGTACTCACAAGTAAGGGCTGGCTCAAAGACTGACGAGAACCAGGCTTTTCACAATGTGCTGCCTGCACCCGTTTGGCTGAATTCAGTTTTCAAAGCAGCTGGCAACAGCCAGTAGCAGACAGTGCACAAAGATCCAAAGAAAACAGAAATCACCGCCGTGCCCCCCTCCAGATAACACTGAACTGGATGTCAAGGCAGGCCATGAGTCACAAGACATTGGTATTTTTCAAGGACACATCTATATCAGTGCTAAAACTGATATAGGTCTAAAAAACTAAACTGAAATTGAGGTCTGTTTCTGCCTTTTCAAATAATGTCCATACACGAGCCATCACGTATGAAAAAAATGAATACGGCTTTATCCTTACATCAGCCTAAATACATATCACTAAAATGAAGTCTAAATTTTCATAAGTGTGAACATTACTGTTAACGGCATGTTATTGGCTACTTTTGTCAATATTAGTTTTGACCTGCAGTTCATAGAAATCTTTCCACTGGTCTCAGTGAACCTTATACCGTAAGAGCCAGCAATACCTAGTCAAATATTGAATAAAAAGCACTTTGATGAAATTAGGATATGAAAATTCATTCATGTTATGCAGTACAGTGCTAAATATTTATTTTATATTGTGCTTTGCAGCAAGAAAACCCTATATACTTATATTTCCAACTACTTTTTGATTCAGTACATTAAATTATCTCAGTGACAAGCCTTTCTCTTGCTCAAAAAAAAAAAAAATCTTATACACTGAATTCTGACTTGAAGTAGGAGAAGAAATATTATGATTGTAATACCATGCTCCTCTAGATATAGTCTCATTTCAAGAGTACTGCTGATTTCACTCACATGATATTTTTGAAGTATATAAAAAGAGGTTTGTCACAAAACCCACTAAAAAGCAACAATCAATTCATTAAGAAAATACCAAGAGAAATTTAAATTAATTATTTGACTAGGAATCTTGTTATCTTCTCATAAAAATCTCATAATTGGCTTATATAGTTACACATAATATTTACAATTAATACAAAACTGAGTTGAACAAAAGATTTATACAACAAGTATAGGCTTGACTTCATTTCTTAAAGAGGCATTTTATTTTATATACAAGAAGTATTTCTGTATGTGCAGACTTGTTAAGAACATAAATTAACTTCTTATGCATAAATGTGTTGAGTCAAACAGGAAAAAGCTATGAAATCATTTACTGTATAAATCTCTCAAATTCTATTAAACACCTGGTTATTATAAATATACCAGCAAAGGACTTCAAACTGGGATCTGTTGGAGTTTCCCGTTTGTTTTTATTAGACTGATCACTCATTAATTTTTTTTATATATACGCTGTCAGGAACCTACTGTAGCTAAAGAAAAATATGTGATCCAAAATATATGCCCTGGATATATATGTACATATCTTACTGAGTAAACTAATTTATTCACTAGATTTATAGAGGGTAGGACCCAATATTACAAGACCCTTTAGGCTCAAAAGGCATATCTAGTGAGATTTGAGAAGGGCTTGACTCAATTGCTGTGCCAGTCCTCGGAGATACTAACCTACATCTTCGTACCCCTAAGTCTGACTCCCTGTTTGTACTACAGGAACAGGTTAGAGTCTGTGCTTCAGTTGTGCAACCTTGTAATGGGACATAACAGGACTATCTCAGTACAAAAAGGTCTTATATGATGTGCTTTTGGCTGAATAAACCCCCATTTTTCTTAAACTTGTATTTGAAGGCCCAGTCTTTAAGCACAGTGAAAGCAACCCAAGATGTGCTGAATTTATTTGACTTTGGAAGAGTGGTTAAGAGAAAAGTCCACTTTAACCTTGATCTGAACCGTGACATATATGTAAACTTTATTCAGGCATGTGTACAATACTACCATCAACAGGGTTAGGACTCTTAGCACTGTATGGGGGGCCAGGCCTGCTCTTCATGACCTTATGCACCACGGTCACTTCGATTTAGTTGTATTTCACACGGATCTTTCCAGCAGACGGAAATGATGAGAAGAAAAGGCAAAGGGCACAGTCTAACATTTTATGAAGTAACCTTATGAAACTCTTGAAGAACATTTTGGAAAAGATATGCTTTCTTATATAACTTTTTCATAACAGTGTGATGATAACATGCTTTGCAGTGGGGGAGTTTTTTTAAAACAGAATGGGAGGAACCTGGCAGATTGACAGTATTATGAAATCATCTGTTACTCCTCGTTTTTAATAAAGTCTATATAATATTGCCTGTAACAGTTTTGAGTCACTATACTCATTTATGCAGTTGTATGTAACAACAATACTCTGAAAAAAGATAAATAAGATTCTTTGTTGTTTCTTTATGTCCACTGGAACTAGTGACATGAAAAGTTTATACTAGTGCTTGAATGGAGAATAATATAATTTCTTTAACCTAAATTTGCTTTTCTTCTGTCTTGTTCAATTGTGAGGTGGAAAGAAGAGAACAGAAATGATGGATTTTAACAATATATACCTGTACATGCACAAAGACCCACATAACACACACCAATATATATAGTGCAGATAATATTTCTCAAAATGTATCAAACTTATAATTGTAGATCTCGGTCTTCCAGAAACTTAAGGAATTAATTACTTTATGTTTATGAATATGTCATTTAAGCAGATGCATAACAGCACATAAGGATTTACTTACTAAAATAAATGGGGAAAAAGCAAACCCATTAGCATTCGTATTTTTTATTTATTTTTTCTTTACCGTATTATAAATGAGGCAATTTACCTAATGGAAGTCAAAATATAGTGAGTCAATGCCTTGCTTAGTATAAAACAGTACACCTTACTGACATGAATGGAGCTACGCTGATTTACACCTATGAGATAGCAAGCTAACAAATGCAAAGATGAATGTAAAAATACCGATTATTTTTTCTTGTCAGATGACTCGTGTCGTGGTTTAACTATGGCCAACAAAAATACCACAAAGCCATTCTCACACCTTCACCCTTCTTCAGTAGAGGGGGAGAATGAGAGGAAAAAGGCAAGGAAGCTTGTAAAATTGAGATAAGAACTATTTACTAACTGAATATAAATGAATATATAAAAATACTACTACTAATAAGTAATTAAAATAACAGAAAATAAAACATATGATACAATATGACACAATTGCTCACCACCACCACCCACTGACTGATACACAACCAGGTCCTGAGAAGTGAGAGGAAAAGAGCCCAAGAGCTGCAGCCTGAGAGTGTACAGCAGAGTCCGAGCGAACCCTGTCAGTGACAGCATGAATGGGAAAACTAACAGATCCACCAGCGAACGAGCCAGCAAAGGAGTTAGCCAAGCAGCTAACGAAGGAGGTATCGAAGGCATTAAGGAGAGTTAGGGACTTTAATGAGTGTTAGAGGGGGTAATGGCCCCCCAGCCTACTCCCCACGTATGTACCAAGCATGGCGTGCTATGGAATGAAATCCTCCTTCGGTCAGTTTGGGTTAGCCATCTGAACAGTGTGCCCCCCCCACTGCTTGTAGCAATAAATTTGGGAACACAGCTGCAGTATGAGAAGCTGAGAAAGACCTTGAATTTGGTGCAAGCACTCCCCAGCACCAGCTAAAAAGACAGCTTATCAGTAGTTTTCTCAGGGTAAATCCAAAACCCTAGCTTCATACCAGCCACTATAAAGAAAGTTAACTCTTCCCTGACTAAAACCAGCACAACCCATTAAAATAACAGTAGTGGAATAAGTTATAAAAATCTTCTTATAAAGAAAGTTTGAATTGAAATTAGACACTCAAGTATTATTATCCAAAGATACTCTAAATCTAAATATTCCATACAAAGGAGAAGACTAAGAATATTTCATCCCAAAGTAGCTGCTGCCATGCGGTAATACTGTTCCTTGAGACATCAGAGTACTTGATTAAAGTTCAGTCTCTGTTGGATTCAGTGCATGGGCAGAAATTCAGACTTTTCTGTCTTCCTAGCAAGTGTTTGAACTAGTAGGGTGTGAGCACGAATCCTTCTCTGCTCAATGATATACAAGTCAACCATGCAAAGTGGATCATCATCAAGAAGATGCAAATCTGAGTACACATTGCCGTGTGGAAGGGTAAGTCTTGCTCTCTTGGAAAGCAGGAAGACTGAGACGTGCTTGAGTTGAGGTATCTCATGGCATTTATTTGGTAAGAGGACACAGCCTGTCGTGGTTTAACTCTGGCTAGCAAAGTAGTTCTGTGAACTTAGCCTTTTATTTCCTTGGCTTCCATTACAATGCACAAAACCCAAACATTTCGAAACGTCAAAACAGTGCATTTTGACATTTTCAAAATTAAGCATTTCAACATTGTGTTGAAACGCTTTTGTCAGTTTTGTTTCTACTCAGACTACTTGTCAAATAGTTTCAGCCGCTCTGAAACTTCTTTGTTCAGAAATAAATGTTACCCTGATTTTTTTTGCCCCCTTAACTTTGATTTTCTAATAGCTTAGCCACAGCCCTACTTATACTCAGTAAAATTTTTGTTCTATTTTATTTCAAATGGTAATTTAAAGTACAAATGTGGCTGTAATCTTCAGTGCAACAGACTGCGTAGTCAACACCAACTCTGTGAATGTTCAGGAGACCCTATGGCATTTAGAAGGAAACAGGATATGTAACATTCTGCTAATTAAGTAAGACAGCTTTTATTACTAAGCAGTGTCTTTCCATTTCCCACTATAGTCAAGATATTTACATACACCTAATGCTTCAATTTACAGGCAATAAACAGCCAAGTCACTGCAATGCAATTAATAGTTGCTAGTGTATTTGCATGGAAATTATTCAGCAATTAATATTTTACAGGAAAGAGTAACAGCTAATTTTGGCCTCATAAGGCAATCTGTTTCATGCCATATTTCCTAGACCTCAGAATAACAAATTTAAAAAAAACAGGTGGACATTGGTATAAAATGATTAAAATCCAGAATTTCCAATAATTTCTATGAAATAATTGAAATGACTTTATCATTCAGATCAACTGAAATGAACAAGTCTCAAGAAACCTCTATCGTCTTTTAGTCAGTGTGTTTTCATTTAGAGAACAAAGCAGAAAGGCCAGTATCGTACCATCTTGTAGCAGGGAAATTGCTTTAATGTGTGTATTTTGGGTTATTAGTCTGTTTTGAATGTGCTGAAGATCCAATGATATAAAAATATATCTTACAAGCTTTACTGGAATCCTAAGACAACGTTATATAAAAAAATGGCAGGTTCAATATAAATGATGGCATGGGAGCGTCTACAGAGGCTGGGTAACTCATTGGAAAGACAATTTAAAGCTAATCATGGATTAAATGTTTTCCTGACTTTAGGGGAAAAGTTTCAGCCATGCTCAAATATGAGCACATGCTTCTAGATACAGCTATTTCTTCCGTTTGACAAGTGTAAATATTATACCATGTACTAACTGTAGTGGGAATTACAGTGCATGTAATTTTGACTTATAAACAGAAATGGAATTTGTAGCTGTTGGAAGACATAAACTATGTAAAACTATGAAATTTGTAAACCAAAACGTGGTTTTTTAATCAATAAAATACTGCAGTTTATAATCAGCCTCATCAATGCTACTATTATTAATTTTTGCACTGGAACTTTTTGGCTGACTCTACAATTAATCCTCATCAGTATTACTTCCTTTAGCATGTCAAAGAAAATAAATTAAATAAAACAGAACTTTTTTCTTCTGAATAAATTAAAAAAAAAAAAAAAAAGAGATCTTCATTACAGGTATGCCCAGTGAAGTCAAAATGCAATTTCACAGTCTTCAAGGTACTAATTATCTCAATTCCTAAATTAAATTAATAGTAGCAATTTCCCTATCATCCACCCAAGCCTGAGTTCTTCATGTTCAAATCTGAGCAGCACTGAAGAATATATACGAAAGGCTTCTAAAATACGATTCTACAGATGGTTGGACTCCATTCACAGTTCACAGGCTTAGAGACCTCATCACTGGCTGCAAACGGTGAGGAAGACTTTGTACGACTGAATTGTGAAGAAACCTTGTGTTTTTCAATGTCAATGTGATTACTCAGGAACTTCAGCGAGGCACACATTGTCAGCTGTTTGTGGGATCAGGATCCTATATTGCCACTGGTATTTTCTCCAGAAATGTACACTGCTATGACCCTCTAGAATCAATATTCAGAAGATGCACTGACAGTAAAATTAAATTTGCTAACAGAGTTTCAAAAGCCTGCCAGAGTTTTTCAAAGAAAAGAACAAGAAAGTTGAAAGATTACAAAGAAAGGAAACAAGGTAACTTTCAAAATATCTGTGAAAAGAATGTAAAGCTTGTTGGTTTTAAGCTTTTCTTGTCATCATTCATTAATTTATTTGCTCGCTCAAATCCTCAAGAGAGTAGAACCCAAATGCTAACAAAGTCACTGCACAGAACATTACGTTTAATTTTGTGTGTGTTGCTCAAAACCTTGTGCTCAGAACTACAAGAATATGCCTCGTCTCAGAGTCAAATATGGTGCAGTTCTTTACATTCACTGGTAACTGTTAGTAATACGAGCAAAAGACATTGCACGGCTGGTGCCAAAGCTTTGAACAAAATTACTTCCTTTAACACACCGCCACCTTAATTATGTGCTGGGGAACATAAAGCAGGTCAGACAATTTGTACTGGGACATCATAATTCCATCAGTATAATGCTGACATCGCTAAAGATTTATGAATGGAATGTCGTAATTATTTTTTTAGTAAACATATCAAGTTTCACTAATGGGGGGGCTGGAAGTACTAATTAGCTTTTTTTTTCCCCCCGCTTTTTTTTTTTTTTCCCAATGTATCATATAAGATGTTGGAAGAAGATTGTGGAGGGGAAGGATCTGTAACAAAAACAAGCACACACACAATTTATGTTTGGCCTGTAATTCAAGCAGATGTTCTTATATAAGGGCTGCAGGGATTAAAGCCTTTCTGCACATAATTCCATTTGTTAACTGCCTTCTGTCTGCACAAACCTTCCCGGCTATGATGGACTTTTGCTAAGCTACATTTCTTTAAAAGCAAAAAGGAAGAGAAGAAAAAGAATCTTAAAAATTTGTGCTGTTAAGTACCAGGGTTTGGCAGCTTGACTGAGGCTCTTTAACCTTTAACCAGCTGGGTGATTCCACTGGAAGTTCTGCTGGAATAATTATAACTGCATCCAACAAACTACGACACTTGATCATAGTAGGCACTTACACACTGGTGCTGTGCAAAGAAATTGTATTCATGCTAAGTCTGAAGAATTCATATTAAAACAATATCCAGACACAGCAACTTCCACCCCACCCCACCCCCCCCCGCCCCTTTCTCCTCGGTTTCCATGCTCAAAGATTTGTCAGGATAAATAGGGAGCTCAAACAGAACAAAAAAAGAGGGAAAACCAGTTAAGTGGCCAATATTATAATACTGCAGTATGGCAATATCACAATACAATAGCAGTACTAGAAACTGGGGGCAGAATATTCCAAAATTATTATTTTTAGCATTGGTGACAAACACACTTCATCCAAAGTAAAAGGACTGGTCACGATAATGAAGAATTCTAAAGCTGTCACTGAAAATTATATTTATCTAAAGAAAAAAGTTGACCCAAACCATGTCCTCAGACACATTGATGTGATTCCACCCTGACATCATTGTAGTAACTCAACATTCACACCAAGCAACATCCTGATATATCTTCAGGCAAACCCTTTCTTTTTCGCTCACTTGTAGTCAGATAGTGGACTTTCTATGAAAGAAAGAAAGAAAGACAGTTCTTGTTGCAAGGAGGAACTGGTTAAGACTTCAGATCTCTATTATTCTTCCTCCTCTTTCTTGAAAACCAGAAAAAAATACATCAAGATATTCTTTTTAGAACTATGTCATGACTCTTCTACCATGTTTACGTCTTACCGTGAACTAATTCTTCTGGCACCCTGTCATGCCTCTACCAACGGAATGCTTGTAACAGCAGCACAGTCCTTGTACTTCATGCTCCAGCTCTCTCTATAGGGACAGAGGCAGAAAGGAAAGGGAACAGCATTCGGTTCTAAAACGCAAGCTGGAGATGAGCTTTCACAGTCCTCTATGTCATGTACTTAACTAGCTTAATACGTTTTTAAAATTGAATAGAAAAGATTAATCAAAATTTATATCTGTAACAGCTGGTGTAAATTGTATTTTTGTTGAATTTCAGAGAAAAGGTGAATGCTGTACTATCACCATCGGAAAATGACTTAAATGTTTTTAGATACATAATTTCAAGGACATCTTTACCCACATCTACGTATAACAGACTGACACAATTTAGTTCAGGAATATTTGTATAATCACCTTTTATGTCTCTCTGGTTCATGAAAACTTTCCTGAAAACTTTGAACACTCTGGAATCTTAGCAGTACACACCTCAGTGCATCACGACATTTCCCAAATTATCTTCAAAATAAAAGAATCAGAAGTAAAGCAAACAAGTCAAGGACATGAGCCTAAAAATGTGACAATTAATTCAGAGTGACAGGATAGATCTCTGATCTCAGAATATCTCAGAATAAAGATTAACATTAAATCTTTATCCAGAGATTGGCTTTCAATTATCCTCATATTAAAGCACTTCCAAGGAAATCTGGATATCATCCAGATAGCTTGGGATCACTTGTTTTCTTTGAATAGATTTTTAATACATTGTTTATCATAGACACTCCCATTTTCTTGTGCTTCAAATATGTGACAGAAATGAAATTTCTTTTTTTCTTTTTTTTTTCTTTTTTTTATGAATCAGCCAGCTGCAGCACCTGCTCTTGTGTTCACTTTCATACTTCACTAGTGATTTGTTCCTTTGTATAATAGCCCATGGGCACGTTATCTAATTGGTGTCTTCCTATTGATGCTTTTGTCTTCAAAACACTGGGTATTAAATGGAGAATGGTACCGAATTGTGTACTACAGTAGTATCACTGAGGACCACGTGTAAAGGAAGGCTTTGCCACATATAGCACTTGAACTGTCTTCAAAATTTTGCATACGAAGGATGAAAAATCTTCAATTATGATAGAGACAAGAAGCATACTTATTTGTCTCTGGATTACATTGTGAATAAGATACTAATTATTTTTCAGCATGTCTGAAATGACTGATCCTCAACAGTTGTGTTTGGTCAATGAAAGTAGAACAATCAGGGCATGACACAGCGGAAGCTTGTGAGAATAAGATAGGTATTCAGAGATCACCACTCAACTGTGAGATCTCCTTCAGTGACATAATGATCAGCTGTACGTGGTGTTAAAGGAAAACCCGGGACAAGAACTTTCTTCATAGTCTCAACAGAGAACAACAACCCTCAGAGTGATTTAAAGAGCAAACAATGTAGTCTGAATCTTTTTTTATCTTATTCATATTTATATTTTTATTTTTAACCTCGGTATGTTTTTACGTCAGATATTAGAATGATTTTTTTAGTGTGAAAGCTGTAGTTAAAATGAGATTAAGCTGAAACTACTAGCCCGTTCAACATTTATTTTTGGTAATATAAAGTAGAAATTGTTTTCTTAGTCACTTGTGATCTGTAATCTGCACTGAATCCTGGACAAAGCATTAGAAAATTTCATATGACATTTTTATAGTATTTTCAAAATTCTTTCATGGTAATTTTTAAGTACTTGCTTTAAAAACATTTACACTTTCACTGAAAGAAAATTAGTGGGGGAAACATATTTCTTCCTTTTTATATCACAGATAGCTTCTTCATACTGCTTTTAAACATTTCATCGGTGAAGAGCACATCATGAGAGACTAAAACAGGATAAAAATACAAACTGACATCTTGGAAGAGAACAGATGGTGAAATGCCAACATTACTGGTAGTAACAAGAAATTCCGAAGTGTAAGAGGAAGTGATTGTACAGGGCACAGCAACAGCACCAAACAAAACTTTTCTTCTGTGCAGCTTTAAAGACTATTAGTTGCCTGGATCAAGGACTTGTGCCACCAGTGGTCTTGATAAGAAACATATGGATGCATTTTACATTGGTGTGAGGATGCGATTCTGGTATTATTAGATCAGTCGACAGCATTCCCTCCAGGCAATGGGCATATTGTGAGCGTAATGGTATTAATTCTACTTCATTTGCTACAGCTTAGTTGTTTCCTTAGCATCACAATCCTTGTAATGAAAAGACAGAGGTCAGAAAGTTTTCCAGTGTAGTGAAGTTCCACCGTGAACCATTTGGGTGCATATTCCTAAAGCACTCTGTTACAAGGCAGAAGTTATTAAAAGTGACAAATAATTTTATTTACTGGTGGCACAGACTCAGTTGTGCATCTTGGTGCTGTAACTTCTCAGCACGTAGAGCACTAGGTACCATGCTGTTCTGTGGAGATGCGTGCACAGGAACGGAAGGGTGAGTAGGAAGAATCCACTCATAGGTACGGAGCACTCTGAAGGGATGGGTTGGTAACAAAATCAGGTTTCGCTCTAGCAATCACATAAGTGAAAAACAGATACTTCACCCATCTATTGTCAAGACAAAGGGATTCTAAGCTTTCTTCAAACTTTACCTTTCTCAACTACAGTTTTTTCCTAACCTAAAGGATTTTTGCACTCACAAAAATCTATATTGCCTGCTGTGTACAGAGTTGGCAAAGATTTCTAATGAGAGCAAACTCTTAAAACCCCTCTTCTTTTTTTAGATAAACATATTTGATCTTTCCAGTCATTATCATTTTAACTTGCAAAGTGACATTATGCCAAAAAGAAGGAATTCATAAATTAGTTCCAATTTAGAAAGTTTTCTTGTCATTGTATAAATGACAGATCTTTAAAAAGACGACTTAAAATGAAATGCAATAAAAAAATTCCACTTTTGTGGCAGGTTTTCTTTTCTCTTTTTTTTTTTTTTTTTAAGACTGAAGGAATAAAACAATGTGTTATCAAAAAAGAAATGAGCAGTATAAAAATTACAAATGTGCGTGGACAGGAAAGTCATTTAAATTCACAGATTGTTTTAGGAAAGACAAATGTAGTTGGGACAGTAACATAATAAAGTACAAGCAGAAAATACTTTGCAAAGTTAAATTCACATGTCAACAGAAATTAAGAAAGCAAGATGCTCATCCAGCTTCTTATTTCAAAACCTGCTAGTGGCCAGAGCTATTGATATTTTGGAGGCAAATCAGCCCTGCTGAACTCAACTAGAAATTTGCTAATCGTGTTACTGAGCCAATGTTGTCACCCATGCATTTTGTTTCTATTTCCTTTAAGAACTGTAAGATTCAATTCCTTGAGCAGAGTACGCTTCTGTAATGAAAAAATTGATATGTGGAGAAGTATGAAAAAGGATCATGAGTACAAATGATGCCAAGGTGACAGAGTGGAAGCTAATGGAAGACTTCCATCAAAGGAAGAAAAACCAGATTTAGTGTAATGTGTGGAGATCTTTCACACTAGGAAAGCGTTCTTAATTTTGAAATATTCAAATGAGGTACCAGTCTGAAGAACTCCTGGGGCTCCTGGGACTGAAGTGGTCCTTCAGCAGATTCATTACTTTAGCTTGATCTCAGCCCAAAGCATTGTTTATCAGGAGTTCCACATGGCTGTTCTGGGATTGTTGATGGCAAACTCATCAAAGTACTTACCAGTGTACTGAAACAGAGCAATTTAACCCCATGGCCATTAATTTGTAGGAAATAACTTCCTGGTATCTTCTTGTCTCCTGCTAACTATCCAGACTTCCATACAACCCTTTAACTCCAAGATCTACCTGGCATGATAACATTTACTTTCATATTTAGTAAGTACATGTTTGCCCATGTAATGCTACTACCCTGCTTTTTTATTTCTGGGTGTCTTTTATAGAAGTTTAATCACTACCAAACCTACAATTAAAGTTAATCTACTCAGGGATCTGTTCAACACCTCATTTTGGGACTATTCATTTCTCAGTGAGTTTTCATTACTATTTTTCATGAGTTCTCACACAGAAAATTTTAGCTTCAGGTTTTAGGCAAAACAATTTTAGAAGGAACCTACTTTTTCTTACTCATGATTTCACAGTAGTGTCTTATGATTCTTGCATCACCACACACTGTGAATAGCAAACAAAATTATTTTGAGACGTTTTCATCTTTTGCAGCTCTGTAGAACTGCAGTTGGAAAGCAAGTCTTTAGGCAGCTTAATGATAGCAACATGCAGGTTTAAAAAATACATGTCACAAGCCAGTAGATATCAAAGTACAATAAAATACTTTGGTGTTCTTTGTATTGCAAATTGGTACATAATTTATAGAACATAGGTTTCTGTAAGAAGTCAGTGCTACCATCAGCTAAGAGAACACTATTTGATGTGCAGATCTACTGCCATAGTGCTAGTGGTTTTAACACAGTTCATTAATTTTATCTGTAAAAATAGTGATTGCAGGACACAATTTCCAAGCCTTCTTTTTGAGTGCCTCTTTCTTTGTGTGACCAAATTTGTCTGTCAATATTTGGTTTCGTAAGAGAAAGCTTACAGTATGTAGGTAATTTGTACACATACAAATTTTCTGGATGTAGTCTAAAACTGTAATTCACATCAGCCATGAATGAATCAATAATTCTTGAGGCACATTTCTTCTAAACAGAGTGTTCTGGGTTACAAGCAGATTCCCTAGCTAGTTTGACCAAATACAGAGACCATGTAGTAGGGTTATTGTCACTGATTATCTCTGTCTATATGGATATACATCTATGTGTATCTATGCATATGTGCATGTACATATATACACACATAAATGTACAGAGTCATGTTTCCAAGGAGAATAGTTGCTACTGAAGCCTTTTAGAGCTGAAAGTACACTCTACAATGTTACTTTAACAGCTGCTTTGGCAAAAAACCTGCTGAAATACTCTTAGAAATTGAATAAAAAGGAGGAAGCAGGACATAAAGAAAGTAGTGTCTATAGGTTAAGAATATTTGCCAAATTCATTTGTAGTCACACCTGAGGAGAATATTTGTATGAGATGACATCACGTACTATGGTCACAAGAAATAGTTCTCTGATTCACAGAGGGATTCTGAAAACTCTGTTTTCCTGATCTCAAACTTATAGGAAGCACAGGTTTTGCATTACACTTCGAGAAACCTTGAAAATAACATTTTAGAGGCGAGTTTCAGGTCAGAGTGGGGTGTCTGTGAGGATACCCACATTCATGTTAAAAAAAAAAGAACGGGGAGACAGCCTAATCAAGTAACAGCCATTCTCTGAAAATTCTGGAGATAGATAGGAAACAAGTATCAGCTTTTTAAAAGATCTTATTAAAACCTTCAAAAACTGTCTTATGAATACTGTACATGAGATGGGACACCTCTAAGACATGTTAAGAGGACGAATATCTCATGTTAAGGTTATAAGGTACCACCACATATTATCTGCTGTGATATTATTCTAGATTAAGCTTAACAAATAACCTAGAGCTAACCTGGTTTCTGAGAGGGGCAGTTCGGATTCTGAATACCAACAGGTCATGAAAAGAAAAACAGTCTGTTACTCCTTTATCTCTCTTATGCTAAGTAGAAAAACAAGGTAAATTGAAAAAGTTCGAATGATTTCCTGCCTTTACATAAGGAAATTCCCTTGACTATGTTGAAGCACACATTTCACCTTTGGTATCGGCTGTACAGGAGAAAATCATCAGAAATGGACAGGAATACAACGATGCTACTAGATCATCTTCCAATAATAATCAATTTAACAGCTGCACAAGTACAAAGATTTCATAGCCTTTCATAGGTTACAACTTCATCTTCATTCTTCCCAAGTAATACATTCAGAAAATGTCTGTCTCTTCAAGAACCAACCTTATGTCAGTGTGGAATGTGGGATCTGAGTCTATCTAGTACAATTTCAAGACAGTGAAACTGCAACTGATAGAAACTTCAACATGATTAGAATGATCTGTTATCCCCACATATAAACTTTTCTGGTTTTCCTTTTTTTCCTTGTGTAGTAGACCTCCTTTTAGTACTTTAATGGCTACATTTAAGGCAGAAAGTGAAATGATTTTTAGGATAATGTTTTAGTGTCTGTTTCACAATGGTTTTTATTGAGCTGTAAAGCACTTGCATGCACAGAGAAAAGAAGGTGCATTTTAGAAATAAAACTATTAAGTAACATTATCTTGCCATAGATCATTCCCAGTGGGACAGAGGAACCATTTGAAAAGCACAAATGAATTCAATTAAAATATGATAAATCTTGATCTCCATCTTACCCACATTTTCAGCATTGCATGCTGATCCAAAAACTAATAAAAGCCTGACTTTCTATGTTATAAGCTTTTTTCCTGATCATATGTTGTACAATGCCTTCATATTTTTCCCCTAATAGTTATAGTAGGGAATAACATGAATATTGCAGCTGCTCCCTAGACAGGTGGATGGACATGTGTGTCCCATATCTAATTACCAATGTACGGTACTTCAGTAGCAATCAATGTTACATGTCATTCCCGAGAAGATATGCCTTTGCATATCATGGCAAGAACAAGTGGATTCCAGAAAAGAGAATGAAATGACTACTTGTATCTGTCAGAAAAATCATAGAAATGTGAACCAAAAGTAAATTCACAGAAACAAATTCATCATAGTTTTTCTGGGAGCCAAACCGTAAGTACAGTATAAATCTTCTTTCTCGTAAGCAGACATTGACAGAGACCTTGGAGATATGCCTATTAATTATCTTGAAAAGATTGTCTACTTATTCTCTCTAAAGAAGATAGAAACTGTCTTCTTATTTAATTGAGAATCAGATTAGTATGTATTTCTGAAATACAGGCCCCATATCCATTTTGTAGGTCACAGAACCCTATGAGTGACCTGCACACAAGAGATTTACAACGCCTTTTGAAGTATATTGGTTCTCCTCTCACACTTATGAACACTGCCCAATATAGAAAAGTAATATTACAACCCAAGGACACAGTGGGAAAACACCATTTCTGCTTTACAGATGTCCAGCTGAGACACGAAGAAATTAAGTGATTTTTAGTGATTTTTTTCCAATGTCAAAGAAGAAACCTGTATCAGAATGGAGAAAATCTAGGCCTTCTGAGACTTGGCTGATTTCCTGAACAATCAAATTGTTCTTCTGTTCTGGCAAGAATAAACCCCTGGTTGCAAATTGGATTGGTGAAAGCATCAGTTCATCATGGGATGAAAAACAGAAAAGAGAAGAACCATCTGACACAGTATAATATAACTTGTACAGCAGCTTTCTTCTCCAAAATTATAACCCCAAATCTCATATGAAGTTAAATAACACAGTAATTAAAAAAGGGAGCAAAAGAAAAATTAAGTATGTTAGACAAAGAGAAAAAGATGTTTCAAATGAGGCATGAAAATAAATGTAGATAATAATTATCACTTATGCAACGCTTTTCATCATCAAAATGCTGTATAAATATTACTTAAAAATCCTTACAACACCTCATGAAATGGGTAAATATTAAGCATAATGTTATAAGTTATACCCTCATATGTTTTAAACCAATTTTCATCCTACCAAACCATGAAAAAAAAGGTTGGAAGGCTAACAGGGTTTGTGTAAAGCATCTGAGTTAGACAAGTTCTATTTAAAACAACCTACACTGCCATCTAAGAGGACGGCAGTTCTCATAGGCATACATAGGCTGGCTTTAATTAAGCTTGTATAGACTCAGTATAAGCAAGCAACTAGGGTTCAACAAAGTCTATCCCAGACTCCAGGTAAATACTGTGGAAAAGCTAGCCTGGATTGCATTCAGTACTACATGGTCACTAGCAGGATACAAGTCAGCTAATTAAAAGCTGACCTGAGTACCTTATACAAAGGACGGTCATATGTCTAGAACATAGCCCAGGCAGAACCAAAGCTGGGACTGGAACTGGTGAGCTGGCTTCAAAGTTTTCCCCCACAGCTCAGAGGCAACGAAGCGGGCGCACACAGCGAGGCTATTTCACACATGATGGAGCTGCAGTGGAGATGGAGCTTTTACACCTGCAGAGCCTGCCAAAATAGTGTAAAAGGGCAAAAGGGAAGGTGGTGAGTCTAATCAAAGACAATGTTTTGAGCTGAATAAAACACTTAACTGCATGGAAAATTCCATTAGGTTGATTAGACACTTGCCTTAGGGCCCTCTTAAAACAACTGTTAAAAAAAAAAAAAAGATAGCTATTGCAATGCGGCTTAAAAATATTGGAAAAGCAGGAAATGGAGGTTATTAGAGCTCAAATTAGATCCAAGATTTATGTGAAGAACATTTGGCCTCTTTAAAAGGCCTGCTTAATCCCTAGATGGTTTTTATTGTTTCTATTATTATTATTTATTTATACAGTGCCATAGGTATACATGGTACTTTACAGACAAATAAAAAAAAGAACACGGGTCCTCGCCCAGAGAGTTTACAATACCTGGTCCAGCAAAGAGTTAAGTATGTGAGCAACTTCATTTGCACAACTAACCTTCCTTGGAACCAAAGAGATCTTTAAAAAAATTAACATATCGGCATGATTATCTTTTCCAGATCAGATCCTCCAGGCTCAAACATTCAGTCTTAAGTTACAGGTGTAAAACCCAGTTCATGGGAGTAACCTGAGTTTCAATAACTTCTGTTGAGCAAAGCTTACAGTAGTATTTGTTCCAGGTTACACATGATGAAGATAAGCCAAAGCAACAAAGGGGTGAAGCTAAACTGGTTTTGTACCATTAAGTTGGCTTCAGTGAAAGTCTTTTACTAGTATTTGTAATATATTTGTATATATTTGTATATTTTTTTCTCAACTGGAGCAGCAAAATTACTCAGTGAGTGAGAAAGCGCCATATGATGTGGTCTCGTGCAAAAGAGAGAGGCTGCCTTTTGTTTGTGTTCCTTCTTACTGTACGCTAGTTAACAAGCTGCTTCTCCAGGGATGACTGGCCAGATATCTATCTGCACTCTCCAAGCACTGAGTTTGAACGTCATTACAGCACATGTATTATGCTTCATGTGTAGACATGAAGCAATATTGTATGGAAGTGTTCTTTCTTATTTTACTTTGCAAACGAAGCACTTCTGATTCCCATTGCAAAACTCAAGATACTGTCAGGTTTTGTTTGGAAGGTGAGGGGATCCCATTCTCCATTCTACCATCCTGATGGCCCTATTTCTCTGAATGGAAAATTGGAGCTACCTCAAGCTACTTCTCCTTTGGAGGGTAATAATGACTACTCCAAATGTGCAACCCTATTTGCCTGCATATAAACTTTTAATAATGTTCATTAAACTTTATTAGAATTGTACGTGCAGCCAGATCAGGGTTACAAATTAAAACCTCAATCCTGCAAACACTTAAGGAGCTTTATTCATATGAGCAAGAAAAATTAATTCTCTTTCTATACTCACACACTTAAACTGAATTTGTGACCTAAATATAATGCTATTTTATTTTTATCCTCTAGTATTAAGGATAAAAATATAGGCAAAGAAGAAATCTTACGTTACTAATGCACCAAAAAAGGCAAACAACTCCCCAACTTTTTTGAAATTGCATCTTTTTAAAAATTATCTTTATATGGAAAAATTTTTTGGTGCAATAGAGGCGGAAAACTCAATGAATAAATGAACTGTGACTGTATGGACATAATGATACACAAAAGTCCTGGTCAGAAGAGACACTGAAGTCTATAGAACTTTTGCAATAAACTTTAGGGGCAAAAGGATCAGACCTACAAAGCCTGATACCCAGTGAAGCTAATAAGAATATTCCCATTGTTGAGCTTTGAATCAGATGCAGGCTGACCAACAGTGCTGCAGAAAGGCAGGTGAAGAAACAGCCATAAAAGCCAGAAAGAGTTTTTAAAGAAAACCGACATGAGTGTCATAGAACCAAGGTCAAATTCCAGCACCAAGACAAATGTGCGTGAAAGAGTTATGCCTCTTCTAGGTCTAAATACGGTATTTATGATTATTTATTTATCTTGAAACAAAAGGTAAATTAATCCATTTATTTTAAAAAGCATGCTTTTATTACATTGAGTAATTTTCTTTGAAAAAGAAAAATGTTTCCTAAAACCAGTAGCAGTTAAACTAGATTTTTTTGTTGTTTATATTTGAGATGAGACTGCATATCATTATTCATGCATAATCTGATTCTAAATGATTTCTTGTTTACAATTTGTTTTGTGTATTTTCTTATGTAAGCAAGAATTAATATAGTCAGGCATGGAAGAAATATGCTATATTATCTTTTATTACATTTCTTTAGAACATGCCATACATCATCTTTAACTTCCCAATGACATTCAAAATAGCCTGAGGAAAACACAAATAAATACACATATAAACAAGGACAAATACTCTAATAGGAAAATGATATAGGATACAGACTTGCATATAGGTACATTAAGCACGTGTAACACAGCATTGGAAATCATAATCTGACTCCAGATTTTTGAATAAGCATAAAAAATGCTTAATGTTTTTCTAGATTGCATGATAAGCAGATTACTGTCACACAGCCACAGCTTGCTCTCCTCCAGCAACTAGGTGAGAAACCCTCAGACCTTCCATTTAGATATCTGCGCATGGGAAGACCCCATCACGTTTATTATACTCTTTTCTAAATACTAGCACCCTCCAGTGTGCACACCCAGTAACATACACCCCATCCCTTGCTGCTCAGTGAGCTTCCTACAGCAAGGCTGGAGCCCTCTGAGCAGGAATGTGGATTAGATGCAAAGAGGCAGAGGTTTTTATACAAGTCCAGGATTGCACAATTCCGAACTGCGGTGTTCAAAGAATGATGGAAGTATAGAAAGATCTGGCAATTCTGACAGTCAGAGTAATTCAGATGAGAAATTAGTGTGAAAACTTGGAGATTCACCTTCAGATCTACCCTATGTAACCCCACCAGGTTTCCTATCTTCGCTCTCATTTCTTCTACCTGGTATTTCACTTACACATTTTCAACTAGCTTTACACCAATGAAGCTCTCAGACCACCTTGACCCAAGACAACCTACTTGATTATTTTCCTTTTGATTTTGTCATACTTTAACATGGTGATTCACAGAACCTGAAGCCTTTCATCATGTCTAGGTAGGTATCTCCCTTAAATTGCTTAATATTAATTGTGAGGAAAAAAGGAAAAATCGTATTTTTTTCTGCAGATAAAAAAGAAGGTATCCTTTACAGTAGGTGAATTTGGAGTATGGTAGGACTAAAAAGGTTATGTCCCATGTGACCAATTTACATTAATTCCTGTGCTTCTTATTGCAACATAGTTTTGATACATCTTGGTTTGGATTTTGAATATATGGAATGACAGGAAAAATCTGAATGTTCAGAATGCTAACAGACTTCTTCTTGGGTAGTTGTTAATCCAGGGTTCCTTTTTCTTTTATTCTTAGTCATAATTATGTTTCTCTTTCAGCAGTTAGCTTGGGTTTTAGTTATTTTTACTACGTGGGGTTTTTTTTCTTTAATATTTGTGATTAACATTGATTTCTGCCTACCTGTAATAGCATATTTTTGTGGCGTTTTAAGAAATTAAATTTCATATGGTCTATCTTTCCAAATCGTAACTTTGTAAAAGCAGTTCTCATATTCACGTACAGCAAAGATGAAATAGGTAAAATATCTCTGAAGGAATTATCCATGGTAGTAACTGGGTTGTAAAGTTTGACCTTATGAAACAAGTAACGTGATGACTTTTGGAAACTAGACCGTTGGAGGTCTATAGTATTTCAGGATTGCCACAGTGTCCCTCTGAATGCTCCTCAGAGATATAAAAACTGTCTAACCTGTCTTGCAACTAAAATTAAAATTTATTCCTACTAATTTGCTCACAGCATCACATTCTAAGCGTAGCAGTGCCTTAACAAAATCGAGGCCACATTCATCTTTGTGGAAGAGAACTAGATACCTCTTTTCCGTATCAGAATTTGTCTTTCAGTCTAAACTTTTACAAGAAATCAAGGATTTTATTGCAAATTTGTTTATAATTAAGAGAATACACTTAACTAAATTTCAGATTTATATCACTACAGATATTGCCAGTAGTGTTTTCCAACACACTAAACCCAGTCATATCCTCAAGCAAGTATTGCAGATCTTCACAGGTATTTATGTAACCAAATTCTAATGATTTCCTACCAACTAGCCACCTAAGGCCTTTCAGGGTGTAGACTGAAATCTCGTATGACTTTTACTGACAAATAGAACTGATACACAGAGTCTCAAGTAGTATAGCTGCTTTTAAAATCCGTACCTTTGGTATGCCATGTACTTGATCAAGAACGGTGATGCAACAGGTTGACCCCACTTTATAGCCAAATCTGGCCCTGGAGATGAATCTGAGAGATACGTGTGTCTCTCTGAAGGCAAATCACCTATATATAAATCAACAAAATCACACAAAAACATAATAAGAATACACTCCCAGGCAGTTTACTAACAAGTTTTGCAAACTGTTTTTTATATTTAGATTTGTCAGTAAAATATGAACCATTGATGTCTATTATCAGGCACATAATCTTTAAGGCTATATTTTTGATTATACAATTGTCATTAATTTTGTCTTTAATCAAAGTAACATACCTGCTAATTCATGTCCTGGCACGGCATTTCAGAAGAGGGAGCTGGATACCCTGACTGTTCTACTATATAACGAAAAATGAATGATATAGCTTAACGTACTTTCAAATGGAAAACTCACCTTAATTTTAACTCTAGATCTGTGGTCTGTTTCTGGAATATTAAAGCCTCAATCTTCTTTTGTCATGAGTAAGGTCAATATACTTTTATTCCCTTTTCAGGATCATGTGATAATTTGGATTGACAGTGGCCTCAGGAGGTTTCTAGTCCTACCTTCTGCTCCAAGCAGGTTCTGCTATGGTCTGCGAACACTAGTCAGGGCTTTATCCAATTTGATCTTGAAAATCTCTAAGGATGAAGGGTGCACAACCTCCCTGGGTACCTGTGCCCCTGCTTGGTTGGCCTTAGGGGAAAAATATTTCTCCTCATCTCCAGTCTGAGCCTCTCTTGTTCCTGTGCCTGATGCCTCTCACTGTCCCACCCTGCATCACTGTAGAGTCTGGGGTCATGTCCTCACTAACCTGCTTGTAGACACTGGGGGCTGCTGTGAGGTCTCCCCAAAGACTTATCTTCTCGAGGCTACACAAGTCCCAACACCTGAGCCGCTTGAGGTGGCCCACCACTGAATTCACTCCAGGTTTGGCAATGTCTTTCTTGGTTTTTTTGATATTTACTAACAAACAACAGCAGTTATCACAAAGTGATGGGCCAAACAAAAGTTTTCAAAATAGAAAGTCAGTGTTGTCCTCTGATGAAAAATATATTTTTTACAGGGCTGTGACATCACTGGTAGATTCTGTTCTGATGTCTATCACTGGCACACAGTATTTCTGAGTTTACTCATTCTTACCCTTGATATTTATACCATCTCTTCTGCTTCCAGGCATTTAATGACTTATATGTTCACAAGTCACCCGAGAAAAAAAGTTGACATAGTAACATTTTTGTACTTCAAAGTAATACAAATAACAGAGATATCATTAAAATATGATCACTGACTTGAACTGACACAGAAGAGAAAATAATTCCTATTCTTGTTCTCCCAGCAGCTAAGCTGTATATTCACTTTTGTTTTCAGCTCCAAATCACAGGAATATTCAACTGGAAAATGCACCTATTTTCAATTATGGCACCCTTTTGAGCTTCCAACTGCTCTTTTCCAGTGATTTAGTTTAACTGTAGCAGAGAGAGGCTGGATGAGAGCAGTGAGAGATGACATCAATTCTGAATTAACAAGGTGATAAGTAACTACCGTATGTTCAGCTGAATGGACCACAAATAAGCAGAACTATGCTTTCCCATAGCTGCCTAACATAAATGACGAAAACTCCAGTCTTTGGAAAATTCTCCTTTAAAGCAACAGTAATTAATTTCACATTCTTGTTTTTTGTACATGATAATACCTTTTGTAGGTCTTCACCTGAACAATCTTTTGGCTTTCTAAGTTTTAATGTCTTTAATAAATAACTGCTAGGATTGTTTCTTCCATAAATACTTCTACATATTTACACTTACTATAAGTGCTGTGTCTACTATGTCTATAAATTATATAGGATTGTCTGTATTAAAGATGTTCTACTAGATGGGTTTTTTCATGGATTAATACTTTCTTGCATTGACCATGTATCAGTTGCTCATGCTCAAAATGCTCACAACTAAACAATAACAATCTCACCTTTCCTTTTAACATGAACAACAAAGATATGTTTTTTGTTGGTATGCATCATGTTTACTGCTGAGAAACAAGCGTCTGGAAAAATAACTCCCACCCGTGACTTTGCCACCCACTTCCTTTCTGATCTTGACCATATCAAACAAAACTCAAGCTAAAAATTTGTTGTCAAGGTTTCTTAATATTTGGGTCTGATATGCTGTATGAGGGACCCAAGCTGCCCATCAGGGACCCTTACAGCAGTGATGTTACAATGGCAGCTTGGTTTGCTTCCTGGCACTCCAGAGGAACTGGAAAAGAAATGTACCCACACAACGGAAAAGAGCCATTGAGGATGGTAAGAAGCTTGTTCTCTAGGTGTTGGTTTAAGGAGTTAGCTGGAAGAGAGCCAGGATTAAAAGAACTGCAAAAACTCTGGATAGTAGATCTCAGCTGATTGCCCACAGGTTTGGCTTAGCCCAAAATCACTCTGATTTTTGTCAAAACCTAGGTTCTGTCTCTTCATTTAAATCTCATTAGCAATTCCAGAGATATGATTCTTACAGAAACATCACCAAAGGAACATGCACAAGGAAGAAAATGTGAGGAAAGGCAAAAGGCTTTCGACAGATGAGCTTCAAGATCAAGCATATGCAAGTAGTAATGTGCAGTTTAAAGACTTATGTGACCTGGCCTGACAAAAGTTGATAAGTAAACCTCGTTGGTATCTCTGAGAGAGGAAGCTGTAAGAAACCTCATATTTGAGAAGATTTATGTTACTGAGTTGAACGTTCCGAAAGTAGACTGAAAATCTTGGCAGAGTCTTTGTTTCCAGGACTAAGAAAGAGCTAAAGAACCAGACCAGTTCCCTAAAACTGTTTTTCTACTTCATTTATTTTCCCTGCAGAGGCTTGGGCTTCAGCTCCACTCTCTAGATAAACCATATCGACAACAGATGGGGTATTTGCAACATCAGTGTGCAAACCTGTAGATGATGTCTGTGAAGAGAACCAAGTAACCAACCAAGCTCAGTGTTAAAACTCTGAACATGTTCTGCTAGGACATTCTGTCTCTTTGCAAGACCTGCTGAAGCTGCAGCATCAGAGAGGACAGATTTACATTTAACATTTAATGATTGATAGTTCATACTTTTTCTACTGTAAAAACGGGTGCAAGTCTGCCAAGTCCTGCAGACCATACCTTTCACCACACTTGTTGCTAAGAAGAGAAAACGGCACCAGATCCTTGGCTGTTATAAATGGGAATAGAATTCATGTCTCCAGGGGAGACACACAAACTGAAATTATGGAGTAATTAGCTCAAAATATTGATTTTTTTTTTCATAAAGAATTCTGATAAACTAAATGAATTGCAAGTGGTGTCACTACTTTATTTTTTTTTTTAACAAACCCCATTCACTCCCCCTCCTTTCCAGCTCTTTAGGGCTCCAGTGGATTGTAACCATAAGGGAAAACCTCCAGCACTTTTTCAATGATTGCAATGTGATAATACCACTTGGTACACTTAATGGTGATAACAAAAATTTATGAAACTGAAAGATATTTTCAGGATTAGTTAATTTAGGTCTCAAATTGTATTTTCTATAGCCTATTTTCACAGTTACATATCCAAGAAAGTAGAGACTAGGATCCTTATAACAATACTTTCATGTATGTTTGTATATAATTACTGGCATAATATTTTTGCAACAGACCTCTAGGAAAATAGGAAAAGTTTTTTCATTATTTTTAATTTCTTCAGGCAAACTGGGTGAAACAGTATAAAATACTTTTTCCCAGAGTCATAGATTAAACTGGATCAAGAACAGGGGTTCTTGAATCTCTTCTGTCCATAAACTCAGACCTCAAAAGCTTTTTTTCTGAAGCCACTCAGAGCTGCCCAGGTATTGCGGACTGTTTACAAAACTGTTATTCTTCTGTGGCACTGCTATTTCTGTGCAAAGTGGTAGAATTTAAATGTACGACTTTCACCACTGCTGCCCATATATTGCTCTTTGAAGTGCTTAGTTTTGTTTAATATTAGATAACATTCTTAAAAGTCAGTAATACCACATAAAATTACCCCTCTTCAAGAAAAGACCTATTCCACTAAAGGACACCGGCAGATTCCTAATGACACCATTTTGTTAAGGAGCCCTCTCAATTCTTGACATTAGCATGAAAATGACATCAAGAAATAAGTATTCTTTAATATAAACCTGTCCCTGCTTTATTGATCCTGTTAATGCCCTGCTCCATGTTCACAGGAAGGGTTGCTCAGGGAGGTTGCTGAGCACTGTGAGAGGGAAAGAGGGGCCATATCACGTTCCCGTGGCACTCAGGTGGCGGTTGTCCTCTTGGCCCACACACCGTGCACTTCCAGGGCTAAAAGCACTTGTGTCAGAGAATCTTTCTACAAAGCAAAGATACACTAGATAGATCTGGGGCTCGTCATGTTTCAAAAGTTAGAACAAAGAGACCTGTAAAACACACCATTTTTTGTGTAAAAGACTGGTTGCTGCTGCCCAAACTGCTCCTGTATAATTTGGAGGCGAATAGTCTAATAAGGTAATTAAGATGACTGTATAACTTCTTTGCTCTTTCACCAGAAACAACGGTGTTTATGTTGACCAGAAATCTCCTAATTTTCATTCCCAAGTGAAGCTCTTCTACCATATGTATCAGATGTTTTAGTTTCCCTCAACAACAACAAATCAGTTAATTTATGATGGAAAATATGACTATCTCTGTAGCCCACTTAGGCCAAAAATGATGGGAAAGACTGACAACCGTAAGGTTTTATCCATACAAAGAAGAAATGTCAGTATTTTTTTGCTGCAAAAGATTAGAGCTAGTAAACTCAGTCTGGTGGTACAGACACTCGGCAGGTACAGGAGGTATAAATCTCCTCATTCTGCAAAACTGTGAGGCTTTCTCCTGAACTGTTATTGTCCTAGTGTTCATGAGCTATAAGTTATTAACTTTCACAGAGACTGTTTTTAAACTCAATATATCATTACTTACGATAATTGACATTAATATGATGAGAAAAAAATCCCGGTTTGCATACAGAACCAACAGACATGAAAGAAAAGAGGTCTGACAGACAAAATGGAACTCAGGTCTATTTCTAAGACACAAAAAACCTACCCTCTTCCCATCGATATGGTGATTAAGCTTTATCAGCCATACCACAATTGTTGCCCTTGTTTATTTTTTGCATTGTCAGAAATGGAAGCTGCCTTTCAAATGCACAAAATGTAAAATTCACCATAATTAAAGGAAATGCTACAAGTTCATTTCCGTGAAATTAAAATTTATAAAATCAAAAGAGAGGAAAAAAGGGAGGAAGGAAGGAGTTTAAAGCTTAGATGTTTAGACAGCCCTGCAAGCCCCCTTGTGACCTTACTCTGATATTTAACAAAACATTAATCTTCTTGCCAGCAATTATAAAGAATACAGTGATGTAGCTGGGGCTCAGTGAGTGAGTAATAGTAATTCCATTGTTCTCTTTTATTTATGCCTTGGCTGTACCAGGCAGATGAGGTAAGTTGGGGCTTTTTATATGTTATTATTCTGAACTGGCAATACATAAAGGCTGATTACACAAATATCTGTCTGTTTCTGAAGCACTGTTTCACACCTCCTTCCAGCTCATGATCAAGCGTTTCAACATTTTATTATGAAATCATGAATCCCCCTTAGTTTGCATATGAATTATAGTCTTTTTTTAAAAAAGCACTAGTGTACAACAGTGACAGTGCCTTTTGAACCAAGGAACAAAACAAGGTGTTACACATTACTTTTGAAGGCAATGACTTGCTGAATAATTCTGTTTGTTGGAGCACAGTCCAACCTCCCTATTTAATACAGAAGCCTTGAGACCAAAGATTTTTTTTTTTTTTTCTGTGAACAGGCCAGTGATTTTGTTTCCCTTGTAAGAAAAAAAAAAAAAAAAAGCAGCCCTATTAAGAAGTTGAGAAAATGTGGCCATGTAGCTGTAATTATAACAAATCTAAAAGACCTTCCCTCTGCTTTTTGAAATGCAGTAGTTATACTAAAAATTGAACATAATTTAATTACTCTGTTAATAACATCCCACTTTACAAACCTTGCATTCTGAAAGGTTGTGAGTTCCACATATGTGCCATAAAGTACACTGAAAGAATGGCCAAGAAGGCAGCAAAGCATAGCCCAGTAAGTTACAAGCAGGTATCCTGCAACTACTTCTTAGGAGAACTGTTACAACATCTTTAAGATTCACACTTACTACATTTCAAGGATAAACTTCAAAACAGAGCTCCTGATGCTCAATCTTGCTGCTTCAGAAAGAGGAGGGGTTAAGGTATCCACGCTGATATTTTACCATCTAAGACACTTGCATTTCAAGGTCTCAGAACTGTGAATTAGGGATAAGACTTGCACTGACTCTTACGAGAGCAACATTCAATTGTCGATCCTTATGCCTAGATACATGTATGACATATATACTTAATCAAATGCCAACTGTTATTATTTACATATACCATGTTTTCCTTCATAGCAGTCCAAAAAGTGTGCCGTTCCTATAAAACACATGCATAGTTTAAGGATTTTTCACATTTGTTTTACAGAATACAAATACGAACTGTGAACACCCTTTTGAATAGAAAGGATGTTTTATGGCAGTGATTTGCCACTATTCATTTTGTTGAAAGTCATGCCATTCATGCCACTTCAGTCAAAGCAGGATTTGGTCCATAGTTATTTGACCTCTTTTATTTGTAATGACATCTTCTCCCTCTGTTCACTTCTCTGTATTGGCAGAGACAGATTCAGCTCATCTTTATAAATCTGATCATGTCACCAAATCAAAATTTAAGGTGGGAGAGAAAAGAGAAATTGCTCCGATGTTTCATTACTTGCCTAAAAATGAAGGATCTCAACTCAGATTGCAGCACTTCCATGTGGCTATACAGTGAAAAAGAGCCAAGGCTCATAGAGCCAAGGCAACAGCCTGGCTAAGAACACTTGGTTTGTCAAAAGATTTTTTCCAGATAATCAGTAGGTGGCTAAAGTAGTTAATACAGCCTTTCTTTTCCGAACAGCTAAAGGCTTAGCTTGTTACATGGAATAGTATTTTCCTCTTGGACTAAACCCATGGAGGTTATCCAAAGGCAGATAGTGTAACCTGGCTCTGTATCACCAGTGGGGCTGCAGCGCTGGGGCTGTGAAAACTCATACCTCTGTTTTCATATTATATGTTTTGCCAGCCAATTCAGTACATTTGAAACATTTTGCAAAACTGGCTACCACTTCAGACTTCCGCTGTTAAATAACTGAATATGCATCTTTGATCTTATGATCATTTCTTCAGTTCAGCCTAAATCTGGGGTATGTTTAGATTCTGCACATTAACATAATTGCATTTTCTATAGTAGTATACTTCAAAACAGAACAGAATAGCATTGCATTGTGTGAGATTAACAACTATATTTTCATCAGTATAAATACATTATTATTGAAATAAAATGATTCATATATAACCCCCGAAATATTACTCAACTTCCTTGTGCAGACTTGATAAAAGTAACAGGCCAAAAAAGGAGATATCCCTGTCTTAATGCCAGACTTCAGAAAATAATCCATCTGGTCCTATTCACAGACAGACAGGCCACATCTCTGAGTACCTTGCAAAATCAATGCTCTCCATGCATGAGACACAAACGCACAAAGGAAAGAATTCAGAGTCGAGCCTTAAGCCCTGTTCATAATTTGTTTCATTGTTGCAGCACATATGAGATATGTAAGACCCCCAGCAGCTTTGAAGCTCCTGTTCTGTTCCCACACAATAGGGGTGAGTTAAGGATTGCATTGTATCCATATCCCCTCAGTTCTAGTTGCTGTGTAAGCTTTACAGAAGAGATTGAATGTCATCTGAATGAGTTTTTGTGATAATGTTGAAGAAAAAAATAATATTTGGGAAAAGAAATCAAATCCTCTCTCTAGCTAAGATACATTAAAACTGGTTCAATGTAACATGCAACTCGTGGGATTACACCATTCCTCTGAGCTATGAATTTACACAGTACTGGAAATCATAAGAGATAAGAAAAGGCACTTGCAGGCAATCCTGTAAGAAAGACATTTTTAATTTGAGAAGATATACTTTTGCAGCACAGATACTTATATGGTCAACCTAGCAAATATCTACTTCAAAAACAAATTTTATGGAACAAAATTTATCAAAGCTAACATTACATAATTTGGTCTTGCCTATTTTTCACATTATTATCTTAATAACAGTTCTGCAGGCTCATGAATCCCAGACTTTATGAGATAGATACTGGATTATCTATAGTTTAATGGATCACAGTCACACCTACTTTTAGAAGCACTACTGCATCACATGCACAGAATCCACCACCATGGAGTATTTAACTATTAAATCCATACAAAACATTATCATAAAACCAAGTTCCATTCAAAAGCCTAGAAATCCTCATTCTTTACCTCTTTTCTACTTAACAGTACTTGTGTATAGGACATGTGAACCTTTCTGTAAAATCTGTAAAAACAATAACTTCAATATTATCAGTACAGAGTTTAAGCTGCAGGTTGCATAAAAGTTCAGAGTACGTCTTGACGCACTCAGAATAAAATAGGCTACCCAGGAACAAAATGGCATTGTACTATGCTGATACAATTCACATATTATACCATTTGTCATGTTGCTGGCCCATGTAGCCTCGTATTCTTTGCCTAGAAATATCTGATGTTTTTTGCAGGTTAACTAGAGATAAGAGTGTTCACAGTTCTCGAGCTCTAGGTCAAAATGACTTTTAGGTCTCCCAAAACTGGAACACATAGATTATTTTAGTTAAGTATTGCTGACTTGAGAACAACTTAAAGAATAAAAAAAGACCCACAAGCTCAGTACAACTAGTAGAAATCCAAGAGCCTAAGTTTTTTTCTTTCCAGGTTTCCAAACTATCAGGGTAAAAGTACTGTAAATGAGCTCTTGTTACCCAGAAGAAAAGTTACAAGTAGTAATGATGTAAGAAAAATACTGAAGAAACATAAGGTGGAATAGTGTCTTCTTCTGGGAAAAAAAACAACCCTCAGCTTCCTTAGGTCAGGTAGATGCTTCTCTGTGAGGGCTCTAGCTGCACTAAAGTTGGCTGAACTTCTAAAGAGAGCAGTTATACTTCTTTGAATACTCCTGCTATCAAAACCCTGATGGGGAATTAGGAGAGACCTGGGTATCTTTCTAATTTGGGTAAGTGGTCAGGGAAGAATGAAAGAGGAGGATATAAACACTGGCTGATTATCACACATGTATCTTACCTTTAAATCTTTCTGAGAAATGTTGCTGTTTTGTTTCGTCTGTGTCTCCAGTTGCACAATTACTAAACTTCTGGTAAAGTGGATGAGGAAGAAATGTCACTTTTTGGCTCTAACTTTTCATTCTATACTTGAGACTTCTGTTGCTGCCATATGGAATATAGAGTAGCCTTTGGCTCTGTTTTTTTCAGTCCTTCATGTTTTGATCCTACTATTTCCACTTGTCAACTGCATTTCATACACATTTCTAAACTCTGTGCTTGCTGTAGCAACAGTATGTCTAGGGTCTGTTCAATTAAAATCAATTACTGTAACAGTCTCCCTGATGAACTTGCTACAGCTCCTCTTTCTAAACTGGTGGCTGATAAGAATCAAGTAGCTCATCTGATTTTCTGTTGGGTTCCCCCCCCCCCCCCCCCCCCCCAATTTTCTTATTACTTTATTTGTTACAGCTCTTGAATTCATTCATATATTTCACACTGATGCTCAGTTTACAAAGTCATTTCGCAATATCACCTAAAAAAAAAATTTATTTTGATTACAGAAGCTTTTAATGATTTTTGTAACTTTAAAACAAGCTGTTACAGTAAGACTTATACATACTCTCAGGCAAGAAAGTACAAAACTGAAAGTTGAAAAGCTCTCTCTTGGCACCCACCAGAGAGGCATGTTAGAAGATCAAACACACACAAGTGCTCAACAAAAAAATTTCACTAGCAATTTGGAGTTCTGCTCTTGGGCACACTTGGACTGTCATTCACAGAATGCACAGCTAAAGCAACTTTCCCCTCCACCCCCATGGTTTGAACAGACTTGCATCCTCCAAGCACAGCTGGCCACTTCTTTTCCCTCATGGGTTTCACCTATTTTGCTCAGCATATGAAGAAGCTGGAACCCATTCCTCAAGTAATTTTGACCTACTTTTCCCACCTTTTGTACCATTCTGGAAGAAAAGGTTGTCTTCTACTGAGGCTGCTCTACATTAGCCTAACCAACTTTGGGATTATGTCTCACAGATCATAAAAAAATTAACAAGCTATTTCTATTCAGACAAATAAGCACTTAAAATTGGCTACCATACTGACGGTGGTAGAAGGTAGTGTATTAAACAGGGACTGACCCAGGCCCTGTTCATGAAACTCTGGGCTAGGCCAACATCTTCGAAGGTACTGAGGTGCATATTTCCTGTCCAATTCAATCAGATTTTAGTATTTAATTTGTACACTCTGCACCTCAGTAATATATGCACAAAGGAAATGAGATGAAAGTTGGGGTCCCATGCAAATTCATGTCATCTTAGATACAGAAATGACTTGGCAAGCACACAAAGACACCTGACTGGCATAAGCAGGGAGGAAAGCATTAAGTATGCAGCTCCTAACTGAGCCTCATGTTGCACTGCTGAGGAGAACAACTGTTAAATACTTTTAAAAGTTAGACTCTAAATACATACAGAAAATGGCTATGGGATTAATTTACATATATTTTTCTAAGATATCTTTTGTCTCTGTAGCATCTGTTCACATTATGAACTCATTTTCTTATCTATGCTTCGGTCCATTTCTTAAATCTGAATACTTGACAAAAATTTCCACTGGCTTACATGGATAATCAAAGTCTGAAAATATTACTTTCAATATGGTTAATTCATTAGGAAAACAAAAATTACTTTTGCACTATTTTAGTGCTTCTGCTTCCAATGTAATTTTACATTACTTTGGAAATTATGCTAATATTTATCTGTGTAATCACAGAATCTTTAACAAATTAACTGTACGGAGTATTAGTGAAGAGCAAGTTGTATCCACTTGAAAGAAATTAAGATGCTATTTATATCTGATACACATTCTTCCCAGTCATGACGGGACTGATGTAAGACCATCACTTCAGTCAGATATTCCTCTCTCTGACTTTTCCTTGCTCTCTGTTGCCAAGGTCTATTGTTAACTGTTCATAAAAGGTCTTCCTAGAGACTGATATGTTGCATGGGGTCCTTTGCACGTCTCTCTTTATTCATGCTGAGATCGTATCTACTGATTTTCTAGTTCTTCTCCTCCAGGTTCTGTGCTGCAGTCCCTTCCTTTTTGAAGTTTCTATTTTCATAGATGACCATTACTTACTTATATTTAATTCCTCCTAAGTGCTGTAATTTCCCAAATGTTTTTAATTCCATAAGCTGTTTCCTGTGATCTTCTCCAGACTACTTCTCAGCATGGTTTTCAGTTTTCTCTGGGGCTATACTTTTTTTTATCCACCTCTTCCTTTCCTCTCTCTTCCCTCAGCATACAACAGCACTGGCCTCCTTCAGCCATAGCTCATTTGTCTGTTTAGCATCTGTTTGTCATTCATGCCCCTTGATGTTATAACACTCATCTTTTTCATATTCTCATCTATAGCCCACTGTGAATGCTTGCACAATACTTCAGATTCACCATAGAGTATTTAGTTTTATTTCTTCTAATAGGATATTTGCCTTCTTATCTTCAACAGTCTCCTTCTTCCTCAGGAAGTTTTAATATTGTCATCACTATTTTAAATTTACTGTTTCCTGCAGCTGATCTCTAATTAGAAAGCTGTAATGGGACAGCGTATTTGCACAAGCCCCACTTGTCCAGCCTACAGATACAAGAATCCACTCCCAAATACAGAATTCATCAGATACCGAAATGCAGGCTTTCCATTACTTTTATTACAGGTAAGGAAGCCCACTGAAAATGCCCTGATTTATCCAAATACTCAGAACTCATGAATACCACAAATAAATTGCTATAACTTCATGAAAAAGAATGCAATAACACTGTAGAATTAACTTTGGGGACAATTGCTAAAATTGGTATATAGTGGGCATGCTCTTTAAGTTTATCCCCTCTCTTTCTCTACACGTCTGTGAATTTATGTAACCTGAACAAAGTAAAAGTTTTGCACAGTGCTCTATCCTGAGGCTAAAGGAGTTTTGCCTGTTGCTCTGACATTATTATAACCAGTATTCATTTTTTACAAAACTTGAAGGCCAGAATCGTATATCAAGGCCCAGTTGCAACATGTAAAATACACCCATCTTTTATACAAAATAAGAGAGCTTACGATCTATGCATCTGAGAGAGAAGGTGTATACAAAGCAGAGGAGGAAAGCCCTAGGTAACAGTGAGATGATAATGGCTAGTGTAATAAGCAGTCCTACTGCACCTCAACAGCTCAACTATGATTAAACGAATTTAATAACTGTTACCATGCTAAGAAAAGGAATTAATAGCAGAATGGCAGAATAGTAGTTTATTGTCTTCTCTCTTCTGCAATTTACTCAGTACCAAACTATTTATTAGAAACATATTTATGGTATACTCACTTTTGGACATGCCAGATGTTCTTCTACTTATGACGTAATATTTGTGTTTGGATTTTTTTTTTTAAAGTGCTGTATAAAAAGACTAAAGCTGAAACTGGACAAAGTCACTAGATATCAGTGCTGAATGTGAGATCAATTTCATAGGAAGAAATTCATGCCTCTAATGAGAAGTTTGCTCTAATGAAATGAACGAGATCAAAGCTGATAGAAAGCAATGCTATGCAATGAAACAGTGATTTAAGAAGCCTGGGACATTAATTTTATTTTCATTGTAAGATAAGTTACTTGCCTTACTCTTTGGTATTGTTTATTCTGGTGTCTGTACATGGTTTTGATTATATTAATTAGATTATTGGCCAAATTCTAAACTGTTGTAAATCAAAATTGCTCTTCAGTGAATGACAGTGACTTATACCAGCTGATGATCTACCCTTCAACTTCTTACAAATACGGTATAAAGATTGTGCAAAACTTCTAAAAACTTTGCTTGTTTGTGAAAATGTTACAATTTATTGCAGTTTTGCAAATGCCTAGAATTTCTTGCTGTAAATACTTTAATTAGTATTATAAAATGAATTGAAATTTAATTAAAGATGAAAAAAAGCACAGTGGAAATTTTTAAAAGGATAAAACCAGCAAGAAACACTCCCAGATTTGAATGTCATTTTAACAGTAACCTGAACCAACATCTGAGACGTGTTATATAATTTTAAACATATACTAAAAATTATTTTCTTCCAGCTTAGAGCAAGTGCAGACTCAATAGTTGTTCCAAAGCTTTTTGTTATTTTCCCCTCAATCTCTAGACGTAAACAAACAAGAAAGCTAATTAACAATGTTACTTCAGGCAAGAATCTTGTCAAAGTAGTTAAAAAGGGTTAGATTCAATCATCAGAAGGTAGGGCAACCTCTAGAGAAAGCATTCATCATGTAAACACATTGTATTTACCCAACCAGTAATTCTCCAACTGTTTGAAATTAATGGCTCTGTATATTATTGAAAATTACTTTTGCTCTTAACATGACTATCAGATGTGTGTTCACCTCTTTTAATGTGTATAATGAACATGACACTTTTCCAAAATGCATTTATGATACTAAGTAGCTGTGCAGGTTTTATTGGAGATTGTCTTACCCTTAATTCTTTAAACTCTCCTTGTTTCTCAGAGGCTGTTAATAGCACCCTGTGTAGTTTCTCTCCTATGACTGCAGTTTTACTATGTTTATGAAACATCCAGTACAAAAGGGAAAAGGTAAACTTGGTTTCTAAAAAAGATGTCAGACTAGCTTGTATGCAGGCACAGCTAATGTGACAGCAGTTTGGCTGTTAAATTCTTCAAAGTAAGTGATGTAAACTCAACAGGTTCTACTCGGGTACATCTCAAGTGTTGTAAGCCAAAAGTATGTCTCAGAGTCTAAATCTGAGTACATATACTTCTAGTGTTTGCACTAGAATGTGACCTAAGCATTTTGGAAGGGAGAGCTAGAACAGCCTGGATGGTCAACAGGTTAGGGCTTCAAGGTACCTCATGGCGGCACCTGCTTTGAAGCTTAGACATAGCCAAAGAGCCTTCTTAGATTTCAGCTTGGAAAGCATTTATGTACGTTAACAGTCCAAGCCAACAACAACTTAATGCCTCTTGAACACTAGAAGACTCCACTGAAGAAGGAACATCCTATTCTGTCAATGCACTGAGACCTGTGACACTATTTATCATGGTCTCCATGAAAATCATTAAAATCCCTAGGGAAGCTGATCACTTTATGGCTACTCTATTCCAATGGCAATCACCGATGCTGAAAGGTCTTCAGAGATGCAGAGAAGCTGAGAGTTTGCAAGGGCAGATGATGGAAACAGGCATTGCTGGAACCCAAATGGACCCAACAAGATTCATAGGAACATAAAGCCTGACACCCAGCACCACAAGCTATTTGTTCCAAATAAAGCCCAGTTCGTTGCTATTGAGAGCAATTATGTTTTATCCTCCAGTTTACAAATGTAAGAGCTCCATCTCAAAAAATTTGTCTGTTCTGTTCCTATGAAAAAGCAGTTTCTCAGTTGAAATAAGCACTAACCCTTAGAAACTTACACTGATAGTGTATATTTATTTACTATCTCATTCTATGTCTCTGTGGTGAACTGTCTCTGCTATGTCTACACACAGAGGGGAATGGTCCTGCAGAAAGAGTGTGACCAGGTTTTTGATATGCTGGATTTGGTTTCGATGGTTTTCTTCTGATATACAATGTTAATATCTCAATAGTTCTGCAGAACTATAATTAGTTTTTCAATTGTTATTCTGTCACTCAATTGAGCATGGGGTTACGTATGCTCTCACTTTCTGTTTTAGCATTATATTTTTAATTAGGTCATTGCTTGTACTTTTTACCTGTAGAAGAAATTTGAATGTCTGTGTGACATAGTTCAATGATGGAGAAGTACAAAAGGAGCAACAGGAAATTTCAACATTCAAACAGATCATTGCATATTCTGTAATTCAAGTTAACGCAGTCAAGGCAGTCTGCTTCATATTCAAGACAACAGTCATTCCATAAGCTGAAAGTTTTTTCATGAATTACTTTAATTCGAAATAGTTTTGAATAAATTCTACCTAGAAAATTATCAGGTTGTCTAGTATTTTACACTTTCAACACCTTCATTTTGATGCATTTTAAATAAAATAAAAACCACTTTACTTGATTTCAGCTTCCTATTTTTTCCTTGTGAGGTAATGTACCTATAAACTAATATAAAAATATGAAACTACAAAATACCAAAGCTGATTTTATTGTAAATTAAATATGCCCATATGCTCTAATAACTAAGTGAAATTCAACTGTGTCTCAATTGTGTATGCATATTTAGGAAGCTACCTACAAAAAAGAACCTACACGCTACAGTTATTAATGCAATGAGGTTTTGTATAAATGGGGAAGCCCAATATGGAAGTTCAAATGAACTTGTGTTCTTCTGTAATTTATATGTTTCTTTTTAAGACAATATGTCCTCATGTTTTTCCAAGAATAGATTTATAATTTAGTCTTTTGGGCACTGATCCATTTTATACATTTCCTGATCTGCCCTTTCATTACTGGAAAACTTATTCCAGGATGAATAAGCTCAGTTTGTGTAAGAAATATAAACAATTCCATTTAACACAGATGACTGTTACACAAACACATATATACTGTGTTACACTGAAATGCTGACATTTATCAGTATCGTTTAGAAGCAACCAAATACACCTCTTGTAGTGGACTAAATTTCTAATGGTCATATTTATGTAACATTTGCATTGAACTTAAAACAGTCTGCGCTCTGTATAATGTTTCAAATAGGAGTGCTAAAATGCTGCATTTCTATCCCATTCAACTAAGATTTTATGTATCTGGCAACGGTTGTGGAAGATAATGTACTTGTTAGCCAAAAAAACCATTTAGAAAATAACCTTATTCTTACTTTGATGTACAAATGTAACAACAGAGTTCTTTAGGAAGGGATATGACCCATCTCATTTTTACACATTATATTCTATATTTTCCTAATGTCAAAGATGCTTATCTTAGTGAAAGGCTTCTCCACAGATCATATTTTCCTTCTCTCCTTTCTAGACTACCCTCAAGATGAATGAACTTTATCTTTTCAGGAAGTTAAAATTTTTATTTAAAATGCGAAATCTTGCTGAGTCTCAGGGTTAAGTGCACGGTTTCAAAGCTGATATGAAGAGAGCTTTGAACATATGGCTCTCTTATTTCTAGCTATATTTAACATTCTTTTATCTTGAAACATTTTGCTCAATTTCTCAGAACTGCCATTTGTTTAAAAACCCCTTTTGAGAATCAAGTCTACAGCAGAACTATCTCTTTCCTCTATTTATACACGGGACACAATCCTGGCAATAATTTAACCACAGTAAGTTGGAGAAATTCCACCTGGACTAAGTGGCCCACAATCAAACTGGCAGTGTGTTCCAGAAGATGGTTCACTATCACGTGGAAATTGAGAGTATGTCGCATTTCTCTTTGCACCATGAGAAATAAAATGAGTGCTTTATATTGCAAACTATTTTTAAAGCACCCCAAATGAGAATAGGATTCCTACTAAATTTAATAATAGTAGACTTCATTTTAGACTATATGAATTTCATTAATACTTTGTCTAAAAAAACTCTCCAATCCCAGACATTTGTGCATTAAATGTTTCAGTTGAGGGATCAGGATCTATGAGATACAAAATCTTAATCACCTCAACAGTAGATATTTCAGTGTTTCATAGATACTCAGGAGAGCTATGCTAAAACATGATTTTGGGAACCATGCTACCTCCAATATCATTAGGAAAGAACCTATCCTCAATAAACATGAAGCATTTTGGGAGCTACAAAAATGAAAACATGCAATGACTAGGTATGACTAATACCATTTCCATTAATGAATGTTCTGTTATTCAATCTGGATTAGAACCAGAGTGTTCACAGCTAAGAAAAAGCTATACCTCTTTTCTTCTATCATAGGTGCAAGATAAGGCTACTTGATCTGTTAGAATTAAAAGAAAGAAAACAACACTTGAAGATACTTACAATTAGGATGCTGTTTAAAAAGCAGGATTGAGTGCCAGCTATTTCTTATCCTCAGAGTCCCAAATCCAATGTGTTCTGCCCTTATATCTGCATAAGAAGAGGAGAGAAACATTTAGGGCTTTCATGACAAAAGTAGGCATCCAACCTGGGCTAATCAGACACATGGATGTCACAGCATTCTCCCAGTTTGCAGATCCCAGGAGAATATTCTAGCCACTTCCTAGATACCTTCTGTATCAATTCTCTCAACTTCTGTTAAGATTTTAATTTGTGATTTCTAAAATTACGTAGAGATAATGTAAAATTATTGTAGAAATATTTCTACAGCATTGTAGAAATATTTACTGGAACCAAGATTCAAAACTTGCTTTCACATCAGAAGGGATAATCCTAATATTTTTTATTCTAGTGCAGAGAGAGGTCTTTTACTTCGACCTATCAGTGTAATCTTGATACAACTACTTAAGAAAAAAAACTTGTTTTTAAGGAAACTAAAAGGATTATATAAACTTTTCTGTTTTTAATGAGGTGATATTTTCTGATGAAAGACTTCTTTTCCCAAATGATTCTCCATATTGCTCTACAAAACATCGATTTGTCATGAGAAAAGGTAGCTAAAGCAAATCATCTGTTAAAGCGTGCTCCACAGCCCTGTACTTCCCGGAATGTTCTACTGAATTCAGTTGAAATATCTTACTGAAGAACTACTACTCAGTATGAATAATTGTGAGATTCTGACTGCCATATATCTTTCATGATCATCTAGGATAAGTGATCTTTTGGACATTGTATTCCACAACAGCCTTCTTACAGAATATCCAAACTGTGTAAAATAGCACAAAACCCTGCAATAGCAACAGATAAACAATGAAAATTGATTTTCTAGTACCATTAGGTCTATTACATTCAAGTACCTTAAAATCAAATAATAATAATAATAATTTTTAAAATTACAAATAGAAGCCTAGGTAATGCTACAATGACATAAACCCAATGATAATAGACTACTGTGATGACAGTTTAAAATGAATATGATTTATCTGTGAGATTTAAGACTGTGTTGCTAATACTTTATTAAACTGTAAACCTGCACAGTGGAGATTTCTGATCATGAAATATATTGGAATTTACATTAGGGAGAGATGGTTACTCATAGACATTACTACGTATAAATGATATCTCTTTTATGTCGTGTATACACTATCAGAATTATTTAAAGGAATGCTGATACTGAGAAATGAGAATTGATTAAAAGACAAAAACAATTCCCAAGAAAATGAAGTATTGAAATCAGACCAAAACGTTAAATAAAAGAATTAACAGTACCAGTAACTTGGAGTACCACTTCCTAAGGAACACATACAGTAGCAAAATATATTTTAATTGCATATGGGGACTTTGCCTGGATTATGCCCAGGCACATGACCACTACCAAGTCACCTCTTGGGAGTAAAAGACAAAAAAAGGCTTTTACTTGGCTTGTTGCCACCTTCCTCAGCAACAGTAATTCAATCACTACTCACCAAACAAGAGTCCCTGCATCAAGCCAGCCACCCCCCAGGGAGGCTCTGGCTGACAGCAGTTCCAGGCAGCTCCAGCTTCCTAGTGCCCAGTGCTGGGGGCTGCAAGTCCTCCTTGGCTCCAACTACTCTGGGCTCCCCAGCTGTCCCTTCTTTTTACCTCTCTTCCTCTTTGCTCTGGATCACCTTCCATTTAAAAGCTGTTGCATAGCAAAGAGAGGCTTTTTAAGGCTTCAAGTCATGAAATATTCTCCTGATTACGGAGTAATCATATTTTATGTTTCAGAACGATACAAGATTTGCCATTACTGGTTGGTCTTGGTGATCTTGGTGGTCTTTTCCAACCTAAAAGTTACTATGATTTTAAGATTTCAATGTCTCTGGCAAGAGCAATATGTACAAGCCCATTGCACCATGAGTAGCTGCAGAGTAATCAATAGTTAACTGACTAAATAAAGGACAAAAACTGTCACTGGGGCCCAAGCAAAGGTCATAATAAATGATCTGATTGGCTTCTAATGTCTTAAAAGCCTGCAAGACTTAGAGCTCCTATGAGAAGTGAATAGTATAGTTCTTGTAAGCACTCAAGTAGTATATTCTGAACATCCCACAGATGTCAGCAAAGATGGATCATAAAATCAAGAGATCTTGCCAGTCTGGTGAAGAGAGGACAAGAAACAATCTTAGCTACCCAGAAATTCTGTTTTAATGACAAATGGAGGAACAAGCTGTAAGAGATCATTTGCAGTATACATGTTCCAATACATTTTTATGTATATTTGCAGACGAGAAAAGGAGTTAAACAATTCAGCGTCACTTGCCATCTTGATACTACCATACAGACTTAACCTCCTTCCACCTTCTGAATTCCTAATTTGACCACACTATTGCTCAAAATAGATTTTGTTAGTTTCCCCAAGAATCACACAAATGGTGAACTAATGCCTAATAAGAAGGGTTTCACTGGGGCATTACTCAACATTTTGCATACATTTATTATGGCACTATACTGTTTTCAGACCTTTTAAGATATGTAAGAGTTCTCCAACAAATTCAGCAATATCATGTTGACAGAAGATAAGTAAAATATAGGAAAATTATTATATGACTTCCAGATACATAAGTAATGACATATCAAGACCAGTAAAAAATTCTTAGGCCTATTTTTATAGTAATCTAGAAAATTTTTTAATGCATTTTTATTACTACTGCTGGGTGAGAAAACATCTGAACTGAACTACCAGTACTTTCCCTTGGGACTATGTCTCAAATGATTATGAATATTTGATTCAAACCTTTTTAAAGTGCCTTGAAAATGAAATGTGTTTTTGTGTAAGAAAAATTTAAACCAGTTAGCACAAAGAACACTGTTTTATATTTGTAACCCTATCCTATCTAGGTCATCACTGCCTTAGGTTCAGGTAGGAAAAGGTATTACGTGCAGTATTTTCATAACTGCAAGAAAAAAGACAATAGAAAAGCTGTAGCTAGTAACACACACAACATACACAACTATATAAGTAAGGTTAACTCCTTTAAATAACCTTGATCTCATCATTTTATTTTATGCCCTTGTTTCAAAGTATCAAGAAGGATTTCAATATCAATAATAAAATGTAAAAATAAAATTTATGAATAAAACCATACATCCCAAGAGATAAGCTTTCAATGGAAAGAAGGATGAGGAATCAAAGACAAGGCTCCCACACTTGCACAAACACTGTCACCTCTGCCTGCCTAAACTGTTCTTCAAAAGGGAATAGCACACAACTCCAGAGTAATCAGTTTTTGAAAATGAATCAGTTCCAGGTCTTATGCAAAATGTTAATGTAATGTATCCCAAATACATGCATTTCAATGGTGGTTGGTTTTTTTTTTTTATAATATATCCTGACTCTGAAAACAACATGTTGCCCATGTGCTTTATTTAGAGACCTTAAATATATGTAATTTTTTAGGGTTATATATGGAGAACTTCCATAAAGTTTTGTTTTCTCAGTTTCTGTGCCTTTTTTTTTTTTTTCCCCTTTAAGTGATGTCCAACCCCCAAGGTAACCTTAATAAAATCAGTGAAATTATACCGGTGGAAAGGACAAAAATGCAGTCTCTGGATTTCAAATAGTGGCGACATTGGTCACACCATTAAGCCTGACACAAGAACCTTTTAATTTAAATGTAATCTCCAAAAGACCAAATTACCAGCAACATGTTCTCATTAATTCCTGTAAGGGATGCTCAAGCTTTGACCCCTTATTGTTCTCCTTATCGAGAAGTGGCTGAGTCATAGTATTAATAAGCCATCACTCATTTAAGTGGTCATTCACTGCTGGGCGGGGAAAAGATAGGCTCATCCTTTTGAAGTGGGAATAAGCAAGCAAGGCTGCTGTAATAGGCTGTGATTATTTTCCCTATGAATGCTCCCCTAGCTTTCAAAAATTAAAAGGAGCACTCATTTTCCTGCTTGAGTATTTCTCACACTGGCAAAAAATGAACACTTTGAAATGTAAATGATTTAATCTTTGCAAACCCCTGCTTCAGAGGGAGGTACAGCTTCATTTACAAAATGAAGACATTTTAGGAAATGATTATCATTGTAAAATTGAGGCCAGCGGGGAGTCTGAGTTCAAACTCTTAGAATATCAGCAGTGTAACAAGTTTGATCTTCCTTACTGCATTGCTTGCATTTGCTTCTCTGGGTTCCAGCAGAGAGCCATTGTCAGTCCGAACTTGTTCCCACTCGTTTCCCTTGGTTAAATCAAATAGTTATGCTTATTATTTAGAGTTACTCAGTCCAATAAAATTCAGGGCAAGACTAAAAATAAAAAAGGAAGTTCAAACTTATGTTGATTAATGGACATGCTCTGTGCATATTCAACATAAAACATCAAAAGATTGACAGCACTGAGGGCAATTTTTTTAATTGTTTAATTTTAATCATAGTTGAGGCCATAGCATTGATAGGGTTACTATATATGCCTACCAATGTTTGGGATGGAGACCACCCATAACGGTGAGAGAATATTTAATGTAAAATTTAAACATTAAGTCTTTAATCTCTCTTCTGCAACTTCCAAATAGAATGGCGATTAATGTTGGTGGCAATACTGGGGTTTATGGTATCAGTCAGGCTCAACAGGAACTGGTGGAGGTGATAAATTTATATCACACAGACAAAATGATAACAGCTACCATATGACAACAGCCATTGACATGAAGTAGAGACTCTGACCAGTATGGACAGCTTTCCTGTACTGATGGGCATTTCAGCTGAAAATGATGGAAATCTATCAGAAATGAGGATCAATCTTTGTGAAACATCTTGGAAGTGAAGACTTACAATGCTATTGGTGATCTTGAGATACAAGTTCATTATCTTTTAATCAGTTTCAATACTTATCTCTCTGCCATTTCTGGAGAGCCATTCCTGTCTCCCAGCCTGATACACTGAAAAGTATAGCTTAAAATTAAAATGTCAAAATGCCATTTTTCTTACACGGATTCTTGCTACACCCTTGAAGTTACATTTAAATATCCTTCAGTAGCATTGATGAAACTCTACAGTTACTCTATGTAAGAAACACACCCATGTATCTTCCACATATTAGAGAAAAGTACTGAGATATGCAGTATTGAGTATCTGTCCAAGATTTTGTGAAAGGATAGAGAAGAATGAAGGGCTACTTGTATTCACATAGTGCAATGTAGTCTGAAGTAGATCTACAAGCTAGGTAGCCAAACTTGCAGGTTGCTTGTCCAAACCAAACTTCAGGAGATTTATCTTTACTAGGGATGACAAGAAAAAGATTAGCAGTAGTTTTTCATGCTCCACAAAAAGAGAAGAAAGAACTTGTTTCTATAAACGAAACACCACAGTTTTTCAAAATGTCCAAAATGCAGAAAAATATGTTTAAATATTTCAAAAAAAAGATAAAAGAGAAAGTCTAAACAACATCCAACATACAGCCAAGCTCATTGCTTACTGGTTTTTCTGCGTTTCAGCAGGTGTTTTGTTTGTGTGCACTCAAGTGTGAGGCAGCTGTTCTCTCCGGGGTATGAAGGACTCCATTATAAGCACCACTCGGCTCCCCTTCCAAGGCAAGTTCGCAAGCTGGGCAATTGCTGCAGCGGAGAAAAGCTCCGCACCCTTCCTTTCGGGCAGAACTTCTTTTTCTTAGTGGAACTATACCCCTGACAAGTCCTGCAGATGAAAACGAGGGTGTGTGACCGGAAACAAATGGGAGAAAAAGTTATGCAGAGTAAATTGAGGTTACAATGCATGTGGTCAAGTGTTATCTCGATGGCTCCTGGAGACTTTATGTGAGGTTCTGGACAACTCTGACCTGAAAGATAGCTGTTTAGTAGAAGATTGATCTCTTACTGTCAGTATTACTCTTTTAGCTGTTTAAAGGCATCTGAGAAGTTTTAGATTCAATGCTTATAATAGAATCCAGGCTGTGAGAACATCTAGAGCTGGATGAACATAAAATTAAGAGTATGTATGTTTTGATGAACTGATACCCTAACAGATAAAAAGCTATTGCAGATTGTGAACTCCCTGGGAGAAAGACTACTCATTCATTTGTACAAAAGCATCAACACACTGCATATTGGCTAGTAAATAAAGTATCCCTCAGCCTTTCCCCACCTCTTACCCTGCCGGAGAGGGGCCAGAGCACAGCAGGGAGAAGGATTCAACACAGTGAAACATTACTGAGCTAGAAGGGAAATCCAGGAAATTCACAAAGACTCTGAGATCTGAACTTTTAAGCACATTCTGATTTTAACCATAAGAGAATGTACACTATCGTGGTTATTAACTCTATCCTATTGCCAACAATGTTTAATATTGCGGCTCCCAGTTATTTTTTTCAGTTGAGAAAGTAGGTCTAACACATCTTAAATTTCTCAGAATGTTGAAGAGTGAAGTTCAGATCAAAGCTATGAACGCGAACATTGCATGTACCATTAACCTTGGGATGACAGGTAACAAAGGTACTGTTTGGATTATGCTTCTTTAGCTTCACATTCTGGGCAACTAATGCAGTATTTTATGCAAGGTTTTTGGAAAAGTTGAACTCAACCCTGTATGCTAACTTCTGAAAGTCATGAAGTAGGGGGCTTACCTACTTGCCTAGAACTCTTTAGGAATGATCTGCTTTGATCTACTTAACAAATACTGTGCTTTGTCATCAACTCATTATCTCTGAAGTTCCCACAAACTGCTTCCAAGTAATTTTCTTAATATTCCCTTCAGTGACAGATATTTTACACATTAAATCTATTTTTCAGGTTAGGTTAATGAACAAGAAGGTTGATGTAATCCACTGGGGGAACATATATTCTAGTTTTCATTCATGCTTCAGAGTATTGTCACAGTTCAGCACAAAGGAATAATCTGATTGTTTCTCATAAAGCAAGAACAAATCATGATTGAAGGATTTCTTCTATTTAAAGCTATGCTTTGCAAAGCCTATTGAACTTGTTAGAAGAGTCATCTCTGATGCATACACTAACAGCACAAAGCTGTGCACAGTTCCTATTCAAGAGCTAATTTAGTACCAAAAGGCCAATATTGCTGACTTGCAGATTACAAATATCATGAGATATTAATTTATTTATATTCAAATCAGGCTAAAAGCTTAAGAGAAGTTTCCGTGGATCCATTTACAATTAAAATGAGTGTAAGTTTGAATTACTTTTTTATGATTTGGTCCATCTAGGATTTGAAAGACTCACTGCCAGAACGATGCAAAACATTTCCCTTTGACAAAATAATACAAAATTTGTGTAAGTGGGTGAAAGAGCACTAGAGTCTATCACCTTGTAGGTCAGCTAGAAAATACAATATGTATTCTGCTTATGAGAAAACGGAGTGAAAGGCAAAACACAGGTGCTGGGGGATTCAGCCGGTGGATGATTGTGGCACGGCGGCCAGATTCCCGCACTATCTTTCTGCGGTCAGACTCTCAAACTAGCAGGGGCGGTTCTCATAGGTTTGACCTCTGGGCAAAGATAACTCTTTCATACCCCCTGTTCCACTTTTCCACTTTGTATCCAAGTCCTCTGCTATAAAATGTAAAACCAGCACATAGAACATACTGCTTTGGAGGTCTGCCACTTGCATTCAGGCAACCATTTGTACTTTTGCAGGCGTAATCAATCTCCTGTTGCTATCAGCAGGGGAGTGGAGCTTTGCTGCTTTATGGCTTAAAAGTAGTTTTGTGCAAATTCTACTTCCCTCCCCCCTCCCTTTAGCTCCACTACTCACAGGATTTCCAGGGACATGGGCTAGAGCTGAGAAAAGAAGCTTGTTTGATTTAAGCACAGAGGGGTTTTTTGTGTGTGTGTTTATATTTTCTCTGCATCTATTAAGGGGTGAGGGGGAGAGACTTCATTTATATGTTAATATTAGCCGGCACCCTGACTAAACTGACAGAACTATTTCATGGGAAGCTGACAAATTTTGTCAGCTAGGCTATCTTTCCACATCTCAATAGTGGCAATAATCTTGATTAGCAAAACAATTGGGGGCCAAAGAAGTCCTGCTGCTCCAAAGACCCTCTTCTCAGGTTACAGTTTGCTAATGTGATGAATCCAGAGAGTCCTTCAAGCTTGAAAAAATTCCCCAAAGCAGCTGAATTTAGGCAAATGAAGGGAACCATTTTGGAGGCTGGACAAAAGGGGTTAATTTGATCGACCATGTCTCCATAGTCTTATAACAATCATTTACTTAACAAGCATATAGAGAGTCATTCCATGGAAACTGGTGGAGTTAACAGAGGAAGTTCGAATAGAATATCTGTTTATCCCAGATGTGTGGGAATTTTAGCCAAAAAACAACACCACATAATTGCTGCCTGCGGTATTGATTCTCACATAGAAACAACAGCAGAACTAAAGGGCTTTAAACATGTTATGGAGGCCTTGTCTACGAAGGAGTACAAGCTTCCATTTTTATTAGCTTGTTGCATTGCTAATAAAATAATTAGAAATTAACCGTTTCAGGGAAATGAAATTAGCTAAAAAGGTTCGTGCAGTCCTGTTTTCAGTGCAATTTATGACACCTATTTCTGTATGTAAATGTGTTATTTTGTAATAGTTTTGAGACATATTGATTCATCTTCACGCTGTTTACTGTGGGATTACATAACTAGCTATATTCTGAATTCTGCAGCTCAAATGTGGTGTATTTCTTGTAGTGGAGTTACGCTGCATTTGTTTTAAAACCAGAACAAAACGGTTACTAGAACTGTAAGTAGATGGAAATTCACTTGGTCCAGGTCAGCAGAGAATATATAATCACAATATAACACAGCCATCTTGGTTTTGTACCCTATCCCACACTTATTTAGGCATGTAATTACTTTAGAAATCTGTTATAAGTTTATCTAAAATAGCTATTATTCATGAGACAGATTCTGTCTAATTCTCTGTTTGATGGCTGATGCAATTTGCAGGCTTGCATTGAAAAGTTTACAATAAAAAGTACTAACTAAAACTTCATCTCTTTTTCACAGTCCTCTATTTTTTGAGAAGTTTCTTTATCTGTTACAGAAATACAAATGTCATGTTTTGCAACACCAAGGATTTGACCTAGTATGTACACACTGGTGAATTTTAGCTTAAGTATACATTTTGCCAGACATCAGATACAGGGTTCTTAAAAAATGCTGAACTGATCTGTCTTCAATGGGTTTCAGAACTAAACTTATATATTCTGCAAGTGTGAAAGGGGGACCACTTATCATGAAGAATGAGAAAGAGACACTGGCATTTTTGTTTCTTGTTCTTTTGTGTATCAATGGTACTATACATGCCATTTAGCCAGAATCCACTCTTTTAAAGATGTCAGTTATGATCGTGAGGATTCTGATACATTCATCATACACCCTTTACACGTCAAAATATTCTCTTGGTAACTTAGAATCTATGATGAAGGTCTCAAACTTAATTAACTTTAATGTGAGCACGTAAGTTTGCTTCAATTTCACTCAAATTTGTGATAGGATGTGAATGGGAACATGTTTTTAGAATTTATTATTTGCACACTTAAAGATAAATACACTGACAGATTTATCCAAACAGATTTTGTCCATAGTTGGCATACTCTCACAGTGAGAGCAGTCAGGAAAAAAAGCATTCAGAATCTCCACTCATAAAGAATGTCCGATATTTAAGTTGCATAGTTTAATGTTCATTTCTATTTAATTTCTACGTTGGATATCTGAACTGTGGCATCAGAAGTCCCTCTCTTCCCTTGAAATCAATGACTTTCAAGATTAAATAATACAGATTCCTTAGAAAAATTCTGTTTGATGGCAGTTGAAATTTTACCTGAGTTATAAGGTTTACTAATAGGGTGACACACTTGCAACCAAATGAAGCAGACTTACAAGAGTTTTCTCCCCTGACACTTACCAATATTTGTTTGAAAACTCTGCACAAAGCCTCTGTTTTTCAACATTCTGTGCTTCCAAATGCTCATAACTGGATTAATTTCTTAGGAAGCTGAGATGCTTTGTTTTATACCATCTGTGAGCCAGTACCATAGTGGAAAAAAAAGGAAAACACATTAAATAACATCAGACAGTTACATACTCACTAAGAATCATATTTTTTTATCATACAAATCTCTACCTCTACGCAAATATCCATCTTAAAATTCTCTCATTTAAGGCTGCTTTTAACAATGGCACGGTTACAGTGACAGTAGTCACAGGGAAGCTATGCGGCCCTCACTCAGGAGGCTGATAAGGAACTGATCCTCAGTCTACCTGTGGTAAGACATTTTTTTTTACTTTCATTTGTTCAACCTTTTAGAACAGCAGAAAACACCTGAAGTTTTAACCCAAACAAAAGCTTCTTTATGGCATCACACTTGATTCATTTCTTTTTAGGTTAATATGATACAAACCTTCAAACAACACCTAAGCTTGAAATCTTTTGCACAGCTTCAGTGGGTCAAAACTGTGACCCGGATTATGCACAGCTTGGATTCTAGCAATGACTCCGAGTAAGGCTTGGAAGCTCTCACTGGAAGGAAGGACTTTTCCTGCTACATACAGTGTCAGAGCCCACTGAATGGCAATGCACTCTCGTCTGCATGATCATGCTGAAGTGCCCTCTCTGAGCGATCTTGGAGGAGGCAAAGATGGAGACAGCCTGGAGATGACACAGTGCCTTGGGGTTAATTTCCTTACCAGTTCCTTGTGATACAGGACATTTCCTTAAAACCTTTTGTTGATATTTACACAGTGAGTTCAGATAGTGACAGGCCACAGTTAATTTCAAAGTGTAACTGTTGAAGTGACAGTACATATTTTCTGCTTGATGCATTCCTATTGCGATAGGCAGAGAGCATTTTGTTTAAGGTTTTGTTTAGGCAGGCTATCCAAGGGTTCTGTCTGTAAAAACAAAGAAATAGTAAGTACTAATTAGTACCTAATACAGGTACTAATACCGCTCTGTGCTAATTTTGCCCCCTTCTGACATGATTCCAGAAAGATTGTAAGTGAAGAAGAAACATATTAAACACAGATACAAATGTTATGCACAATTTTAAGGAAAATAGCTTTGGTCTAGTTCCAATTATTGTCAGCAGGATGAACACAGAGGGCAACATTTAGTTATAGATTAATAATCCAAAGTACGAACAGTTCTGAAAAATAAAAACACAAACCCACAATATTAAGCAAAACAGAGGACAAAGATCGCTCTACATTCTCAGAACTATATTATTTTAAAGTGATGACACAAACCATACAGAAGTCACCAAACTCTGTGATGTCAGTATCAAGGTGAACCAGTCTGAATCATACATGCCCCAAAGAGTTATGAAATGTAAAAGCCAAGTAAACCATGTGGAGTTTAAATGAACCACAGTGAACTCATTGAACCAGAAAATAGATTTTTTTTTTTTTTTTTTTTTGCAAAAGTTCTCTATTAAACTCCTTTAAGTTGGAGAGTATAATGCTAAATTAAACATCAAATAATCAAGAAAATTTCACAGGAAAGAAAATCAACTATAAAATTCTGTATTCTTATGTTCCTGTATTAAATTAATCTCACCAGAATGAATTTGAATGATATAAACCTCTGCTTATAAGACTTTACCTAAAGTAAGTAACTGATTGTTCACTTTCCTATGAGTAAACAAAAAGAAAACAGAAGAAAGATTTCTTCCACCAAGAAAACAGGAACACACTTCTCTGGAAAGGTAAACTTTGAGCTGTTGTCTGAACTGCAACTCACCTTATATAGTCTGATTTTGCATTGTGTTTTTCAACTGCTCATACTGTAGCTCATGCATCATTACCACTGAAGAGTTATTCTGAGAGAGTTAAAAGTAGCACAGGCCAGAATATGACATAAAACCTGCTCCCCTGCGCCTCAGTAAAGAATGAAACATAAATATGTGTTTCTGTATAAAAGTTGAATAATACATTTTGCATTATTTCTTGGATAATAATTTTTTTATATCACTATTCTAGGGTGTAAATAATTTTGTCATCCACTGATAACACCAGAATGGTCATCTATGATTGTAATAAAACTATATTGTCAGAAAAGTTGTTAGATATCACACAATGAATGCCTGTGCTATCAAATTAACTGTCATCTGCCCATCTCAGACAATCTTCAGACTGTGTTTTCCTCTAAAAATAAAGACACACAGCATTGCAGATCTCAGGTCACTGGTACATGAAAGCCTTCCAATTATATCGGGGATTATTTATAAATAATGCTTCCTGAAAATTTTTCTGTTCCCACTCCAGCATGGATCTTTTCAAAATAATCCTTACTTCACGATCAAACAAAAAAATCAAGGTAAGACGGATACACATATATCATAGAGACAATAATTTTGTGTTCTGGACATACACACAGATACTTTCACTACTATTGTGGTTTACTTCATATCTTTCCTCAGATCTGTTACCTAGTAATATTTTATGTAGGTGAAGAGTCACAGGAACGGCTATACCCCCTAGTGAAATATAAACTCTGAACTTGCACAATTGTGGATCTTTAACAAAACTAACTTCGTCTCATTTCCAGCTGTTTTTCTTTATGAATATATTTCTTTTTGCCTTATAAATAAATAGAAATATTGAAAACAAATAAATGAAAATATTCCACATGCTTACATTTTGGGTTTAGCTGCATAAGTCTACATCTATGAATAAAACATCACAGAGAATGAAAAAAAGAATTTTTCATGCTTTGAATTTACACAATTAATGCCTGAAGATTTTCTGAACAGCCTGAGGTTTGGTAACCCTTGTATCATAACTGAAACTTTCCCCTGTCCTGTCAGCTTCAATGCCTCATGTTATTGCTGAGCATGTATTGTGTTATTTTTAATATCGTGTAACACACAAAGCAACTGTCTTTTATTTTCTAAAAAAAAAAATATTTCTTCAAATTCATGATGAGATATGAAACAAAGTTTAGTCTTCAAGGTGAATCATTCATTAATCATAAACAAAACTAAATCAAGGACACATCAGCACATATTGTAAAAATAAAAGCTTGCATAAGCGTTTTACTTAATATTAACTTCATAATGTTTTTATGTGAATTCTGGGAAGTTGGTTATCCCAGCTTAAAGTTAATATTTCCTCAGAAAAAAATGTATCATGTGATTACCCTTCATGTTGTAAGCTTTATACATGTTAATGTTTAAACTACTTCATAAATGGTATTAAAACAGAGAGAAGTGCAGAGAAATACTGTGGAATCTGTTGTGTCTTTGAATTACTCTGACGTATAATATGGACCAAGTTTATAATAGGAAGAATTAAGAAAATACATTCAGAGAAGCATATGCTGCATTTATGTGACTACACATGATACAGAAGACAAACTCAAAGATAATGTATTTGCTATCCTTGAGTCTCTGGAAGATCTTCAGGCCAGTCTAATTCCTACTGAAATTTAGAGCAATTCTGTAAAGAACTCCTGTTTCCTTTTCTACTGTTTATTTTCCTTTTAATTAATTGAACAATCTGTTGGAACAATACACAAGCTGCAACTATTCATGAGAGAGGAAAAGGGGTCACAGCTTTGATGGTTATCACGGTTTTCACTACTAACTGTGGGCATTTTTGGGACAGTAGGGGAAAGGAAAAAGAAAGGAACTCATCAGTGTGACAAATATTAAAGTAATTGTATTCTGAGCATAGTACCTATAGAATCATAGAATTGTTTAGGTAGGAAAAGATAATAGAGTCCGACCTTAAATTGACACCGCCAAGCCCACCACTAAACCGTGTCCCTAAGCACCACATCTAAGCATCTTTTAAACACCTCGAGGGATGGTGACTCAAGCAGCTCCCTGGGCAGTCTGTTCCAATGCCTGACAACCCCTTCGGTGAAGAAATTTCTCCTAATATCCAAACTAAACCTCCACTGGCACAACCTGAGACCATTTCCTCTTTCCTCTCACTTGTCACCCAGGAGAAGAGACCAACCCCCACCCCTCTGCACCCTCCTTTCAGGTAGTTGTAGAGAGTGGTAAGGTCTCCCCTGAGCCTCCTCTTCTCCAGGCTGAACACTCCCAGCTCCCTCAGCCGCTCCTCACAGGAATTGTGCTCCAGACCCTTCCCCAGCTCCATTCCCTTCTCTGGACACACTCCATGGCCCCAGTGTATTTCTTGTAGTGAGGGACCCAAAACTGAACCCAGGATTCAAAAAACAGCCTTACCAGTGCCCAGTACAGGGGGACAATCACTTCCCTAGTCCTGCTGACCACACTGTCCCTGATGCAGGCCAGGATACCATTGGCCTTCTTGGCCATCTGGGCACACTGCTGGCTCGTATTCAGCTGGCTATTTAGCAACACCCCCAGGTCCTTTTCCGTTGGGCAGCTTTCCAGTCACTTATCCCCAGGCCTGTAGTGTTGCATGAGGTTGTTGTGACCCAAGTGCAGGATCTGGCACTTGTCCTTGTTGAACCTCATAAAACTGGCCTCAGCTCAATGATCCAGCCTGTCCAGATCCCTCTGTACAAACTTTCTACTCTCAACCAGATCAATACTCTCACCCAACTTGGTGTCATCTGCAGACTTACTGTGGGTGCACTCGGTTTCCTCATCCACGTCATTGATAAAGACATTAAACAGAACTGGCCCCAGTACTGAGCCCTGGAGAACACCACCTGTGACCGGCCGCCAACTGGATTTAACTACATTTACCACAACTCGTTGGGCTAGGCCATCCAGACAGTTTTTTACCAAGTGAAGTGTGCCTGTAGATAGTACAGTAGCTATCTCCTTCATACATATTTTACATCCACTTTAAATTTAATAAGTCTCCAGTTCTTGCACATGGAGAATTTCAATCGCCAGAACAAACATAAGGTCTAGTAAAGGCTATTGCAGTTTTGGGAGAAGTTACCAGACCTGTCTGAAAAACCAACAGCCTAAACCCGAATGCATTATTAGGGAGAGTTTAACTGACAGAAGTCAACATCTACCTTCCAGGAATGTACTGAAGTAACAAGCCTGCCATCTGGATAGGAGGGTTTTTCCTTTTCTTTATTCTCTGAAGGAGACGGCTTAAAAGTTTGGAAGGCACATAAAATCATATATTATAATCAAAATACCTATATCTCTGTGGGTACCTACCCTTTTCAGGAATCACTGACAGTCATAGTTACTAATGAAATAGTTAATTGATGTTTTTTTACCCCAAGAATATATAAGCTATAGACACAGTACATACAATAGCAGGAGAAGACCTGCTATCAATAGGCCATACATGCAGCAAAAAAAATGGGTTGCCTATGTCTGGCAGAGATGCTGCATCTATAGGGTCCACAGAGGTGACAGGAGATGCTGCAAGGTGAAACAAAGCATTTAACCTTAGAAAGCACGTGAGACACCAAGCATCACAGACTTCTGATTCAGGAAACCATATTCCAGGTTTACAGTGAAACAAAAAAAACTGAAGAAATGGTAAAAACTTCTAGAGATATAACCAGATAATGGCTCACTGCGTTATCATCCACGCATTAACATAGCAAATTTCATGCAGATGGTAACACTGCAAGGCTACATCCAGTAGTGACAAAATCTTTATCAGTAGGGTAGCTTCTAGATTCAACAAAGCCAGTGAGAATATTCAGTTTTATAAACCAGAATATATATTTTAATGAAACATGATGGATAATCATACAGGAAACAAGACAACTGAAAATCCGAATCAAGAAAGAAATGTGCAGCCACAAGAAAGTTTGGTCCCAGATAAACACAAGACTGGTAAGACAACCATGTCCTTACTTTTCAAGGGTCTTTAAGTATTACTTCAAAGAAATACACGAATGAAGTGGAAAAAAACACCTCTCAAAAGGAAGCGTCACTTCAGGTAATTAAATTCACATTCAAGTTCCCCACAGCTTATCCAAAGGACTGATACAAGTCCTGGAGGGCTGCTATAGTATAATTTCCCATATCTTATCCCCTCAACCTCCATCCGTTAATAATGAGCTACGTAATCCACATGTCATGTGATATAGTCATCAAAAAGTGATGTACCTGCACATAACACATACAAAACAATATGAGAAGATACTTTTAAAAAGAAGAGAGAACCTTAAACATTAATAAGTAGCAAATCTGTGGAATCAAAGCATTTTCCTCCTTTTTTTATAATAGCCTTTCATTCTTTTTATGATTTGTCTTTGAAAGCTCTTAAGCTCTTTCTGTGGATGACAGTTGATATTGTTCTTCCATCCTGCTGCAGACAGCATAAGGGAGGGAGGGAAAAGAAAAAAAAAAAACTATTGTACAGCTTTTCGTCTCTGAAACATGATTTTTATAATTAATATATACAAGTGAGAAGAGAAAGGTACGTTATAATGAAGTGCAATTAAGAGGTGTTTGTTCCTGTCCCACACATAAGATGACTATAATTTCCTTGGCTGTTTAGAAGTCAACCATTATCATTACATTTCACACATATTTTCTACTTTTTTTGCACTTCTGATTTTGTTTATTTTCAATTAAAACTCCAAATAAACATGCATACAGAAAATCTGATATTCAGGTAACATCATCTTTTAATTATATTGTGCAGTGATCATTAAATCTAACGCTTATGCAAACCTATTTGGATTTAATTTCATAGGCATGAATGGACCTGTCCATTTGGTGTTAGATTTAAATTCATACAAGGGAGAACAGAAGGTGCATTTACCCAGTCTATATTGCCTGTAACCACTGATGTATTATTAGAGGAGTAATTTAAATGTATTCTTTTGGAATTGTTGTTTATTTTTAAATTCTCAAAATTCATATCACAGCACAGTTTTCTATTTTAAATATTGAGTTAATATTTTTTACATTATTGTACTAACTACCCCCTCTAAACTCACATACACCCATACAAAGAAGGAATCACTGCCTGGGAGTCCTCACACAGTGAAGATATTAAATGGACAAACTATGAAGAGATGGACGCATCCTGACTGATGTGATGCTGACATTTTTGTTAGCTTTAAATGCCACACTGAGAGGGTTCCTTAACATTTATATTCTGGTTGAAGTTGGAGCTAGGCTGGCTAAAGTCACCGTAGATTGGGGTAGGAGCCCGGGCTCCCCTGATCCAGAAACCAGTGCAGCAATGGCTAGGGAAGTTCAGAATTAAAAGCTGAATCCGTGTTCCGAGTCAAGTTGTCATTAATGCCGTGGAGGATTTAAACAAATACTGTCTTTCCAGATTAGATTTGGAAAACCTTTATAAACTGAGCCCAGAAGGTTCTACAAAGGACCAGTTGCTGACAAAGGGATGCAGACAGGTAAACTAAAAATCATGGCCCAATTAAAACCCGTTGGAACAGCTGGAAAGATTAACATTAAGCACAGCGATCTGGGGTTCTGCATGGAGGCAATTTACCTCAGTAGGAAGTAGATGTTACCTTCTCTTCAAATAAGAAAAGCATTTTCTTTTTTATGTACCTCTACTGCTGAACATATTATTTGCCTCAAAGTTGCTTGAAAATTTCTTTCTAGTTGATGTGCTATTATTTCTGTGGAAAATTTTGACAGATATAATTTTAATTTTCTATGTGCACTTGTGCCAATTAAGTTAAATAATTCAGTTGTTCATACAATGGGGGGTATGAACACATTTACTGGAGTAAATATTTTCTTTCTATTGTTTTTGTATGTTTTTGTTTCTACAGAATACTTCCTGAGAAAAATTGTTCGGTTTGGTTGGTTGTAACAAACTAATTCCAATCTATGTAAGACATCATTGCAGTTGCTACTGCTGGTTTTTTTGGTTTTGTTCATGGCTGTAGTTCTAAAAAGATCTAAAGAGATAAATTTAATTAAATTTTCCATATTGAAAAAATAAAAATTGTCCTTTTACTCTTTTAGGTTACCATCTCCATGTTTTTCCTTTCTCCCTCTCTTAACATACTGTTCCAAAGAGTAATTAGTGTTATTTGATAGAAACAGGATTGATATAAATTGGGATTAACTCCTATATCTTCAATTCTTCAGAAAACTTTATTCACATTATCATCCATTTGCTCTCTATATTAAGTGCACTGACTTGTATTTGATAGTTTTTCTGACTTTAATACTGCTTTGTTCAACTATTAGTTTAAATGGATGGAAAAGGCTTTTCTGCTAATCTGAAACATTTTTCTTGAAACTATGCAATACAATATATTATCAGGTTAACATTATCGGCTGCTGATATACCATTTTGCATTGTTTCCCCTTTATCTTCTGTTTTATATTAGAAGTCATCATAAAAACTTGTATTGCAAAAAGCCAATGATTCAACCAGGTCTATTCCAGCAGTTAAAAAAGCCTTCAGTTTGCCAAAGCACGGTTCTTGTCCAGATGCTCTTTGGTAGGATGTGTTAGAGTGACCATACAGATTTCTCACTTGCATGATGAAAGACAGACTTGGTGGTATTTGTACTTTAGTCACTGATTAGAAGCAAGGAGCCAGCCAGAGCCACATCTTTCAACAGCTATGAAAGATTAAAAGTTGTATTTTAAATGTGAGAATACAGCATCAGTTGAAAAAGGTTTCCAATCTTGCTGATGTTATGCTTTGGGCAGCACAAAATTAGTAAAAATAAGAAAAAACCTTCCTATCTCCGTCTCCTTTCTAGACTTCCCAAATCCTTATCAGCCCGTCCTTTCTTCTCCTTTCCCATTTTATTGGGAATCATGTATAAACTATCCAGAAGATGTTGAAAAGAAAAAACTGAAACTGCATGAGATAAACAGCAGCTGCCCAGTGAAGCTGCATGCAGCCTGTACACAAAACTTCAATTACTAGCCTTACTGAGTTCAAAGGGATTATTTCTGTGAATAAACGTTCTAGTGTTCTAGCGTGGACACGATCCTGATCTAAATGAAGCAGTGAAAGGGGCTTTGCTCCTCCTCTCTCTTGCCCTTTTTGGTAAATTTCTCTGTGAACATTTATGTGCTGCTTACTGAATTATTTCCCTACTTTCCACCAAATCATACTCACTTTTACAACATTATGGAGCAGACCTCCATTATACTATTAATCAGCCTTATAATGTCTCTTACCATTTGTCCTATAATGACAGAAAATACTCTCTGAAAATTCTATGTGCCAGAACGGTAAGTCCTGTAAACCGTATACTTCCAATGAAATTCATAGCTTGAAGTGTCCCACTATTATAAATCATATTGTTCTAAAGAAGAGATTTCACAACGCATCTTCACCCCTCCTCCCTCCAAGGTAGTCTTTAAATTCAGGCACAACCCACAGTTCAAGTTTGCTGTGCTTAGAAAGGCTCTAAATACTCCCTGTAGCACAGCAGGAGGCTCCTTTAAAGCGGTTGAGATTGGTGGGTGGATCGAGAAGGCATGAGACCACAATTACACCCCATTTCAATGATATGTCTGGAGCTGTAGTGACTCCAGACAAAGAAGCTCAAGTGTATGGGAGCTGATGTGTCTTCAAGACAGACCTAAAAATACCTGTCGAAGCTGCAGGTTTGAAGCTATTACCAAGAGCAATTCAAGAGAGTTTTCCTGCTGGGAGCCAAAGATGCTACTGAATCATTTACAACAGGCTGTCTGGAGTATCTGTTTATCAGAGAGAGTGAAGCAAAAAGCTTTTCTTCTCTAGGCAGTGCAAGCCTCTAGTCTTTTTTTTTTACCTGTAGGTAACCACAAAAGGATTTATTTTAAGTTTTCCTCAGGCAGAGCTCACTCACGGTCTTTGCAGTCATCATAATCTGCCTCCTCTATACTCTACCAATGTTTCGGAAGAGCACTGGGGGAAGTTCATCAGCACCCAGACCAGACCTGAAACTCTGGGAGAGGATTCGTAAGCAGACAGGGTCTGACCCATTTGGAGTACCAACATGTAAACTCAAAGCAGCTAAACTCTACCACTTCCATAAAGCAAGGAAAAGCCTCTCATACTAACACATCAGACACCTGGGAAGAGAAAAAAGGCATTTGTGTGCTACTCACCATGAAAGGAATTTACCTTTATGCCTTGGGAATCATCTAGACTCTTCTGAAACTAAGCACTGCTGAGATCACCTTAACAAATCAAGACAAACAGAAACTTTATTAGATGCACATGTCACCCATCTGATTTTGGCTAAAGGAGTAGGTACAATATTAGTCATGTGTATAAAACAACTGAGTCAAAACAGCAATCTTAACAACTACTGAGTGACCAAAACCGCTTCTTACTCCCATTTTTCTAACCGGAACATGTCAAACACAAGGCATTGCAAAAACTCGTGGGAAAGATTTCTTGAGAAATCACCCTTGGCTAGACTCAAATTAAACATTCACTCCTTTCCCCTAATTGAGAGGGACTTAGTTTCTGCTAGGAAAAGGAGGAAAACTGTTTGCTGTTCCACCAGGGCATAAGACTGAGGGCTCAGTCCTGGAAAAAGAAGCAAATTTCTATTTGACTTCCTTGTATTTCTTTCTTGTTCAAAATTTGAAACTGCTAAACCCCAGAAATAACAAAGCGGAACATATAATGTTATTATGTAAACGTTACAGGCACACTTGAACATATAGACATGCCATGTATAACAGAAATGTTTTATCTACTTGGCCCTGGAAGACTTCAGCTGAGTTTTGATTTGAGCATTGTAATTTGCTACATCCATGGAACAATTTGGTACAGACAGCCCAGAGCATACCAACAAAAACAATCAGACAGCTAAAAAAAATATCAAGAGGAAGGATTGAAGGATTTGGGGGACATTCATTCTAGATAAGGGTAGCAAAGAGGTTAAGAGCTTTCAAAACTCTAAAAGTTCACTGCAAAGGACATGGTGATACTGAGAACTGGAAACAATTGATTTCATGGGAGATAGGAGAAATGTCAGGAATTTATGCAATACGGAGGAGTTAGGACAGACACTGGGACAAAACACTGTGGAAGGAGAGCTACAGTTAGCAACGTGGCGGAGTGTCGAGCCAGGCTGTGTCATCCCTGTCACTGGATTATAGGAATGCAATAGACACCCATCCAGGACTAGCTGACAGAGTCTCGAGCAGAGGAATGGCATCGGTGACATCTCATGGTTCCTTTCTGGTACACGATTCTCCTAATCCAGAGACCTGGAGCTAAAGTGGATGTTTGAATTGATCAATATAGATCCACTGCAGTAGTTTTAAGGGGAAGCTGCCTGACAGAAAAGGAAGACTCTGCTGAGCTCTACCCTACCCACAACAGATCTTGATGAAATTACTAATCTAATATACATGTTCATATATTAATTTACCATGAAGAAGTATTATGATGTTAGACTGGGATTTGATTTCCACAAGCTAGTTAAAGGTAAAAAATTTTTCTGAACTAGTCCTGACATTCAGAGATAATTCTGTGTGTAAACTGTAACTTGACTCCTAAATCATGATAACAAAAATGCTTTCATTGTTTTCTTTGCACTGAGGATCAATATAGATCTAATTATAGAACAAAACTGTAACCATGTCTCACAGATGTTGCCATTATTTTCTGAAGCATATGAGACTACCTTTAGCATGAAGCCATGCATTAAATCAGTGATTAATACCTACAGTGAGATACACTTCACACAAATACCTAGTTTTTAAAGCAGGCTCCCAACACTTTCCTACAGTAAATATGTGTCTCTGGTGACCGATAAAATAATCACTGGGGCCTGAGCACACATGGACACAACTTGCTTTTGCAGCATTCAATGGAAAAATATTTTCTCCTGACAAATCCTCACATCAACCTTCCTCTCGTCCTGCATTACTAATACCTGCTATAACAGAGTACCTTGCAGGTTACAAACCCACAGATATTCAATAAGCTTCACATCCTTCCTGTGAGATAAGTATCAATTTATTATCTCCCTGTGAAGAGGAAGAACATAATTACATTGTGGAAAAGTTGGATGCAAAGTTTTCCGTTGAAATCTGTAGCAGAGACCTGTGACTTAGGTGTCTGTGGTTTGAAAAATTTGTAACTTAAGTATTTTTACCATCTGTTTATTTACACTGGAAGCTTTTCAGTACTCATCAGGAGCACATCACTCATCATGGGCTCTCATTTGCTCTGAAAATTAGGTGCTTTTTATTTATTTATAAAAGCTTTATTGCTGAGCTGCTTCTAATATTTTCTCCTAACCTGTACCAGAAGAATCGTAAGTTTGAAATGCATCATTATTTATTCATTGATCTGTAAAGTACACAAATACCGCATCCATTCAAACAAATGATGGTTTTTCATTGCAATGAAAGAATATCACTTGGATATATTTTGAACACTAATGTTCTCACAACTTGTTTCCAGCATTATACTCTACTATAGATAATTTCATGAATGGTTTTGACTATCAGCATGCTCTCCAGTTTTACTTCTCAGAAGAAATATCACAGTTTCTGCATTAGATGAATACTGGCAATATGAAATTATGAGATAATTGGCTTAATAGAAATAAGTAGATTTTATTAACCTCAGTGAAGCTAGGATCTTTTGATGACATATAAAGCTTATAACCCTCCAGAATTTGACCCTAAGGATAAGGACAGAGTAACTGCTGGTCAGATCTCAACAGTGAACCCCCATTTTCCACTGGCTTTTAAGGATGGGGATACTAAAAACTTATTTCTATGCAAATCCTTTTATTAGCAGCAAGACAAACATTAAGAAATACTCAGAATAAGACAGATACAGACACCAGAAAAATACAACTATAGATGTTGATGTCAGCTTTGACAGCTACACTGCTGACTGGCATGTGCATGTTGACAGCTGAAGATGAAGGGCTAAAGTAGGAGGAGAAAAATATTCCAATTCAATTTAATTGATGCAAATGACTAAGACATAAGTAAACTATAACATGAGCTATGAAACAGGAGCATGAGATGCATGCAAATTTATGGTACTTTGTGAATTTTTATACTAAACACATACTGGCAAGTGATCAAAGTTATCCCCTCTACCTGTAAATGTATTTTTTTAAATCATTCTAATGAGAAATACTGCATTTACTGTGATGAAAATGAAAGACTTAAGACAGTTCATACCCTGAAACAGAATTAGCTGATTGCGTACTGGAGAATTTCAGTAGCAAGAGCTGACAACTCTGTAACCTAGAAATTAGTTGGAAAATATACCATAGGATAACTATTTTGTTATACGTCAGGAAGCGACATATATTTCCAAGATTTAACCCTCTGCTCCCCATTATCCCTTGTTTATAAACAAATTTTCTAATTCAATATTTTGCAAACAAGAGCGCAAGAGAGAGATTTCATTTTCCCCCATGCACATTAGTTTTTCTTAATTTGTTTTTTCCAGTGCTGCTTCACACACTCCTCTGGCTAAGGCATGTACCTGGAGATCTTGCACAGTTTTGGCAAAAATATGAATGATTCTGGAAGAATTTTTTTGAAAGCACTGTCAAACTTGTTCAGCAACTATCGTATCTGTGATGATAAATGAGTATATCGTTTCAGAACGAATCTACTTTGAAGCCTATTCAAAATACCATATTTATGTAGTATGATCATCAAAGTAAATAAAGATCAAGCTTTCCAAAACATTAGTTTTATTCCACCTTCAATTTAAATTACAGTTTCAAACAAATAAATTTTGGATTCTTTTAGCTGCAGCTGACCTGCTTGACACTAAAAAAAAGAAAAATAAATTCCAGAAACAAAGTTCAGGAATTGTGTCAAATTTTTTGATTCTCCAGGTTTAAAAAAAAAAAAAAAAAGTTTCTTTTCCAGCAAACTAAAAAAAATTCCAAAATATCTCTTTGGCACAAAATTAAATGTCCTCTTTGAAGCATTTTAATTGCTTGTTGAAAATAGTCTTCTGCAGGTACATGAAAAGAGGTAGGGAGGCAGCCTTGTAAAGTCCAAGAACCCTAGACAATCTGGAAGGTGGGAGATGAAAGTTCAAAACCTGCATTCTCAATGAGCCCAAAAGGATATCTTAAGCTGCAATGCCTCCTTGCCATTTACCTCAGTTCCACACAAATATTGCTCCTATATGTACTGTAACACCAGCTACCCATGTCAATACCAAAAAAAAGGCAATGTTACAACTCATTCTCATGTATTTTTTGTCACATCCAGGCAAACATCATTAGAATTTTTGAATAAACTAGAGAATTTATGCAACGTTTTGATATTTCAACATATTTTTTTAAGTGAATGTGCTTATCGAATTCAACCTGAATTAATCAATACTTTTGGGTGCCAAGAATCACAGTGCTCAGTGAATTGGTATTTGCCAGGAAAAAAAAATTCTAAGAAAAGTGACCGCGATCTACTGTTACTTAAAGGATCCTGAGTAAAGCCCCTTGCACTATGTATTTTAAAGATACACATGATTCTACGGACGACAGAAAAATCTTCAAATTTACTGTTCATGCAGGTGTCTCCAAAGTAACTGATGTGTAATATACCCACAGGTAAGCCATCTACATGTGGACAGAAAGCACTTGGCAATACACGCTTCATTTCACGGGACAAGCTTTACTCTAGCTCCTCTTCCTGACCCTGAGCTGCTCCAACACAGGGCGTGCAGCTTCTCCAGACCCTGTGGTTGGGCTGGCTGGGGGCTCAATGATGCTCTCTTTCCAAAGTGACCTCCCACAGCAAACTTGGACCATGCACAGTGGCCACATACGTAACTAGGGGCAGGAGGGACTCTGAGTTAGGCTAGGAAGTGACTGAGATAATTTGCCTAGACGACAGCCCACGCTCTTGAGAACTTCATGATAAAGTAAACTGCTAGGCAGATTGAATAGTCCCAACTGGCCAAGAGCTCTCTCATTTCTAGGTGGTCTAAACAACCCCTAAGCCTTGAGATACACTGCTGGAATAACAATCCTGCAGTTTGTTCTATATTTCTCTACTGATAAGAGGACTTTGATTTGAGCTTAGAGCTGTTCATGTAAAGAGCTGGACCCCAGTTAGATTTGAATCCAATATCCCAAAGTCTGTGAACAGTAAAACTAAGGATTATTATTTAAATTTTTAAAACACTAGACACACACACACAAAAGATCATCCAGGTAAGTAAATACCATTAGTCAGAGGGAAGCCTGTTTCATGGGTGCTCCTGTTTTGAAGGTCTAGTATTCATGAATGAAACATATTATTTCAGTCCTCAAATCTGTGTACAATTTACTATGAAATGTTGATTCATAATTCTTCTTAAGCTTTTAATGCAGGAATTATATATATATTTTAAGATAACGATACAGGCCACTTCATAAACACTGTCTTTGATGCAAAAGATCAGACAACTGTTACTGGCTTTTATTAGCGGAGGAGGAAAGTGAGGTTTGGCGTCAGACAGACAGACTATTGTATGTATAATATCTGTGACTTAAGTTTACTCTGAGTTGGCTCCTTTGTAAATTCCCCAGGCTCTATGAAATCTAGAGTTGGGACTGATAAAAACACTGAAAAATAAAAAGGCATCCAAAAAAGCATTTTATAAATGCAGCATATTTTATAAAAAGCAATTTCAAATCTGCTCCAGGTAGACACATAAAATCTTATGAATAAGTTCAAAGCATGGTTAGAAAACTTTTATGCACTCCCTTAAAATAAAAAAAGAATGCATATGCATGTCTTGGAGAATCTTTGATATAGGTATGTGTGTGCATATAACAGTCTGAATTAAATTGTTTCTTCTGTATGAATATGTAAACGTCAGTTTTTGTTAATAAATAACTTTTATTTTTGCTCTAACAAACAGATGCTCCAGCAACACAATAGATAACCTTATTAAGCACTCTCTTCTTGACCGATGGTGCAGTGCATTGACTGGGAAGCTGCATACGTAACAAGCCAGTATAGGTACTCACCTAGTAGCAAACTTGGTGGATCCACCCTTTGTACCATGGGACCAAACTGCCTGGTGTAGGGGTGTTGGGGATTGGTAGCCAGAGAAAAAGCCATGTTTGTGTGAGCTCTGATTCATTAGGCGTCCCAGAAAACAACTGTTCTTGAGACCTTTACATATTCAATGTAAAGGCGAGTCCTTGTAGAAGAGTCTCAAAGAAGCAGCAGTGAAAGTGTTGCTGTCTATCTCTTCTCCTCAGCTCAACCTCATCACTGAAACACATAGACCTCTAGACACACTTGAGTGTTAATCTCAAGCTGTTGATAACATCCGATATATTTTTTTGACATAATATATGCTCTTTAATTATTCTAATACTACTTACAACATTGAAATAGATTAGTATTAGTTGATGAAAAAATACTTCCTTTTCATCCTGATCACCATCTATCAAGAACAGACTTCTTTCATAAGCCTTTTAAATTCCTCGATAAATAGGAGGGAGGGGAAGGAGTCATTAACATTGATAACTCCCTCTTTCACTGTAAGAGCCTCAGTATTTGTCTATTCTTATAGATATCTAATTTATGAATATTTTTAATCATGGTTATTGCAACCTCTTACATTATTGGTTTAATCCACCTAGTATCTACAGAACAGTATTTTCAACATCCATTTAAGGTATGCTGCTAAAGTTTCCAAGTTATTTTAGAAACTTACAAACTTTTAAATTCTATTTTGCTGACTCTAGCCATTAAAATATGGAACTAAAATCAGGGTACCATGATTCAGCCACAGGGCAGTGAAAGTGTTGTTTGAGGCAAGGACTCCTCTCCTAACTAGACTCCTAACCACAAAATCCACAAATCAGAGACATGCAGTGGTGTACCTGCTAAGCAAATCAGTTACCATGAGTTCATCTAACTGAGTATCATTCTAATACCCACCACACCATGACCAGGTTTAACTGAATTACCTGGATCTTACCTGTAAAACCTGTAGATGTAGAATCGAAATCCATGTGGAAAAAAGTTTATAGCTAATCATCTTTGGAATGAATTATCAAGGCTCATAAGGTATAACACAGAGTCCAGCCTTAGATAAATGGACATTTTAACCCTTCCATGTAAAATGCCTCGATGCTTAATAATAGGAATGGACTGAAAAGGAGGAAAACTGAATTTTCATCTCTGCTCTGTCCTAGAGCTCATGTATAAAGTTGTATAAATCTGTGATTCAAGCCATAAATTCATGAGTCTTTTTCTGGCAAGAAGCAGTGGCTTAAGCACTTCTCACTATGTAATTAAATTCTTCCATTATGGTTACAGCTTTTTCTGAGATTCACCTGACAAACTGGGTTTGGATTAAAAATTATAAGGCAAAGATGAGCATTTTAAAGTCATCTTCGGTTAAAGTACCATAATTGGTAAAAGAGCGACCTTTGGGTATGTTATTAACCTGAATCTGTTTCTTCCTCTGGGTTTATCGTCTACTTACATAAAGCCTGTAACAGGATGAGGAACAAACAGTGACTCAAGCTAGGACAACTGCCTCAAAAAAGGGTCAAAATATCCCCTAAATCCACTTTACTAGAAAATGAAAATACTTTCCTAACAAAAAAAGCATAATGTGATCCTGACTTTATATATGATAATTAAGAAGAAAAAAACCCCAAAATAAGATATTTTATGAAGGGAAAAGTAATCATATTTTTGTCTCAGACTGAACTGTTGACCTACTGAAATCAGGTTCCACTAGTCCAGAATTTGAGCAAAACACACCGTCCTTATTCTTCAGTTATTCCTTTTTCTGTGACTAGTGACCACATACCACACTCAAAAAATGCATTTGGAAAGGCATAAATGTAATACTCTGAGTAAAATAATCCCTGACAGTAACATACAGAGCCTTTAAAGGGATAGATGAGCAGATAAAGTGAGGTATGATGGGCCAATATAATTTCATCAATCACAATTGCAACATGGCACCCTTTGAAACAGCGTTGGTACAAGAGAGCCTCCTGTAAACAAGACAAACGGAGGGAAGGGGAATCATTCATCAGCGCCTCTGACCTCCAGAGAAAAGTAAAAATATCACAGGCTGGGAAGTAGCTGTTTAACATCCTTTTATTTACCCACTTCATTTAGTAAATGTATTAAATTAAACTGCAGATGTTCTGCTGTCAGCACAGCAAGCTAGCTGCAGAGTCTTAGCAGGCTGTTTTCTGATAGAAACATTTTATGTACTGTAAATAAACAAACACTATTTTTGTAATTAGTAAATGAATTATTTTGCAAAAGTGCTCCACTGAGCTCGTTATAGCCCAAGCTACTGTAGTTCTTATTTTTAATAGAGACGTCGCAATCAAAGAGGGAAAATGTTCAAGCTCTTGAACAACTATCACTGTTGCAACCACATTTCAAGTTGTTATGTATTTCCACATTTCTTCTAAAATCAAAAGCACAGAAATTAGACTGAAAAGGAAAACTCACCCATTCTTAACAGAGATGTCAGGAATATCAAGTTGACGCAATTAATTTCATTTTTAAAAATAATTTTTTTATTAATGATCTGAGGGAGATTTTCAGAATATCTAAAGGGAATAACATACAAGAAGAAAAAATTAATACCTAATAAACTTAAAGACATAAGATCTCATCAACCATGCATGTCTTCTCATAAGAAATAACAATGGAAAACATATGGGGAAAAAAAAGTCCATTCATTGTTGAAAGAAACATAGAGAAAAGCAAACCCAAAGTCCACCTAATGTCTGATAGTTACATTTCATTGCATCATTGTGCTCATTTGTTCCAACTTGCCGGATCAGTGAAGTTTTTAATAGACAGATGGCTAATTTTATAATTTCAACCCAATTTCTTACTGGACCAACTCCAAACATCCAGTGTTAGTGTAATGCCATGGATAAAGGTCAACAGAATAAGAGGAGAACATATGCTAATGTCAGCATTTCACGTAGTCTTCTTTAACAGAATATACAGTGCTAAGCTGAGGGATTTGCACTGGCTCAACACTAACACCATATGGGTGGCCTGTTGAAAAGTAATGATGGCCTAAGCAGAGAATCTTAATCAGGTACTGATGGCCAATGAATCAAATAGCAACACACACGTAATCACTAGGCGATTAAAAAAAATTACAGAGATGTATTGCTGAAATTACTCTGCTAACTAGAGAAGTGATTTTGTCTTAGCTAAAGCCTGTCACATCATTACCTCTTAATCTTAACCCCAATCTTATTTATCCTCATACAAATCTCTCCCAAATAAAAGAAACTCAATTTTTGGTTGTTATGAACATTCATGTACATAATGAAAATGCGCTTGCAATTTGATAACTCTACATTATTTATTGCTACAAATTTACAAAAGGTGCACATGAAGGGTTTTAAGCCTTTCAGTAACCAATAGTATGCAACAGAAAGGCTCCTTGCAAATTTCTTAGACAAGTCTTCTTTAATTCTTTTCAATAATTTTTATGTAAAGCAAGGAAGGAATTACTTGGTCTTGTTATGTGAACAAGGCTTGACACTGTAGTAGACACATAAAAATTTTATTAAACATTACTGCTGCACGGGTTAAAGTGAAACTCGGTACACGTGGAAGCCTCTACCACTTTACAGAGATCTGCCCTAAGTGGATGTAGTAGGATGCCTGTATACCCTTCATTTTCTTTAGTAAAAAAAAGCCAGCTGCTTAAGATAACCTTGACTATAATTGGAACTTATTAGGGGCAAGAAAACAGAATCCATTTCCCTTAAAAAAAAAAATTAAAAATTATCCAGTGTTTGAAGAGTTGTGCCAGTTTGTTCAATAGAAGGAGTACATAAAAGCCTGGGGAATTATAGCATCATACCTATAAATCCAGTTTGAAGGATGAATTTTACTTTCTCAATCCATCTTCAGTTCTACAATGTAGCTCACCAGGAGCAGTTTCATGTCACAGCTAATGCAATCTAAATAATCTAGTCTCAAAAGTGGCAGTCTCTTCCCTTCCCTTCTTATCAACCAGGTATTTTCATTTTTTCCTTCTCCATTTGGTTCAACAAGAGACACCTAGTAGAATACAGACAATTTTCTATTGCAGGTGGCGAAAAATAGAACAGCTTTAAATTGGATCAGCAAGAAGACATGTTTATCTCTAAAGTAAATGGAGGGTAGGAGGGAAGAGGTATGTAGAACTGCCTCCTTCGCTCCCAGATTAGCACAGATGTTATGTGAAATAAGACACTGCAGCCTATCTGCTTAAATCTGTAGAGAGATGAGATTATTTCCAAGTTTCAAGCACATAGGTGTTTGGTATGTATACAGCTGATTTACATGCATTTAACTGGGGGGGCGGACAGGGACGACGATGTGCAGAAAGCAACTGGGACCACAATGCTTTTTATTCAAGAACTGCTGTAATCTTTTACAAACAAGCAGAAATAGTTTCAAATAATTGACCTTGATATTGTAGTTCTAAAGTAGTGAGCATAATGCTAGCTAATAGGAGTGTAAGATAATTTTTTAAATTAAGGTTTTGTATTAGAGTTGTATACTTCTATTCATGGGACACTATTTACACTGCGAAATACTTCACCATGCAGATGGGCTACCCTCACAAAATGAGAAAAGAGATTTTAGAAGTGTTTCAAATTCCCTTTTATGAAAACTTGATCAATTCTAAACCAAAGTAGTCTCTGCAAGGTACTTTGTTCCCTAAATTTCACTTCCAACCCTTTGAGGCATACCCACAGGAATTTATTCAATACAAAATGAGTAAGTGGAACAAAGCCCAAGATTCTATCTATAGAAACCAGCCTTCAATTATGCCAGGAAAATAACCTCAAAACTCAACTTTTGTAAATAGATGTTTCTATCATATTACTTTGAAGAGTTTATTTAAATATCCACAAAGTATTGCTCTTCATTTTTACCCAATAGGTAATGAAAGCAGATTCCCTTATAGAGAATAGCTCTCTGATTTACATTTAAAATTAATTTAGGAAAATGAGAGACTCATTCTCAAGAGTAAAACTTCTGTGTAAAGCCCAGGATCAATAAAAATAAGAACCTGTTTGCAAGAGATAAAAGTGATTTACAACAGAAAAATCTCAAGGTAACTCAAAAATTAATTTAAACTAGCCAAGGACTGAAATCCTTTCAAGTGTTTTAATATTCAAAACTGAATAACTCTAGTCTTATTTTTGCTGCTAATATGAAATGTTCTCACTAAATTTAAATATTGTGAAAAAACATTCAGACTGAAAACAAAACACAGCTTAAAGAAATGTCAGATGTACAAAATTACTGTGAAAGAGGAAAAAGAAGAAAGAAAAACCCCCCAGAAATTAGGCCACTTTTTAGGCTACAAGCCAACTGTTTGCTCTACTTTGCTTTATTTATTAGTTCTTAAGGTATTTAAAACTTGAGCATTAAAACTGGAGAATGATTTGCAAATGAATGCAGTTGCAGTTGTGAAAATATAACTCACAGCTGAATGTGGGTTATTCAGACAAATGGCTGCTTTGTTAGAGGAGGGGAAGTGAAGCTCTGTGTTAATTTATTACAAACTGCAGCATTTCAACCCTGATGTCCAGGCAACAATGTTTTTTATTTCAAGTAATTTATAAGTACTTCCCATAGCACTTAACAGTGATGTCTTTGGCTGTTTCACCATGGTACCAGAGTGTATATGTATTTACTGTGGGAATTTGTTTTTAATAAAACTGTTGTAAGGCATTTTTATTCCTTCTCTTTGTTACATTAGAAACATTCACTGCATAAGTAATGTATTTTTTCCTACTTGAAAGGCAGCAGATTATGGCCAGCACTGTATTTGGTTGTATAAAATAACGACAGGCTAAGTGATTTCTCAACCAAAGCAAATTATTTCTCTTGCCATGACTTTTTTTCCCCCCACTTTAATACTGGTGACAGCACATGACTTCTTTAAGGGCCCTGTGTTGGTATAATCATGTCTGTTCCTGGATTAGATCTGGTCAACATGAAAATCGAGAACATCTAGGGAAAAATAAATGCAATGTCTGACTTAGCCAAAGCAAGTATGGCATCACATTGTACATGCTCTAATGTTAGAGATTCTGGGAGGAGGGTGTGGGGTGTTTGGTGTTTGGTTTTTTTTATTAAATGCTTTCAAAGATCTAACACAGGGTCATACAAATCCACTTGGGGTTGATTTGGTTTACAGATGGCCAACAGTCTGTAAACAATAGAACACAAATGAAAAAGTAAAGGCATCATACAGGGAATACTGTATAGATGGTTCTGTGTTTATAGGCAAATGCATATACAGGCTATGCAAATATACAGATATACACACACTTCTAACTTGCCGCTCTCCCCCACTTAATATTTAGTCTTGTCATGTGTCAACTTTTGGAGATCTTTCTTAAAAAAGTGCAATAATACATTTATAAGTCAGAAATGAACTATCATCTACTTTAAAGAAGTGATGACAAACCTGCCATGTGAACAGCTAAATTTGCCCCAGTAGTTAATCTTGCTGATAAAAAAGATATATATTTTAGAGCTAATCTTCATTTAACTTCAGCTTGTACAAATATCCAACCAGTGGATCTAACTACATTTTTGTAAGGTCTTAAAAAAACCTGAACATCAGAAAAGTCTTTTTTCATATCACTCAAAACAGCCCTGGAATGTGTTTGTTCTCATATTTGTATACCACTTGTTTCAAAGTTATGTAAATTGTTACAACTCTTAGAGCTAAAGATAATGATCCTAACGTAATTTATTTTTGAATATCAAGCTCCAGAGGCTTTCGCAGAACTACTGCAGCATTACAAAAAATTACAGGTGAAATACACCCTCATTTAAAACCTTTGGCACTGGGTAGTACATGTGAATTTGTGCAGTTTAGTTTCTTCTAGTCCTAGATTAAGGTGCTTTAACAAGAAGAATATTAGTAAATAATACCATAATTAAGCGCTTGTAAGAGTTGTTTTAAACTTACATCAGAAGAGTTGACAGGTGTTAAAATATAAAAAAAAGTTACATGTAACAGTTTTCTTAGACAAAGTTAAAGTAATCAACTTTCTCTGCCTCTGCTCCAAGGTTCAGACTCCTACTTAAACTCTGAGGGATAGATACTTTGCAATGGTAACTATTTTTTAGTTTTCCTCTTAAAAAAAAAAAAAAAAATGCTGAAGTGAGAGATTCAATTCTTCTGCTAGCAGAGTCATGCCTGGAATTTTCTCATCCAAATTCTAACCATTGTCTTTTGTCAGCTCATTTATTTATTTTATACCTACCTCAAGCCACTTTCACATTATTTATGGGAAACATTCTGGAACACTTTTTGCATAAGAATTGTGCAGAAAACTTCTCATTTTTGGTGGTGATGGTGGTGGGAAATTTTAGTCAGTTTGCTTCATGTATTTGTTTTATCCTCTTCAAAGCCGAGCGGAAAAAGTATCAAGGAAAAAAAAAATTGCATAAAAGTGCTCAAGATCTACTTCAGAGAAATACAAATTTTCACCTCAGAATATAAGTACATTTTTAGCAGTTTTTTAGAATCATTTCCACAAAACTAAGTAAACACCTGAAAGTTCTCTCAGCAGAGAAAACTTGAGCCTCTCACAGTTTATGTAATCTTACTGATTTTGAGTCAAAAGAAGCGGAGTTTTTTGTTTGCTTCAGCAGTTTATCTCAAAACCTATTCTTTTTTCCCACCTCACACCAAGTGAAGTATAGTTTTATTCTACTTCTCCATTATTCCAATATATAATGTAGGACCAGATCATAATCCCTGACAGTAGCTTCTCATAGAAAAGTGGCAAAACCTTTTCCTGTTCCCAGCCTGAATATCCATCCCCCCAGATAACAGAGAAGCAGCACGGGGAAGGAAACGCTGCAAAGGTAAACATGTTTCCCATTGGTTCAATCAAGTGACTAACCAGTGTGCATGAAGCTCCATAGGAGGAGCACGAAATCTGCAGAGGAAAGTTCAAAACAGCAAATAGCAAACATGTATTTGCAAGGCTGGTTCCCAGTGTAATACCAGCAACTAGGAGGGCTGTGAAACATGGTCTATAGATGTGCTTTAAACTACAATAGATAATTTAATATCTACAGAGGAGGAGAAAATGACAAGTAAAATCAGCTTGTGATTATTCCTATAAGTTCTAAACTCGGTAGATGAATAGAATGGTGGTCTCTTACAATCTGATGTTTGCTGTGTAAAGGTTCTGTACATTACACTGGATTGCAAAGGAAATACCCCAACAACTTCTGAAAGATGTTAAAAACACCATTTTCAGGAACAGCTAAGTGTGTTTTTGAATTCCATGCATATCCACTGGGTTTCTTCAAAACACAAACCCATTAGGGTACATCACAGAAATCATTGGAGACCCAAGAAGAGGCACGTGTATGATAATGGAACTTGTAAAGCAGCACACCTCCTTAACAGGAGGGCTCAGTAGGGAACAAGGCATCTCTTTCATGAAAAATGAAGACACTGAATTATGCTGTTTTTCAAAGAGAAACAAAACTAATACCTTCTGTCATTTACCATGAAAAAACTGACAGCAAGTATGGCCTGCAGCCTACTAAACAGCTTGGTGATCAGAGGTACTCATCAAAATTTTAGAAACGTTGGAAGTTCACTTCCTAAACTAAAAACCAAACAACACCCCCAAGATTTCCCATGTCATGAGAGGGTACCCTACCCATTTTTCTAGACTCTTGAAATACAGAAAGAACTCCCTCTGGAAAACCTGGAGCTATCTGAAATGATACCACATGTCTGCTTCTCCATGCTTGTTTTGTCTCTCTCACTCGGGTTTTTGTTTGCTTTTTATTAAAGTTCTTTGCAAATGAGAAGGTTCCTATGGCTAATTCCTCCTGACAGTCTTTAAGTAATTAAATTCAATGAATATTTTAGTAGCACTGATAGTGCATAAGTTTAAAAGTTCTGGTGATAAAGAATAGTGTTTAATGTATCTCAGACAGTATCACACCTCCAACCCCGTTGTGGAAATATTTTCTCTGAGTCTTCGCAAAGCACAAGGAAATGCTGCAGTAGTACTTTTTAACACAGCCCCATAGTTGACACGATTAAGTCTGCACATGCTTTGTTTTTTAGGAGTAGGTAAAGGAGAGAGGTAAAAGCAGTAAAGAGAAAATAATCTATGTGCAGAATATGCTTTTGTCAGATAAATAAACTTATGTGAAGTCATATGTGATGCTGTGCTTACATTGCTTCAAGACAGTCTAGACATGCACACAAGGAATTACCCATAAAAATTCAGAAGCATGCTAAGTAAGGCACACAGTGGGGATATGCCAGCATTAAAGCTGTCTCCGCATACTTCCGCTGCCTTGCATGCATGCACGATGATACAGTTTTTAAATACTAGCAGCGTTTTTGTCCCTCTTCTTGTTCAACGCAGTTTTTATTGCTACAACCACTATCACATCATGGGGAAGGTTCCAGGAACTATGAAATAGGCTACACGGTCTGCCTTTTGGGATCTCCACTGTTCAGGTATGCAATGTTGAGATGATTTCCAGACGTTTCATCATACTATGTTATCAGAAGCTTCTTTTTTAATCTGAACAATTAGATTGTCAGTTTTTCTCTCTACAGAGTACCAAAAATACATGTTTTGAGAACATAAGGTATCACAGTTCTTAACTGCTGGGAGCAGTGTAACAGTTATTAGAGAGCTGAGACAGCTCAAGGGTATTTTGTCATCCATACTTAAGTGAAGAAGCAAATCTGTAAAGCTTCTTAGGAGGTCAGGTTGCCTGAAGTATTAATAGCACATTTTACAGTCAGAAACATGAGGCGTTTTGGTATGCAAGTATTCTATGAGATACTGAACAATTAACCATGTCTACTATTATTCCTCTGTTTTAGGCTGTAATTTCAGAATCCAGAAAAATGAGGTTTACTTCCAGGACAGAAAGAACAAAATGGAGTCACTCAGCTTTCGTATCACAGGTAGTATTGGTGAGGTAAACTTGAATACTCTCAAGAACACATTAACATCTACTCTGCAAGCTTTTCCAATGCAAGATTCTTACTGGCATCCTTAGGAACTCTAGTACTGAAGATGAAAGAAACCACACAGCAGATAACACCACCACCGGACAAACTGCAGAAGCACGGTCCTTCATTATGCCATGTAGATGCATGATCTGGAAAATAAAAAAAATTGGAAGTGGAAATAGTCCATTCCATGAAACTGAGGCAGAAGTAAACCACAAATTTGCTAGTCAGTGTTTCTCTTCCTTCCTGTCAGAACTCAAGGCTGAGTAGTTCAGGACATTAGAAGCTAGATTTGTAAGTCCCCCATCATATAAATTGGTCATTAGAAGTATGCCATTTTTAAGGAATTTGGGTCTCAGTTCTGAACATGCGTTTAAATCACTGAGATTAAAGGAGCCCCCTCAGAGACTCCATGAACAAAACTGCAGGAATCCTATTTGAAGACAAATAGAGCTCATTCTTGTTCTAATAGGCATGCTCACAATAACAGGGCATTGCATTAAAATTGTTACAGATAAATGACACTACACTTACTGTGAATGAATCACGATGAAGAACTAAATTTCTAAACCCTAAGTCTCCAAGATCCAGAGGTCCAAATCCCAGTCAAAAGTTATATCTGAACACTCACCTATAGAGCCAAAAAGTTCTACAGGTACAAGCAAAAGCATAAACATGTATACTTTGGTCTATATTTGCTGTAAGGATGACAGCCAAACAGCACCAGAAAGAGTGGGAAGAACGATGAGGGAATGGCAAGTTTCTTTTTCCAAACCGTCTGATAGCTTCTCCTTGATGTAGACACTGATATTTTGAAAAGCCTGGAAATATAAGAACTGTGCATTTCTAACTGTATCTCCAAGACTATCATATCTGCACCTCCAAGGCTGATTGCAAATGCCTTCATTCTTCCTTATTTTACAGACTACACTCTAATAAGCCAAAAGAACTACGAGCCTTCTGCAACCCAAGTTGAGAGGGACTGACACCAAAGTTCTGCTCTTTCTTCCTAAGTATATTTCTGTATTCTCATCCTCTGACTTAATAAAAAAAAAAAAAAAAGAAATTCTCATTTACACAACAACTTTCTTCCTACTTATTCTGAAAACAGAATTCCTACACATTCTGAACACAGTAACAGTAGACTGACACTTCAAAGACTTGACAAATACAACCCTACAAAGAGACTAAGGTAAATGACTAAAATAAAGCTGTTCTCCGCTCCCCCCCCCAACCCCTTCCCCAGCAGCCATTTTGACATTCTCTCTCAGCTACTACTTAAAAGTAGTATCTTTTAGACATTTAAATATTCCACATTAGCTTAATCAGCAACACACAAAGCTTTGTTTTGACTCCTGCATTTTCACCTGTTTGGTTTCTAACACCTACCACTCTGGGAGCTGCAATATAAAGACATTCATTCCACATTCTCCTAAGAACCAATTACATGCACTGCAAACTTTCTACTCTGCTCTGTGTTGTACCTCAGTTGCTTTAAAACCATTTAAAAGCCAACAAATGTACATACACAGATTTCTGTGGTCAGGACATCTGCACTTTCTCAACTGTTTCTAAAGCAGAAAAAAATGCCTATTAGTATAAAATTTGAAGAAAAATTGCCCACAGGAGGAATGGGCATTAGCCATGCTTCACTTCCCTCCTTTTTGTTGACATATGAAGCACTTTTTTTCTCTTCCTTTCTTTCCAATTCACAGTGGGTCTAAAGAGGTGAATCAGTGCACTGAGAGAAAGAGAGAAAGAGAGGGGAAAAAAAGAAAAAAACCCCACAACCCTCTTTTTCCAGGGTGGGTATGAAATATGAAGGCCCAACAATTGTCTGAGCTCAGTGCATTGGAATAACATTGGTTAAATTATGGATAGTTTTGAATAGTGTCACTTTTTTTTTCTCTGCAGATGGTTGTTCACACAAGGAGTCTGGCCTGCATAATTGTATCACTAATAAGCAGTAAGGCAATTAGTTGTGTAAGTGTGCTATAATCATTCTAACAGAAGAGATGACGAAGAGACAAAAAAAAGGAGGGGGGACAAAAAATGTCTTTTCTCAATTCATCAACTGACAGCCATAATTAGATATATATAATTGAAAATTCCACAGTAGGGGGGCCAGCTTATACAAATGAATTTTCTTTGCTTCTCTTATGCATTTTTTCCTTTTGCCTGAACATTCCCCCCAAGAAAAAGGCAGAAAATTTGTCATTCCAGGGGAGCGTATACTGTATGAACCGCAGGCTGCTCATTCAGAGCAATGATGTCAGAATAACATCTTTTCCCCCCCACTAAGAAATGGACGGCTTTGAACTGAGCCTTTATTAGCTGTTTTCAGCCAGTAGCAAATTAAAAAAAACCCCAAACCCACAGCACAACAAAAAAACCCAAAACCAACACAGCCTTGGATGATCTATATCAGTTTGTAGAACATGAAACGTAAACCTCGGAGAGGAGAGGTCACCTTTTTTACCATTGACATGAAGACGGCTTGTTTTTGGTGCCAGGGGAAGAGTTCTGAGTTATAATAGAGCATTACATCATCAAGTATTATGGGAAGAAGGGGATTTCTTTTGAGCGAAGCCTGATTATCAAAGGCTATAATTAAATTTGGGCTAAAAATGCCCAAGTGCTTATGAGTTTGTGGAAACTATGCACAGAACAGCTTTCCACTGAATTAATCAGCTTGCAACTTTTCATTATTCTGGAGCTTCTCTTTTTAAACTGTAAGCTCACAATCACAGCTTTTTTTTTTTTTTTTATCAACAAACTCTACTAAAATTTAATTGGACAAAACTTAACTGATTTCTTTTCCCCTTAAAGAGAGAGAATGTTAAGGCTGGAGCTTGTTAATTAAGTTCTTTAAATGCCCCCAGCTGTGCAATAAATTTTCAAAGCTACACAACTGCATTTTTTTAAACATTTGCTCCCTTGTTTTTTAGTTAAAATATTTTTGAAAAAAGAACAAACAACAATAACAAAAGACTTAAGAAAATTCCTACACATAGGATGATCATGGCTGACAAAAATTGGAAGATTAGAAAATTGCAGCTAAAATGTAATGGCACTTTACAGGACTGTTTTCAAGGACTACAATTAATTAATGTCTTCTAAAATAATTTAGCACCTTAAAAAAAAAAAAAGGATCTAAGCATGTTCTGTGTTAGATGTGAATAAGATAAAGTATCCCATGTAGTTGTTCCAGAACTAAACCCTTCTATCTGACATCGGTGACAAGTTTACTGAAACATTATGCAGAAACTTCCACAAATTCAAGAACCATATGCTTGGCAGGATAAGTCAACATAGTTCTATTATCTCAAAAAATATCAGTGGCCAGGGTTCAAATCTGAAGGCCTCACAATAAGAGTATAAAGATGACATGAAAACATGTATCTTAACATCAGATCATCTAAATATGTATTTATTAGCTAGCTGTATATGTCTAACTTCGTTATGTTAGATGTACCAAAATATTCAACACCAAATTCTCCTCTATTAAAAAAATGTTACTATATACTTGTCAGGGAAAATATATTAAAAATACTGACCATTATATTCTTAACAGATATCAGTAACAAGCTTTTGGCACTTTTGGACAGCTCAGAATGTTTGTTACTCAAGAACAGAAATAGTATAATATGATCCAAGACATTAAAAATCAGTATCTTCTTACTTAATCATGTAAAAAACCAATAAAAACACTAATGGTCTGATGGGAGATCATGATGTTCTCCCTGATGAAAAAAGCTGAAGAACCCAAGTTCTAATTTACTTATTTTAGTACTCATTCTATGTTGTACAAATGTTCATTGTTCGAGAAGACTGACACATCCCAACTTTGGCCTTTAAAAGGTTGAAGTATGCAAATGAAGACAGAAACCTTAAATACCAGTAACAAAATAAAAGACAATACTTTGCCAGCACTATTAAAGCAAATCACGTCCCCAGAAATACTTTTATAACCATATGTCACAGGTTATGTTCCTGACTGCTGAGTTTAACAGAATCTGACTTTTCCGAATTATCTGAGCAAAGTTTGAGGCCTAGTGAGGCCAGTCCACCTCACTAAATGTGGCATGATCCTTGTTCTTGTTTCATTCACTCATCATCAAAACTCTGCCTATGGTTGTCTGTCTTGGGACTCACAGAAGTGGGTGAACAGATTTGAACTCCCAACACGAAGATCTTGGTAGAGGAAGACATGTAGGGTGAGTTTCTGCATTCCCATTTTAGGTCTGTAGTGTCAGGTGCAATCTAGACCTAAGAGATAATCATGCCAACAGCTTTTGTTCTGGTATTCTTCAAACTGAAATTTCACATTACCATGTTAGAGCCACAGGTTGCACCAAAAAGTTGGAACAAAACCATCTTCAAATGCTTTAAGCTATTAGGAATTTTATGGCTGATCCCAACACTCTCATGGATCCTACTGAGTGTGTGAATAGACCTACCATTATAAGACTACATTTCTCAAGCCACAGGATCTGTTATGCTCCAGAAGAGCAAATGAATTTCAGTTAAAACCTTTACTTGTTCATTATTTCAAGCTGTTCCTTCAGCCCTCATGTAGTTTATAAGAAGGTAACATTTTTCATTTGCAAAAATACAATCAGACATGCACAAAAGAATGAGTCTTATTTTGGAAATGCCTTTTTGAAAACTGAAAAATAACTACTGCGTTTTTTCTATTGTTACAGCAGCTGTCTCAGGTGTTCTCTCTCTACACATAATATAACTGATCAGATATTCTGAAAATATATACTTAAGAAGTTAAATGAATGTGCATTCTACTGTATTATTTTTCTTAAAGAATTAAAGGTTTTATTTTATCTTAAAAGATTCTTGGCTGCATTTCCATAGTACACAATGACACATTTGGTTCTTTGTGTTTCTAACTAAGTAATGACATAGTTCCTCTAAACCATGAAAAATGTTGCGTTTGACCAAACAAGAAAGGATGAACTTCTGGGAAATTCTATTCACTGGATCTTGAATTAGACCCAGAACACTGGGACGAATCCTTTCTCTCCTGCAGCCCCCTGCCAAACCTGGCGATAACTGCAGTGGCACTGCATTGTTTCCTCCTTATTCATTGGGTACAGTAGTATCAACACAAACTGTACTCAACTGCTGAAAGCTTGATTCTCAAACATATGGATATGTTGAAAATTAAATTGCAGGGTTTATTTGAATTTATAGACAGCTCGGTGAATGTATTTTTGAGATACAGTCTCCGTCAAGGAGATAGATGTCACCTGCCATGAGGAACATGATTGTATAATGTTAAAATGCCACATTCTCTTTGTAGGTAATTCTATTCAATCGCTTCCTGCAAAGATTTGGGTAATGAACACTTGAGCATCTGTGGTGTGGGCTTTTCCTACTCCCCCCCTTCCCCCTTCTCAGGATCTTCCTTTGGATTGTGTATCTCTTTATTGAATATAAAACTGCCCAGATCCTTTTGCATTATATTACTGTGGTGTTTCTACCCTTTTATTAAGATTCCTACACTTCTAAACAAGGAGAATGTTGCAGGACAGAGCAAAGAAGATCCATGTGAAATTACTGAACCTGTGAGGCAAATAATTCTCTACAGTCAGTCAACACTGTGGGAACAGTTCAACACCCTTTCAGTTACAGAGCTACATTATCTTGTTTGTTTAGAATCAAAGATTTATTTTTCCTTTTTAATCATCTAGTCAATTGTAATTGCCACCCCATTGTACAACTTAAATCCAAATAATCTTTCTCATATCTAACTCATTTTCTGAAGAATGGCATCTGGCCTGAAACACAAGATTGTAGTATGAACAAACATTAGTAAACAGCTCACAGGAAATCATTTAGTACACGCGACCCTCACCCCCACCTGTAAATTTTATTATTGCTTTAACAATTTGTCTGATTATTTAAATTCTTAAGATACTGACAAATTTATTCTGTTTGCACACAGACTGTAATATTCAACTAACTTATCTCCTATTTGGAATTTTACTCAGATTAACAACTCACAAACAGAAGGATAAACTGAATTCTACTGGCCTTTGCTGTAAATTAAAAACATATCAAGCTGAAAATACAACCAATACATTCTTACTCATACCACAATAAAAAATAAACAAATATACCAAACATTTAAGTTCAACCAAAACAAATACCAAATAAACCCCAAAGCAATACAACTGATGTCCCTCCTTTCTCCAAAAGGCTCTCAGGTTAGATCAGAAAATGCTGGTGAGAATAATTGAAAAGTACTGACAAACTAGTGTCTTGGATTACTCTACTTGATGTAGAGTTCAAAATAGAAAAAGGAAACTATTTGAAATGCATTCACAGGCGACTATTTTCTTTTCAGGATTCTTTTACTTGCAGCAAGGTCTAAGAAAAGAAACCAAGGTCTTTCAAGAATATCCAATAGCCAAAATCTTTGCTAAAAGATTGGAGAAAAGTTATCTTTAAGAAGCTAGAAATTTGATTTGATGGCAAAAGTATGTATACAGTATGTATATAGGATGCTTGGAAACTGACTCTTTAAAACAAATAAATAAAAAGAGTGGGACACCTACTTTAAGCATTATTCCCTCAAGACACTGATGATATTTTGGTTGATAAATTATGAAGGCTCATTCTGTATCCACATCACCTTTCTAAATTTCTGACACTATATGCAGCACAGTATCACTGAAACTTACTTAACTCTTAAAACCAGAGTGCCTTTGTACCAATCTTTGGCTCAAAAAACTAAACTAAGCAGAACAAACCTTTAAAGGTAAGAATTACACGACCCAGTGCAGCAGTAAGTACACAATTACCACAGTTACACTGTTGTTTCTGTCAGTAACTTTACAGAAAAGAGAACCAGAAATTTTCTTTTCCTGTGGTTGCAAGCTGTTGCACTGACTGCTGTTAAGGGTACCTTTGGCTTTAGCTTCATCTAAATTGCCTATTACTTCCATCTATGTACTGTTGCTACACAAAGGATAGGTACAGAGAGAAGATTTGAATCTTGCTCATGACCACAACAGAGGAAGAAATGAGGGTGTAGATATATTTGAGATACAATTGAAAAGCAACTTCGATTTTAAAACTACACTAAAATGTATTTTTGAAATGCCAAGTATTTGCTTTTGAGTACTAAATAGGTGTGCAATACCAAGCTGCCCCTGTAGCCTTAAACTGACTCTCCTCTTATGTATTAATTTCATGAGCACATAGTATTTTCCTCCCAAGCAATTAAGTGGAGCCAGCACAGTAAAGAGTAACTGCTCCTTCCTAGTTTCTGAAAGCTCTACTTGCTAACACTACATACCTTTTACATAGGTGTTCAGGTTGAAACTCTTAAAAGTAGATTAAATATTTCTCCCCTTCTCACGATTTACAGCCTCCACAATTAATGTCAATCCCTAACAATGCTCCCAGCTTTTGGATGGCCACAGAACTGTGAACTCATGGTGAAATGCTGAAGCGATCAAGTCTCTTAGAGACCTGGCATAAAAAAATACAGAAAGGAACCTCTTTCTTACCTTTCCCCTCAACCACCCATTCCTCAAACTTCTTTCAGAAATAACTAAAAATCAAAACAGTAGCAGGACGATAGTAGCCAAATATCAGAAGTGAAAATGGGAATAAACTAAAATACGGAGCACAAACTTCTATAATAGGTATTTTAAGAAAGGATGTACATTAAAAATATAAAAAAATCACTTGATACGAAAATATTTCTGAGATTATGGTAAAGTTATTCTGGCCCCAAACCATATTTTTCGTGCAAACACATTAACTGTGCATCTACCAAAACTGAGAAACTGTAATGAAGCAGGAGATCAGGCAACGCTATCTTTAGAATGGAAGAAAATGGGCTGGGGAAATGTGATACAGGTAAGGCACATCAGGAAACCTTCTTCCACCCTACTGGTTAATTTTTACTAGCAAATGTCTTGAAAAGCACTGTACTGTATCAAAGGCATTGATGTTTTTAAAACAAAGAATTTATGAGCACTAGAAGTGTAACCTACCTTCCTTTGTTCACTGAAATACATCATCATTTTGTGCCTCGTGGTAGCAAAAGTAATTTAGAGGATCCTGACAGAAATAATATATATATCATTAAATCTGTCCATTAATACACTCGTGGTATTATAAACATAGTGGTTTGTGGATGACAGAAACTAAAACCAACTCATTTGTTTGTGTCAGTATTAAAATGTAATACATTTTCTTTTCCGATTCAAGCCAAGTGAAGAGAGCTTTCTGAGTAGAAAGTTATCTCTAAACAAAGCACAAGGAACTCAGAGATTAAAATGTGTAACCTTTGAACATCATTTCCAATTAGTTTCTGCTCTTAGGTGTACTGAGAACAATGGTCTCAGACTCAAGATCAAGTTGCTCACAAACAAACAATACTTATTATCATAAATAACGTTGTTATTTGCAAGGGAGTTATAAACTGTAAAACCAAGGCTTTTAGGGGCCTAGTCTGACATAATCAGACACTGGAATTATTAACATCTATTTCTTAAAAAGAAATCTAAGCTGATTTATCAGTGTGGCAAGACAGAAATGAATACTGAGCTATGCAGAATCCATATAAACAATTCTCAAGCCTGTCTGCCTGGACAGCTTAATACTGTATAAAGCCCACATTAGTACCCTTCTATCCATACATCAAGCATTAGTGTCTATTTATAACCAGAAGAAAGACAAGCATAAAGTTACAGGAAAAAAGTAACTTTAGCTACCAAGCTGAATGCACACAATTTTTCCAAGTGGGTGCAAGCTGATCACGGGACATCTCTAAATTTAAGCACCCCTGCAGAACTGTAGCCTGAGACAGAGCAGCATCATGCAAATGGTTGGTTACAAGTAGGATAGTATATGAAGATATCACAGATCTCCTGAGATGCAATATTCAAAGGCTATTTTTACTATGTAGGTATTTTCAGCATGTCTTAGCATATAATATCTATAATACATAGCATATACATCTCTCTGTCAGGAGGGAAATCAAACATACTATATTCTTCTAAAATTAATATAAACATATCTGGAAAAAGACTTCCATCACACCTTTGTAGAAACCACTCTAAAGTCTGTGTACTTTTTAAAACTTTCAGACTATGCAAAAAAAAAAATTACTAAGTCACAAATGTGATAAGCCCAGCAGTATATTCCCTCTAAGAATTCTACAGAAACCAATAACATACCATGCCAGGAAACATCATTTAATTTCACAATGGCTATACATATATTGCCTTCAATGCAGGAGCAGACTTCCCCATTTTTCTACCTCTATTTTATGTCTCAAGGAATGTAATAGTCATAAATATCCTATGGGAAATTCCTGGTGTCTAAAAAATTGACTAGATATCTTCTTTCTATAGAATTCTTATTTGAGAGCATTTGTCAGCTAACAGCAGAACAGGGTACAGATGAAGAAAAGCATTATTGTTGTTTATAACTGTGTGAAGATGGTAACTTCAGTGCCTGAGAACTCTTATTTATCTAATGAAAGATCAATAAGCAAACTTACTTGTTTGATAGTCACAGCTCTATCTACAGCAAGGAAAAGATGCAGTCCAACTAATTACCATCTTTAAAAAAAACTAGAATGCCTCTGGGTTTGATTTTGTATAATTTAGGAAAAAACTTGATTCATATTCTACTAGAGTAAAAAGAAAAAGTATTTGGTATTTTGAAAGATTATAATGGTTGGGTTGAATGTCTGAATCAGCAGTTCTGAGAATGAACCACCTCTTTGTTATACTCTATACCATACTCCTCATAAAGCTGTATGACCCAGAATGACAGGAAAAAAATTTTGAGCCAACCTCTAAAAGAATTCAGGAACCTCAGCATCAGACTTTCAAAATACTGATCTCCTCAAATATTTTTAGTAAAAAATGAGAAAAACACAGAACAATTTTCCATGCCCTATCTTGTCTAGGGTTTTAAAATATCTCCTACTAGTCACATTCTTCCTTCCGAAAAGCAATGGCCTTCATCAACAGTTGAGAATCATTTGAAATACTTACGCATTTTAACGCATCTTATACTTGAAGGGTCCGAATGCATGAATTAACTAAAAATGAAGCAAGACTGACCCACTACTGCATCTCACTGTTCCAGTTTATTGAAAACCAAACAATAAACCAAACAGTAGCTATCAGTAAGCTGCACAGTTAAGACATTCCTATAGCTTCCCACACAACGCTGAGACGTACAATGCAGCGCTAAGCCAGTATTTTGAAATTCAACCCATGTTATGGTACTTTATTTCAGTAACATAATTTCAGTTATCAGCTTCTTTTCACTGGACATGCTATACTTTTCCAGTGTCAAACATAAGACATTATGATTTTCATCTAACTTTTGATACAAGACCAAAATCTAAAGATCAGAAATACTGTGTCAGAGCTGGAGTGCCTATGCCAGCAAACACTTAAGAGCAGGTACAAAGTTACATCCTTATTAGGTTCAATACGAGTGTATCATTAGACAGGAACAGAGGCACAAGCATGGACTAATGCAGGTGTTATGCCTTTACCAAGGTTACTGGCAAAGCATAAACTAGCCAAACCATTCAGTGAGGCAGGATCTGTGCTAAGATGTCCTGCAAAGATCTGGGACAACAGCTGATATGTAACACGAAGACAACTGCTGTGCTTTTCTTGCTTCTGCACATGCTCCAGCATGGGAATTTGCATGGCTGAAGAGATTAATTCAGACAGTAAGGAATCCCCCAGAAAACTCACTAATAAATGTTCAACAGACAATTTTCTCCCAAAGTGTGTTCAACACACACTTTACTGTTTAAATATTTTGTGCCCACTGCGAAGGATGCTCATGAAGTTGTTGGTAGTGTTCCCATTTACGTTAGCAAACTTAAAAAATCTGAAATAATCTGGTGAGGTACCATGTGCAATTTACTAGAGATAAAGGAACTTGAAAATAAGTGCTGATCAGCAGCACCAGTTGTATGGAAAAACAGCTAACAAAAGAAGCAAGGCCGCAGCCTGGTGTAATGAGGCACTGGGTAGCTGAAAACTTTGCCCAACATTTTTGTTTCCCTGAAATGGTGTCACTAGCAGATCTGACTGGAGTATAACTAACAGTGTGACTAGCATCGAAGTACCACAGATGCTGCTTTGAACAGCTCCATAGAAAAAGAATTATTTCATGGTTCCTGTTTTTATTGTATGTGCGTGAATGCGTGTACTGAACAGCAGGGACGCTTCCTGGATTGCAAGAGCCAGGTCATGTTCTTTTTCTGCCTGATTCAAAGCAGAGATTTTAATCTCAGATCACACAACCTCAAGCAGAGGAGAGGCATGAACGCACCTTCTATATCCTAGAGCAGTTCCTAAATTATACCACACTAGAAAAGCATCTGTCATTTTCTCTGTTCATCCTGTGCTTCATGAATACTTTCTTGAAACATGTGCATTCTAACAGAACAGAATTTTGGATTAGCAGAAGCATGCTATCGAAGTTGGTTATGCTAGGTGTAATCATGAGTCTTAAAATTCAAAGCTATCTTCCATTACACTTAGGGACAAAGAGGTTTTGAAGTGTTATCACAGTAAACTTAAATGAACATGAAATAAACTTTTAAAAGTTGTGTCCTATTTGATTCTCCATCTATAACACATCTATGCACTGTCTCGTTACTGAGATTTGCCATTCAAAGCTGGATGTTTTTAAGTAAATAAAAGAAAAACAATACAAAGCTGAATTAAAAGTGTCTTTGGAACAACACAGAACATTGCAACTAATCTGCTGTTATTTGAATTCAGCACCTGTTAGTAGTATTAAATTATTTTATTGTGATCTGTTAAACTGCTGTCAAAGTTTTCTTACCTGTGGAATACTGAAATTCTCTTCTAACTCTATTTTGGTTTTTTTTTTTTTTTTTTTTGTGGTGGGTTTTTTTTTTTTTTTTTGCTTGGTTTTACATTTAGAGAGTTAAATCATCTCTCAAAACCTCATCTAGGTTAGCTGAATCCTCAGACTTTTGCTCAGGTATTCCTGAAAGTTCTATGTGAATACTAACATCCCTCTCTACAAAGTATATGAAAAAAACCTCCCAAACAAACATACAGTACTCCTAATGAATATTTGCAACAGATATACTCAATATAGTTTTGATTCAACTGCTGAGGGTTAATAAGCTTACTATTGAAAATTATGATCTTGCAAAGATATGGTTTTCAAAACTAAAAAAGTGCATTTACTTCATATTTCCAAGACATTGACTCTTCCAATAACAGAGTTAGAACTCTGGGCTAGTAAGGAGAAGTATATTTAACCCTATATCTACTCCTCTACTTCTACACCCCCTACCTCTGTTTCTGGAGATCAGTTATCAGAAGAAGCAACTCGGCAAAAGTTTAGACTGGGCAAAATGGGAAAGGCAGAGTGGACAGGCACTGATCTGAGCTGGTAGTTGAGGGCCAGTCAGCTATCTCAGCTCATGTATTCTCTAACCACAGAGGTAACTAACAGACTTGTAAAAGGCATTACTAAACAATACTCACATCTAGAATTATTGCACTTCTATAGTATAATATTGCCAGCCTCCCAGAGTATTAAGCTTGCCAAAACCTGAATGGTTTATCTGGAAACAGGATTCACATTTCTATTAGCCTACAAACAAAGCATCAGTGTTACTTAGGAATAAATGTATAGTGTGCAGTTTCTCCTTTTGAACTCAGATTTGGTTTCAAACTGTATTCTTTACTATGCTTATACACAAGTGTGTGTAAACATATGCATACCAACACATCATCCATAATATTTGTAGTCACACCAAGAAGAAGTAGGCCCTTTACCTGATTTCTGAAGGTATTTTGCCATTTTATCAGAAGAATTTGGCTGAAGTTCTATTCTTACTGCAATGTAACACACTCCAGCAGTCTTGATATGAGGCATCTTGATCTTTTCATTTTGTCTAATCTACAAAGCAAAAGATCTTTTGTGCCACTTCCTCCCCTCCAAAAAGGGGACTTTTTTCCCCGTGTGATCAATTTCATGCCATTTTCTTTAAACAGAGATATCAAATTGTTAAACATTTTAACCACAGTATGTCCTGGTAATTCAATCCTTTGGATTTTCTTGGGTGTCCCAAAGTGTTTTGAGTTCAAACAGCAGAAGGAAACTGCAGCGCTGGTCAGTCCCCTCTTAAATCTTCTTATGGATTTCATTTGCTGTGTGGCCTGAGAGAGGTCAAAAGGTTTTCGCACAGTAGAATTTGAGAAATAATCACCTTATAGACCCACTAAATCAATCATAATTAATGCACTTGCCTAGTTCTGTCAGAGAAATGCTGCTAGAGGGCAAAATAAAGAGGCCCCTTCTAATACAATTTGAAAAGAGATCAGATCTGTCATTTCATCTAATAATTGAGCCAAATGAGAAAAGAGAAGGGTCAGAGTTCATCTGGTGACCTTATGTAAACCCAATAATACATAATTCATTTTCATTTTATGGAATTTATAAGGTGCTGTAAACTGTCAGGATACAGTCTCATCTGCTTTAGCTTCCACCAAAATCTACCTGCTTATCATACAACACACACTGAGCTGCCAAAAACTTTTAAGTGGTATATTCTGGCAGAATAATCCAAAAGCCTTCAACAAGGACTGGTATTTAATTCATTCTTCCAAGCGTGTGAAGTTAATAACTGAATAAATCACTCGCAGCTCTTGCTGAATGATATAAAACCTGTAATTTATTTACTGAGTGTTACAAATACAGTTAAAACATGTTTTCATGCAAAATGGTTTCTTTTCTTTTTTATTATTGTTATAAAAGTTTGGGGTTTGTTTTTTTTTTTTTTTGGTGAACATAGGATATAAATACATATGCCTTCGGAATAGAATACTTCATTCCATCCCAAGTCTCAACTGACCATATTCACTAGAACTGATTTCAATTATTACCTGCAAACCAAAAGTAAACTGAAGACATATTAAGGAAACATTTTTCAAGTAGGCAGGTTGCTTTTTTTAATTTATTAACACGAATATTAATTGAAAAATATCAAGGTTTACCTTTCCAGCCTGCTTTACCCTGTTTAGTTTCTAGGCTGAGCTATGTTCTTCACTCAATCACTCGGCTACAACCAAGTTACAGTTCTATCTAAGTAATAAAGGTGAATTGATAGTTTATGAGTTATTCCTCACTGCTTTGTCTCCTTTAATGTCAATACAACCAACATGTAGCACAGCATCTGGGCATTCATGACAGAATTTCCTAAGGCAAATCTAGGTTTCTGGGGAGAAGAAAATTTTTTATTGAACCAGCTAACACAAAACAGAGGGGGGAAATCAGAAGGGATATATTTTTCTGAAGTCTGAAAAAGGAAGCAACAATCTTTGAAAGCATATAAAAGCTGAGGAGAAGTCTAAGTAGATATGTTAATCATAACAAAAGATATTACAATTCATCATAAAACTTGGCTTAGTGATGTCCTTGAACCATCATGGCTACAACAACAACATTATAAAATAAACAAATTTATAAAGTACTTCTGATACTTGGTTTATTTATAGACAAGGAGGGGGGTTATAATGCTTTTTGTACCATTTGTGAAATTCTCAGGACTGTAGATAGGAAAAAATACTAAACAACTGTACCAAGACATAGGTACTGTAGACTATATGGTCCACTACAAATCCTGCTGAGCTGGAGAAGATACAGCACTATCTGCTTGATGGTGCACACTTAAGCTTCAGACTCCTGTCCCACACTGAACTGATTTATATAGCTGAGACTGGAAAGCCTCCATGAATGGCAACCTTGACATAATACATTTCTATGCTAATTATCCCTAGACCTAGTAGAAAGTTGGGTTGAAAGGCACTGGGCAGAACTTCTGTCATATTCAGGAAAACTCACATGATGCTCTGACAGGTTCCCAGCTTATTCATCCAGTGTCATTTAGAGCCATCATAAATTAAGTCTGTTTTGGTATCTGGCCAGTCAGTGTAATGGAAGCACTAATTTTTTTTAAGTTCTTTGTCTTTCACCTGTACCAGGCTGGAGACTGACCCTCTTTTTTCCTCTATAATACAACTCCACAGAGATTACTTTAACAATTAAGAAAGAAAAATAAAATTCCATACTAAAACTAACTATACCATATGGTCTCATGTTTCCAGTTAAATGGATAATATATGAAACAGCTTCTCAACAGCAGCACTGGTAGAAACACTGCATTGCCCCTCTGTAGTATCATGAATGCATGATTCTTGAGCTGCTTTACAAAGGCTCATATTCTGAAATATTTATAAAGAGAAGAATAAAGGTACAGAAATAACAGGTTGTTTTATACCAAAAACTGACACTGAAACCAAACCTTGTGTGCTTTGTTATCTTGTACCTGACCAATAATCTTCCCCTTGTAACTTTGACCTCATATAGCAAGCTATGAGAAGATATATTATCTGCTATTAAATGGTAAAAGTCAATTTATGTACATAAAACCTGCAAGAAATATGTATGTCACTCTCAAGTTACCCTTTATCTATTTACCCTTTTTTAGTTTGAAATGACAACATCCTTGTATTTGTCATATTGTTTAAATCTGACCTTTGATCCTAAGGGTCATTGCACTCCCTGAGGTCATCTGCCCATCTGATTAACACATTCCATAATTTTGGAGGTGGCCAGTTTAGCGGTCTATCCCATTAATCATGGCAAAGGCACTAGAAGCAGCATAAAAAAACCACTAAGGTTATCAAATCCCCACAGGAGATTAGGAAGTTAGATAAGCACATGAAGTTTAACAAACAAAAAGTACATGGACAAACCAAAAGGCATTCAAGACCTGAAACCTGACACAAGCAAAGCAGCATGACAAAAACAAACATCAGAAACTTTTCCTCCCACACATTTTTTCTCCTACTAGATTTCATAAAGCCCTGTTAGGTAATATGCATTCTAGGTCAGAGGATAGTGCGAAATTTTTATCAATTTTAGCAATATCCAAACCTACAGCATGATACAGAACTAAGATAGAAATAACTGGGATGAGGGGAGTCACCAACATGGGCTACCACTTGCAGAATAACATCAAAAAACGTCAGTATAGTGCAGTTATCAAGGAAATTATGACAATGGTTGAAACTCAGTCAGCTTGTGAGTTAGTTGATAAGGGAAAAAAATGTATTTCTCATGATATGTCTTTTTATATTGTCTATTATACAGTAAATAAAAATAACGTAGGAAAAAATTAGAAACAACCTCATATAATCAGACATTAGGCTGAGAATAAAGCAAGCTTTGGATCTTGCCACTTTACTATCTAGAAAAGGTACTTCAACATTTTCAGCTCTTCCCTGGTCTTCATGTATTTTTCATCAGCAAGAACAGGGACCTGCTTACTGTATGTACAGTTGCTAACAGAATGAGATTTTGCTTGTTATCTCGAACAAATGTAGTAGCTGAGTTTGAAAAGAGATTGTGACAACCATCTCATGTGGTTGGTCTTTCTTTGCATTTATTAATCTCAAAATGAAATTCCTATGCTAATGACGGTTTCTAGCACAGCCAGTTTCAATTTGGAATTTCCATTTTAAATTAAACACTAAATTTGTTCAAATATATTCATTTCCCATCAGGAATTCAATTTTTAAAAAATAATTATTTTTTAAATTTCCCATTAAACATATTTTCAAAAATATCTGGTTTATAATCAATCATATACTGGTCTTCTTAGAGAGCAGTAATGGATACTTTCATTGTATAGATTCATGAATACTTTTATGTTATATACCTTCCTAAGAGTAATGTGTATTATAGAATACAGCTACTGGCACATTCTATCCGAATATGTCATTCGACATGAATAAAAATGCGTTATATTATGCAATATTAGTCTGTCATAAAGCTACAGATAGTGAAATGCTACAGTATGACAACAAAGAGTTCACAATGTTAGATTTAATCTATTTTTAAAATGTATTTATTTAGCACTGATTGAACTACCTCATCAGTGTTTTCAGATCAAAATCACCCTTTTGTCTGCCATAATGAAATAATTTCTCATGTTCATACCCATTATGCATCATAACTTTGGTTTTTGTGTGAAATTTAAAGTCAGTAGAATAACAAAACAAAACAATCATAGTTTATGGAACTATTTCTCAAAATAAAATATTTAGATTTTTTTTCATACTTAAGGGTATAAACCCAATATAATGTTTGAAGAAATGAGTTTGTGAAAACAGCTTTTTCTAATAAAAAATTAACTTCAGATTCACTAGCTTTACTTATTACTATGGTGAAAATAAGCATGGGATAGTACATATTCCAAACAAAATATTTCTATAGGAAAACTATTTTTTTTACTTCCCAATAGAGACAGATTTTCACATTTTACAAAGTGAAAAATTGTATAATTTTATAAAAGACATTTTAATTTGTATTAAAAAAACCCATTCTGATAGTGACATTTTCTAAAAATGGAATTGGAAGATTTATTTATCCCTACTAGCCTAATAAGTGGCATCACGATTAATAGAAAATTAAAATAACCATGAACAAGTAAAGAAACTTGTACAAAATTGCTTGCTCAAATTCCAAGACAAGAGAACAGATCTCCTATTCACAACATTCTGCCAAACCCAGTTGTACACGGTTATCAGAATTTTCAAATAATAAAAACTAGTCAAGATGTGCAGGAAAGAGAAACAACTGCTTGCTCACAGCTGTATAAGGATCCACAGGACTGGTTTTGACAATAACTTGTTCAAGCTGAAGAAGCTGCAGCAGAGCTAACAGTTATCTGACAGTGCAAACACAACCCTTTCCCTGTGCTGGGAACCTGCCCTAAATGAACAAATCTTAGGCAGGACAGCAAAGTCCAAGAGTAACGACATTTCAACCCAAAGGTAACTAACAAATTGGAGGGGAGAAAAAAACCCAAACCCAGAATCCAAACAAACCCACAAACAAAACCCTAAAGGCAAACCAAAACACCAAAACTCAGAACCCCAAAGCCAAAAGTCTCTTTGTTGCTTTTTAGCACATTTATAAGTCTCACCTTCTTTCCCCAACTCTTAATTCATTCTGACTAAACGCTAATGAGTGCAAGGCTCACATTAACAAAAAGGAGACTTAAATGTGTGTCCTCAGTTTTAAATGTTTAATCATTTGCACCCATAAACATACAATGCTTGAAAACAGTGTGTGAAAACAGGAGTTTATCACATCGGATGGAAGTCCAACAGAAAAAAAATTCCATCTAGTTTCTTTATCATTTCAAATTCCTGTTCCTCAAGACCAGCCAGCACACTGCCCAAAGCTTGTATGAAACATCCCCCAGTCTGTGGCAAAACAGTTAATTGAAGCTTACAAAGAGGTTTAGGATCTGGGTCACATGACAGACAGAAGAGACAGAAGCCACTGGAGATATAAGCAACAGCAAACAGTTCCTTTTCTCTTATAAGATTAGGAGGAGACTTAAGCTGCTTGAAAGCATGCTTGCAAACTTTATCTGACATGGGAGGAGGCGGCAATTACAAGCAGGATTCTTTAGAGGATCCCAGTATTCTTCAGCCTGTTCTGAAATACCTTCTTCACTCCCCCCACACCTGGCAAAGTCAGCTACGGCTGCCTTCCAAAAGACACTTTATTTTCCCTACTTGCAACCAAGTGCAAGGGGGAAACTGAAAACAACCTACTCCTAACCTCTCTGTCCGCCTAATGGCAGGCCACAGCACTAAACCACAGAATCACAGACGGGTGGGGAATAAACAGGATCTGCTCTGTACCTTACGTGCGAGGCAACACCCCGTACGAAGAGCCTTTACTTCCCTACCTGGGCAGGTAAGACAGACACTCCAGTCCTACTTGAACATCTGTGTGCACTGAAAATGTTTCAGTGGACAGACCTTTCTGGGATCAGACAAATGATCAGTGCAGACTTGACTGCCAGGATTTCAAGTAGCTCATTTCAATACTGTTCTTGCCTTCATGTGCTGTTTTCTAATAATTCATATGGAATTTGCAAGTTTTGTCCTCCATCTGCAGTGGAAAGACACAACCTACTTCTCAGTCAGATGCACAGATTTCCTGGGGTTGCTGTCTACATGAAATGTGTAATTATTATACTATCTGTAAGCACATTTCAAAGTGTAACATCTATTAGACCTACAGATTTATAGTACTCTGCTTCAGAGAATTACATTGTTACAGCTGTTATAGAAAAAAATGCATGGATAAATGCAAAACTACTATGATTTGGCCACTTCCTCTACTAAATCTGTGGACTCATTTCCTTGGTTTTGTTCTGAAGATGTTGTTGGGATGATAGAACATATCGGTTGGGAAAAACAAACTAACTCATAGTGAATTAATCCTAAAGCAATGGTGGAACCAGAACACTGCTCCATGTTATTGTTTCAGTCACTGGAGATACTAAATAGCATTTCCAATATGTGAGTGCCAATCTAAGCAGCACACAATACTTCAACCAAAGAGGCATCACGTGTTTCAGGGGAGGAAGACTGTCTCCATTTTGGTGGAAGGAAAGGGCACCTTAACACTATGTGGGGAAAGAAGCAACCCAAAATCCCCCTGGAGAACAAAATTCATTTGGTAAGATATTTGCACTCACCTATCAAAATTCCCAGTTTCACATATGAGTGGCCAAAGTTTCACATTAGCTTACCAAAACTAATCAGTAATTTAAGCGCATACTTATCTTTTAAGATAGTGAGATTTAGGCAATCAAGGTTTTATCACCACTGGTATGTAATTTTTCCTGATTTTTCAAGAACAAGGGAGAAAAATCAATTCTCTGCCTTTGAAAATTTGCTTCTAACAAGGTTTGCTTTCTTTTCAACCTGAGGCTATGAAAAATTTGAACTGGACTTGCCTAGTTCAGCATGTATGTAGGGAACAACCCCTGTTCACAGCTGTCAGAGTATGTTGTTATGAATTTTTCTCAAAATTTCTTTTTCCTGTTACTCTATCCAACACTGTCAAAGAAGCTACTGAGAAATGAGGTTGCTAAACCTCATGAGAGATGCAGTTCCTGAGTCCAACAGACAATGAGGAATTGCAAGCTCAGTGTGGAAGCTATTATATACTCTCTATATATTTTGATTGATTTTGCATTATCTGTAAAATACTGTCCTGTTACTCCTAAGCCTTTTATTCAGGTCCCTTTTTACTGCTACTTAAATACTTTTGACTGATCCTCTCCAGATCTAGAACATGACAGACTCCTCACTGTTATCTGCTTAGATTCTAGTGAGACGTTCCTTTGTCTGGTTTAATTGATTTGAACTTCAAATCCTTTTAGAATAGTATAATCTTAAAGTCCACCCACAATCCAAGCCCCGGATAAGATGCACAAGTTAACAATTAATATGAAAAATATGTGGTCACAAGCTGATTTGCCTTAACATTTTTCTTCATATGGAGGGACAAAGTGAACTGAGAGTAGCTTTTCCACAGGTTAAGTGATCCCTAGCCAGTAAAGCTGGTATGAGTAAATCAAAGAGTTAAGTTTTGCATTCAGAATCCACAGAGTGTATTGGTTCAGATTCTTTTGTTTTCCTGTCTTTTTACTATTTTTTTTTATTATTGTCCTCCTATAACATTGAAAGACAATAATACCATTGCTCTCTGCTTTATATAGTAACTGTGTCTACCTCATCCCTGAGTACTTTGCAGTTTTTAAGGTGTTTATAACTTTACAATACTGAGATAATGAAGCACCATATTCATTTTGCTGGTGAAGAAATTGGAGAATGAGTGCCTAAATCATTCAGAGAATATAGCTAATAAAATTCAGTGTCTCTAATGCCTAACTCCCAGCTGCCTGCCTGGGAACAGAATGCAGAACCAGGGAGGTACTACAGCACTGTAGAAGCAGAGGACTTGCTTTTAAAACTCGCACTGTGGAAGCCTCAGTCCAACTTGTGTGGATGTATTTTTGCTTGACAAGCAGTAGATGCTAACATTCACTCCTGAAATCTATTTGCTTTCTCCCAAGAACTGAGCACATTTTTTTTTCCCTCCCTTGATTTGCATTTGTTCTTGAAACATTGTTACAGGAGCAGAGATTGTGGAAGAAGCAGGAACAGAACTGAAGCTTCAGATGCCTACCGTCCTGGACTGAATTGTCACTCACATTAATTCTCATTTGTGTATACTCAAACCTATAGATAAATAAATTTAAGTTAGATAACCAAATAATACCCACGTTACTACTAAATCATTCTTAATAAAAAGATGTTTGGAAAACATGTTTTTCTCCTTAATATGTTAAGCTATTTGCCTGATATTAAAAGAAAAGAATTTTCCATTTTTGCTCAAAGGAGGGATAAAGCAATTTAAACAAAACCTTTGCATCAAAAGTTTTGAACGATACTCCTGTGATATCTAAAACCAACTGGCAATGGTTATGGCTTTCCCATGCTGTAGTGATGCTCACATTTAACAAAGCAAATGGAGAATTATGATTGTTATCTAAAGTAGGGGCACAATTAAAGAAAATGAGATTTGTTTATGGAACAACGTTGGCTTGTTTTTTTCTTCATTACTAATAATGAGTTTAATTTTTAATAGAAAAGCATTGCTAGCACAATTAACACTCAATTTACATGTGCATCCATAGACCTAATTAATTACATTTTATTGATGCCTAGTTGCTCTTTAAAATGCTTTCCAAACGCCTTCAAATTGATTTTAAATGGTTGACGGTGAAAGTCTGTACGATCCTGGTAGTAACCCCACTGCTTTTTATACATATATTACAGACTGTAAGTACTCACTGCTTTCCACTTTTCACGTGAGAATGTGTTCACTGCTGTGTAACAGAGTGTTTGGAACAAAGTTACAGAAAAGTCTCTTAAAAACCTTACAAAGAAATGCAAAATATAAAAATTAGAGGGATTTTATTTTAAATAATTTTTATAATCCAGTGTTCATGGACAGAACATGTCAGTGATGTCTGCAAAGTGCTCAGGCATAACATAAATTAGCATTCAACAGTGTGATTAGTGACAGGAGGGTTGCCTCAGATACAGTATCACTAAATAAGCCAAGGAATAAATTACTGAACCAGAGAATTATAGTTTTCTTTTGGGAATGCTTTCAGTTTGTGATACTGACTTTTCTTCACCTCTTCTTAAGTGATCTGTTAAAATATTATGTTTTTATCATACTATACAGATGTGCTAGTGTCATTGCCATGCTATACAAGCTAAGAAACCAATGAATTCATCCTTGTGACAAGCCTTCAAGACAGAAAATTGCTATCACTCCTGTTTCATGCTTAGGGAACCAAAACGCTGAAATCAAGAAACTGATTTTAGATCTTTTGAGGACAGTAGGAATTTGTAGCAGATTTTAACACCTTCCTTGACTGCTGTAAGAGTTTCCTCACTCTTTAAAAACTTATCTTCTCCCTACCTGCCAGCAGTTTCATGGGTGGCTTCTTTTAGAAAAACTGATAGAATATGAAAGAAGAGAATCTGAAAGAAAAAATTAAGATTGAAATTACAAATGCAAACTGTAAAAACAGATTATTTGGTAAAATAAAGTACATGTATGTAGCACAGTTGCATCTGAGAGATGTTTAAAGGAAGATAATAAATTTTTAAGAAGAAAGTGATTACTCTATACATATAAAATAAAAATCATTCTTAAAAACTTGAACACTGAATCAACATTATACAGCTGTTAAAGTAATCTATGTAATATCTTTCTCCAAAAAATAATTTAAAATTAATATATGTTAGATCTGTTCCTAGAGATACAGTAGCCTATTGCTAACTTGTCGGGAAAGTGTGAATGTAAAATTTGGAAAAGATGCAAGGAAGTGTATTTTTTCATATTGAAACTGATATCAATATAAACAATTAGTTAGTTTCCAGATTAGTTTCATACACTGTTCACAGAAAGGTTGAAATAACTCCCCAGATGTTGTGCACTTAGCATGTTTTGAAACAGTATATATGAACGCCTACTGGAACCAGAAAGATGAAACCTTTCAGTAACAGCCACTTTGAAATAGTGGCTAAAAATAACTTTAAAATGAGTTATTACTTTCAGCTTTAATTTCTCAATAATTTCTTTAAGAAAACTTAAACCCCACCCCAAGGGAAAGAAAAGCCGTACAAAATTTTACTCAAGGAAAATATCCCAGCTTGCATAGGAGTCTCATCAGATGCAACCTCCACAACTGCTAGGACTCTCCAGGATAATCACCTCCTTTTGGAGGTACACCTTTGAATAATTACTCTGCTTGATTTAGAACAGAGAGCTGAATGTGTTTACCCCACAAATGTGGTGAGTGATTGTGCAGAGAACGTACATGCTGTACATTCACACATAAGACTCTGAAAGTTTTCTTGAAACTTTGGTTTCAAGAAACAGACAAAAAACCTCATTACAGTTTGATTTTTAATTGTAATATTTTTTTAAAGAACACCTATATATAGAAAAAGATGTATTGAATTCTTATTAGAAATCACCTGATTACCAGCCTATGTGAAATGCTTTTGCTAACGTTGAGTCTTTATTGCGACCACTCCTACAGCACAGGAGGTAAACTGTAAATCAGTATGCTCACAGCTGACACTGGCCAAAGATACTGTGGATTTGTGAGTTTTAGAGGAATGTCACACTCAGAAGCACATTCTGGCTACCTTGGGAAACAGAATTTGCAGATCTTGCTTCCAGAAGAGATTATATTAGAGACTAGGAAACAGAAAATGTACAAGAGACGCTGAAAAAAACCCAACAATGCTATAAGTATGCCCAAGAGTAGCTTAAAGCCAAAAGACCTGCTTGGAATTCATATGGTGTAAGCTGAGAATGTAAGATCTGGGTCATCAGATAATCATCAAGGTAGAATCTAACTGGCTTTTAGGGTTTAGGAAAGATTTTCCCTTTTTCCATATGGAGATTATACCACTACCATGATGTAAGAGGGCTTGTGCATTTCATTCACCTACTTCTGAAGCCTCTGGTCAGACAGAAGATAATGGATCAGGAATACACCAGGTTTAATTTAGCACACTGGATAAGCGCTCTAAAATTTCTACTGACCTATCAACAAACACCCTCCACATATGCCGTATTCTGTTATCTTTAATCTACACCCACCCTTTATATTTACATTTTAAGTAAATACTTACTTATTTCTGTCCGAAGAAATAAAACCAGATTCAAATGTTTTCAAACTGGAGCCACATCAGTTGGTTTCTGCCTTGAGCAAAACTTCCAGGACACAGTTTATCTCTGTTTCCCAGATACTTTCAGGGGTCATGGTGCACATCTCTTTTCCTCCTAACTATTGACTACATCTGAATGAAGTATCTAATTGTGATCTGACAGGTATGTTCAGTAAGGTGGTAAAGATTTTTGGCAAGCCTCAGGCTCCTTAGACAGGTGCAGAACGTAGTTCTAGCCCTTCAAATAGCAACTGGATGCTCAAGTCTTATACAGTCCTGTGAAAATCCCTGCCTGAGATGGTCTGACAGTTCAAGTTTTAAGCAGACAGGTTGCATTTGGAGCTCAGTGATAGTTTTGATGGCACAAGGAGTGCATGATGTGGGTCAGCACACAGGAGAAGGTGGAATTGCCTGGCTGGCTGTTGTCAGCCAGTGTCAAATCCCTAATTCTATTTAAACATGTATTTTTGGCACTCAATTCCAAAATCCTGAGAGCCCATAAGAAGAATGTGTGAAGTGTTTCAGCACTTAACACTGCACTGTAAACAACATGCTACACAGAATGTTCAATATGAATTAAAATGTTTGTATCCTGTATTTTCTTGTTTAGAAATTTTCCTTAAAATGAAGATTTATGGATATTTCACTTCTGAGCCAACAGAGAAATATTAACATTCTCCCAGGGGTGTGAGTAAAAGTAATCACTAATAACACAGAGAATATCAGTAACTGTCATTTAAAGGAAGTTCTTGCCCTTCCCCCCTGCATCTAGATTTAAATACATCATCCTCTTTAAAGTGGGATTTAAAGCCCATCAATACATCTTTCACCTTTAAGACAGAACTACAGTGCATGTTGTGATTGTATCTCCCACTTTTTAATATTGCAGCAGTTCCACGACTCCTGGTGACTGGCAATAAGAATGTTTAAGCATGTTCTATCATTTCACTCTGTAAGACTTGCACTAACACATCCTATGCAAATTAATTGTTCTCAAATATTCACAAGAAAAATACTCAAACCCAGTATTATCATATGATCCTTGTCTGATTTTATATTTTTAAATATTTTGCCTTATACAAAATGTATGATGCTTTCCACCTCCAAATGAACAAAATATAAGACAGGTATAACAACGCAGTTTTGCAAACAGTAGCATTTCACCTAGTAATGAGCTGTAATAGAAACAGCCTACTGTATAGTAAGTTCAGTCTTTATTGAGAAAATCTGGGTTTACGTTTTTAGACTCCTTTATTATCCATCTGTTGCACTCAGTTATCATTAACTTAGTATTTGTCAAGATCCATTAAGACCAATTAACATGTCAGCAAGTACAGATAATACAGTTAAATATCTATCTAAAGCCCTTCCATACTTAGTATTACTGAGCATGTACAGAAGCCAGCAGTCAGGCGTGTGTACTTCCACTAGGCACATGCTCTATTAATAATGACCTGGAAGTGAAATTTATACAAGACAGTATTTGAAATTTGGATTATCATTGAAGTAATTCTTAGCTTTATGTGGAAACTTACGTAGACAAGTGAAATGATATAAAACCATTGATGATCAAAATATTAAAAAGTGCTGTAGGGCAGTGAATTAATTAATACCTTTTATTAGAGGGTCAAATACAGATGGGAAGAGGCAAGTGAATATGTCTGAAAACTGAAGTTCTTAAAAAAAAAAAAAAGTAAAAATAATCACTTTCTTTTCTTTGTGGAAATCCATGCCTTCCCCCCCCACCAAAACAGCCAGTCTAATAAAAGATATTCCTTCTCCTCACAAAAAACCCATACCCCACAAATCCCAAATCCAGCCCCCCCCCCCCCCCCCCCCCCAGTTTAGGAGGTTTTGAAATCTCAAGTCATAGAGAAATGAATAAAACAATAATTTCAATAATTTCAACAACATTTTTGGAATTCAGCTAAGTAAGCTACTAAGTTTGTTCACAAACATGCAATAATGCAGTTTACAGTATCAGAACAAACTTAACCAAGATGATAGCTGTTTCTTTTGGATGACTTCCAGATAAATGAATTAACACTTTGCTTTAATAGGGATGCATTCTGTTTAAATTCCCTTTAAACACCTCATATCAATCATGTGCCTCCAGTTTTCTTATGTAGGAGAAAGGAATACAGTCTGTCAACTAAACCCTGAGTATTTGAATGGATCGGCACGATGCCAGCTGGTCTTGCTTTCATGTGTAAAGAAATGTGTTTCAGCAATTTCAAAAATTATATTGTAAAATATTCCTACATTTTCCTGGACCCATTTGAAAGGTATCATACTCCATCCTTTCAGAGATAAAGACTGAAACTTGTTATATCAAACATATTCTCTGGTAACAGATCTCAAATTAAACAATACAATACATTATTAAAGAAATAGAAACATACTTTTAAAGAAATACAATCTAATTTAGCCACAACTTTAAATGTTTTGAGTGAAGTCAAAGTGAACATTCCTACCTCACAGAACACTACTGGCTCTAATATTCTTATATTCCTAATAACTACAACAGAAACTAGACTCCAGAAATGAAAGGCTAAAAAATTCTAAGATTAACAATAACAATACAAGATTGTAAGAGGAATTATGCAGACCATTCAAAGTAATTAGAGAAACATCTCTCCAACTTTTCAATTAAATTAAAATTTGATTTTTATATAAGTACACAACCATCTTGCGGTCAGCATAAAGTATTGAAGACCATCACTACAACATGAATCTTTTGCATAGTTCAGTCTAACCTAATGCCCATGATATTTCCCTGAGGATAGTTGCTCCTTGGCTGCCTCTTGAACAGACCTTAATAGCTTGGAGCTAGCTCCCCTGCAATAGTCACTGTCCCTGTTTGCAATGACCAGACTGAATATTTCATAGCTCCTACAGAAGCAAGCTTTCAAGGGAGGTTATTGGTTTTCAGATAGGCTTTTAAATAGACATGGGTAATATGATGGAAGAAGGCCTTGTAGATTTAATGAAAACTCTGAAGGACTTGAATTTTGTTTCAGTTTTGTTTTTCTCTTCATTTTAGCCATATGATTTATAGCTTGGACTAAAATTACAAGTGGAGGAAAAAGAAAAGGTAACAAAATCCCTAGAGCTGTTTTCCTTGAACATTCTAGACCTCAAATGCTTAATACATTACAGAGCACATTTCTACACTAACAGACCATGTGGATGATGAAATACATCAGTTGCAAATCTCAAAACAATTCCACAATTCTGGAGACTTTTTGTAATTTTTCTTTTCACTCTGAAGGACAATTTTTGTCTGAATCAAATAATCCAACCCACTCATGCAAATTTTATTTCCAAGTAGGAAGAAAACATTCCAAGAACAGGAAGAAAATATTCAAGAATTCACTGAATGCTTAGGATTTTGCCAGTATGGGCTGAAATTTTACCAGTACCCAGTATCTCAAACCTAAGTATCTTAATTTTGCTAACACATAAATTTGTACTTAAACATCTTTCCACTGGGCACTGCTCCTCAATTTATATGCCTATTAAATCACTTTAAAGAAATCTTCTCTAAAAATGGCCTGTAACAATACAAAGGTTTAAGTGAATTATTTCATTTACCTAGCAATAGTTCAATCTGCTTGTTACATGGTGAATAGACTTCTGGTGATTCTGATAGAAAGTCTTATTTTCCTTCTTAGGTTTACATGCTATCTGTTTAGAAGGAGACTTTAATGCAAACACAACCAAGATAGGAAATACACAGACTACAAATCTGCTGTCTTTCAGAGCAAGACTTGAGAACTAGTATTACAGAAAGTTATGGCTATGAACAAAGTTAACATCTCAAGTGGGAAAATGTGTTTTGATTCAGCCTAAATTTATCTAACAAAACCCAAAATCACTTATGACATAAGAGGAACAGCAAGACTTACCAGGGTAAAAGCTGGAATAAGAGACCTTAAACCACAAAATTATTTAGAGCCTCCCAAAAAGTATCATTACAAAAGCAATAACCCAGGGTCACCCCTGTGGTAGAGCACTCATTTTTTTTCCTTAAAAGCATTTGTCTCCCTTTTTTTTTTTTTGGACTTCAGAGGCAGTTGTTAAACTAAAAACATCCCTCTAGGTTTGGGATGAAACTAAAAATCAGAATCTTCCTCACTGTAGAGCAATATTACATTTCCCTCCATTGCAGTCTTATTTCATAAAAACGTCAGCTATTAAGTTAACATTATTTAAAGGGCTTTAGGTTGTAGTTACTGAATGCAACCTAAGCTATATCCATAAAGGCCTGACATTGATCCCTGGTTGTATAAAACATGATACAGAGAGGCACTAAATAAATAATCTGTATACTGCTTCCAAAGCATCTCTATTTATCACTGCATTAATGATAAGGATCTGATTTAAAGTGAACCCAAGCGAGGGTCAAATCCTAGCACAAGCTGTAATATGATCTGCAAGAGTGCTGATAACCTGAAACAATATGAAGAAACCCTGTCAGATAAATAAAACAAACCAGTTGTCCATTAAACAGCTTAGAAAGAGGCCAACAAAACCAAATGGGGAAAGAACCATTTTTTTTTCCTTTTTTCTTTTTCAGGAGTTTGGGGTTTTTTATTAATTTATTTTAAAGCATAGAAAAGCTGCACCTGAAGATTAAGCCAGGCTAAGGAAGTAAGACTGCACAGAATAGCAGAGACCAATCTTAAAAAAAGAAAAAAATCGTACAGCCACTCATGAGGAATAGTTTAGATGTGCCCTTGCTTCTCTCTGGGTCCTCAAGCATTACCACTAACCGCAAAATAATCGATTGTTTTCAAGGCGTTACCAGGTATGGTATACAGAAAATTATATTTCATTATGACAGTGGCAGAAACAGCATCTTTAGACTGCCTTTCCATGAACCAGGCAATCACTACCAAGAAAAATATGGCAGGATAGATTATTTTGTTGTGTGATTTTGCTCTTAAATTTCAAGTAGTTTCAGAATCTTTGTAATAAATAAATTAGTTTAGGACATATGTATAGGATAACAGAGTTATTAAGCACTTACAATGTGATAATAAACGCATAGCCAAATAAAACACTGTCTAATGAGACCCTCTACTGAAAAACAAGGATGTGAGCAGCTGGGCTTTTCTATACTACCTAAAATTCCTGGTAAATATCATAATTCAGTCACAGAAAGGTGAAAAAAAATTCAAAGGAATATAAGAGAGAGATGCATGATAATCTCATAATTTTTATCTCTGACTGTTAAAAATATCACAGAACCAAATATTTGATAAAATATAATTTTAATAATACTATTGATGTTTTACAAAGTGCAACTGATACCTCTGAAATTATTTCCAGTTCTTCTGAAATCATAGAATGGTTTGGGTTGGAAGGGACCTTTTAAAGACCATCTATTTCCAACCCCCCTGCCACAGGCAGGGACACCTTCCACTAGACGAGGTTGCTCAAAGCCTCATCCAGCCTGGCCTGGAAATGTTTACATTTAAACTTTGCTGTATTTTTACTTTATCCAATTTCTGATGGAATTATAAACCTCATCGTTAAATTAATAATTCTAATTCACTTTGGATTATAACTCATTTTCCAAATAGTCCCTTCTAGGATTTTCAACTAAGACGTGCTGCCCAATTAAAATCAATGCTATTGGAATCCAATGACTATGGAACTGGTGGGAACTGGGTTTTCTCAAGTCTATGGGTCTAACAGAATCTTTTCCTGACAATCTTTTCCTTTTTGTAACAATGTATATTATAAAGGTAAAATAAAAGAGCAGTTCCCATATTAATTTATTTGACGATCAAATGCAAAACAACAACTTCTCAACAAGTTTTCTGGTGAAAGCAGAATTTAATTTTGGCCCTGATGTTGCCTTATACAGGTGACAAATAATTCACACCGTTCAAAAGAGATTAAAAAAAATGGGTGTTTGTATTATTGGAACAGACAATTCTATATTTGCACCATAAAATATACCACGAAATATTACATTCAGGTTCTGTCCAGATTTACCCTCTGAGAAAGTCTGATTTTTCAAATGTGATGTAGGAAAAAAATAGTGTGTGAATATTTCAGTCCCAGGAGTTTGATGAAACCAGTATTTTGCCACCCTGAGTTTTGGCCTGGCTGTGTGAGGCAGGGCCAGTATGTGACTGAGGCGAAGGCAAACCTGAAGCTTTTTCTCCGAGGTCACTATTAATTACCTTCTCTTCTGCCCACTCTCCATTTAAGTAAAACCATATTAACACGATAATTATATACCTATTCCAAGGAATAAAAATATTTTATTCACTCAAATAGTGAATAAAACTCCATTAGCATTGCCTGCTCAGGACAAAGATACAGGCTTTAAGTTATGACAACAGCTTCACAATTATCTGTTTTTCCAAGCTCCATACTGAAACTTCCACTTACAGCTTTTATGGAACTGCATGAAGTTAATTTTATTTCTATCACAAGAAATTATGTAAAAATAAACATTTAATATAAATTTAATGAAAAAGTAGTTTTTATTACAAAAACCTGAGACGATATCAGAAATAGAGCACTGTTAGGGAAGATACAATAAAAATAAATACTTGTACATTTTTCATTATCTCAGTTTTCTGCTTTTTAGAAGACTGCAGCTTTAGACAATTGTGTAGTTGTAATCTTGTAAATCACTTATATATTTAGGCAGAACTCATTGAAACTTGTTGATGGCTCAGGAAGCCAAAATTTCACATGTTGCAGGCCAATTACGTGATCACTCCTGAACAACCAAATATTATTACAAAATCTGAAATAATCAAGGGTGCAGTATATTCTTACTGCTTAGCATAAAAGGGATGCCTTCACTAAATTCAAAGATTTATCTATGATTTGATAGATATTTGATATTAAATTATTTAATATCAAGCAAAATGTTTCATATTGAGATACTTCTAAGGAAAACAAGGGACATCCACAATGATGGCAAAAAGAAAGTAGTCACCTTTTCTCTTTTCTTTTTCCAATCTCCCTTGGAGAACACATGCCTAAATCTCCCACTTCCTGAGAATGCCCTAATTATCTGGTTGTGGTGTATAGCTCCACCTCTTGCAGATTTTGGTGCCTGCTCTAGTAAATGTTTATTTCCATTGAGTAGAAGAGGTTCCATATCACCAGCCCAAGGCAACCCCTTGGAGGCAAAAGATGCAGATTTAGGTAGATTTAAACAACGTGATCTGAACCTTCAAATTTTTAAGAAAATGCAACTACATACAGACTTATTAGAAAGAAGAATTATGGCATATTAATTTTGGACTGTCAAATCTACTTTTTTTGGTTACCGTAACATTCTAATAAGTTCCAATAGCTCTGTCACTAGGCCAGTTGAACTTTGCATCTCTCAAAAAGCCTGCATGACATTCTTGTTTTACTGTTGTAATATTTGTGGTAAAAAGGAATTTAAATCATTAACCACCTAAAATAAATGTTGAATAACTATCAAAGAGAACGGAGACTTGTTTTCCTCACAACCACAAATCTGACCTGTTGACATTTACCAAAAAGCTACTTTGTATTTTCTGCACTGACAAGAAATCCCATGTGTTCATACTGTGTCACACTATAAAAGTAAGTCAGCCATGGATTAACTTCCATATGTTCTTTTAATTGATTTAACAAATATAGATAAGATAAAGATACTTACGCAGTGTTGTAAAGAGCACAGACTAAGACCTGGTCACCTTCTGCACTGTCCCAGGACAGACCTGTGTGGGCATTTCTTGTGAAAGCAGCAGACCTTACAGCAGATATACAGGAATTTAATAAGGATGATACACGAGAGAAGGGGATCCATTTTAAGGTCTTTTGTAAAATTAGTGTCACAAGCATGCAACTTTTAAAATACTTTCATAGCTGCTTTCTTTACAGTTTAAAATACTACTAGTGATACATTCCCAAGCTTAATTCTATGATTTCACTTCTATATGCATATATAATCCATTTTAATCTGTCACAGAACACACCCTTTAAAGCTGGAATCAGCTTTCTACACACACTTGAGAACTGGAAGCCTTTAAAAGAATATTTTACTGTCCCTTCGCAGACATGATCACTCACAGACTGACTAGTTTTCCATTTTAATCTTTGAATGGATGCAGGCATTAGTTTCTTTTTGGTCATACCACATTACGTGCTGAGACAGTGACGATCTGTGGGAATTTAGTAACCCGTACAGAATTCTACATTTTGTAAGAAAGAAAATGTCAGATGTGGTCAGCTTCCTATCCTTTTATGGCTGACTTTTATTATTCACTCCTGCCTCTTACTGCCTACACCTCCTGAGCAAATGTTCAAAATTCTATTCAAATTGCAGAAGCTAACATCCTCTGCAGAGAATAATACAGATTCAAAGGAGGACAAGTGTTGTTTATTAGCAATTACCATGAAAGTCCTTCCTGTAATTAACCTCAGCTTCATGGACACAACTATTTGCACTTCAGCTATCTCATAAACAGGGGCTACATTTCCATTATTGTTAGGAAAGATGAGTCATTGCAGAAGAATGCTTATCTCAAGTCAGTTTTAACTAGCTTTTGTGTGCATGAGATATTAGTCACTGGTACCTACAAGATTACAAGAAAGTCTGGATTTGGGCTTTTGGGCTTCTTTTTTAAAAGCCTCTTTTCTCTTCCCCTTCATATATTCAGAATGCATCAGTAACAGTATCAAGGCTGAGAGGTATATAAAATCCTCCTTGCATTTAAACATACACGTTGCCTGTATGATCACTGAATCATAACCAAGAAGAATTCCAGATTCTGCCCAGCTAACGGGAGGTCTAAGACACTGAATAACCCAACATTCCCTCTGCAGGCCATAAAGAGACAATGGTGAAGGATTTGTTTTAACATTTTTCAAACTCTCAGAGAGCTGAGCTACAAATCAGTGCAGTGATGTATGTAGGCCTTTTGCCTGGGGAAAAAAAAATCTCAAACGCCCACTTGATTCACAAAACACAAATATATGAAAATGCCACTACAATGTACATTTCTATGTTTTTGTTTTGTACTTTTATTTTTATTTATAAAGAACAGTCTGGACATTAGGAGATGCTAAAGAAAACACTTATCACACACACAACCTAAATGCATATCTCAATTCCTTGAAACCAAAAAGGCTAAAAATCCAATAGTCCCTCGTGACCTCATCCTGCAAAAATACATGCAGGTAGAATTTCTGTATCACTGTTTTAACAGGAGACAATCTGCATGGAACTACCTGCGGTTATTCACCACAAAACTGGGGCTTTCTGAAGGGTATTCAAGAACATCTTTACATGTTTTGCAGAGACAGAATGAGCACAAAGTTAAAGCTTTACTAGTAATATAGCATTAAGCAACATAGTTGCGATTCTTGCAACTGGACTGTATCCTAAATTAAAATCTGTTTCAAGGGCACCGCATTTACCTTCTTTGCCTGTTTAGCTACCAAGCAGAACTCCCAGAAAAATAACAACACTAATTAAGACTAACTGGGACTTGAAATTCTTCCCGTACTCGCTGCTTTGAGTAATTTCATTTCACGTTCCCAACCGTTAATTCCAGAGAGTTAAATCTAAGTCCGCAGATATATAAACTCTCAGGTCAGAAATGAGAATATTCCTTTAATGCAGATGCAAGTTTATTGGGCATTTGTCACTTTACTGTTATTTTTCTGTTGTGGGAGATGCTAAGCACCAGCAAGACAGAAGAGTAGACCTGGATTATTGCATGCAGTATCTACATTTGTACATCCACTCCACTGCAATGGCAAGTTTTAGAAAAAAACCCCTCTGCTTCTTTAAGCATTTTAGAATGCCGTTGCTACAGATTACATTTGACCAAAATGAGGTGGAATGCCATTCTCTTGTTGAGGTTTTTTTTTTTTTCAATGTATACAGTGAACCAACTGCAGACATAATTTGTGTACAGGCTTGTTTTTTTCTTTCCCAGTGGGAGTGGCAACTGAAATCTGGACCTTTGCCACATTGGTTGTGCAATTCAGATCACAGCACTTATAGAGACAAGATGGTCAGTGCACCAGCATACTAATGCATCTGCCTACTAGACTGGCCATTGTTAGTATTTTGTAAATTGAAGTAAAACCACAGTTTAATGTCAGAAAATACCATGCCATGTAATTTTATGGTTGAAACATAACTTCCACACTCAACACCTATTTCTAAGGGACAGTTTTGTAAACTCACTGTTGAAGTTTTCAGCTGCTTTAACAGTGGCATTGAATTTGAAGTTTCCAAACAATACATTAGAAAGAGAAGAAGTATTTTCTACTTTTTTCCTTTTTTTCTGTAGCCCATGAGTATACAACTTTCATTGTACATAAGAATTATTTTCAGTTTTCAGTTGTGCATAAGAACTACCTAGTTGTTGGCTACAATCAGTTTCTGGTTAAGACAAAAGAGAAAGAAAACCAAGCCTAACTAAATCACCATTGCACTTACATGAGTCCTCCAAAACTTCTAATGTGATTTTTTTTAATCAGCTCTTCTCTTTCAGCAGTTACACACTGCCATATTAAACAACTTAATTTTAACAATAACATGAAATAAAACACAAACTACTGGACTATAGCACAACACTTTTCAGTATCACACAAAAAATTAGCAAACCCACTGTATTAAATGCTTATTTAAAGTTTAAAAAGAATTTTCATATTCATAACACTTAACATTAAAATTTTTCATTAAGAAAAATATCAGTTGACGATATATGCACATTTGGAAAAGCTGCTGTGATGAGCTCTACATTTTCAAAGAGAAGGGAAACGTTTTTTAAACAATATGTTACTAGTTTTGGAAGTAATTTCTTATTTTACATGGACATTAGGAGTAGGAATAACTTTTTCAGCTTTAAGGCACTGACAGGGATTATATTGAGTAAGCTCTGTTAGCTTTCCCTTCTGTGCAGCTTTGAAAGCATACTTAATTATAACAAAATGGTACTTTGCTCTGTCAACAAGTTGTGAAGTCACTTGCTCAACCTTTTTCCTCTCATTCCCTTTGCTATTCCTCTTCTCTGGTCCTGTTTAATTTTTTGCATTTCCTGATTTTTATCTTGGGAAAACAAAAGGCAGCTGCACTGAGTTACATGAAACAGCAAAGTGACTCTGCTAGTTAGTGATTTGCAGGTTCTAAACAGTGAGTTGTGTGAAATGAAAAGGGGAGTGTCATGTTGCAAAAACTCTTTTCTCTCCCCTTTCTACAGCTGTATTTCTAATCAGCAGAAGATACATCTTGCTTGGAGTCAACCCCCTTTCTCTCTTCACATTCTTAACCTTCTATCTTATGCATGGATCACTGGTTAGCTTAGAAATGCACAGACACAAAAGGGGGAGCTGACATGTGAGGTTTGATGGCAATAATGGCTGTTTATAAGCCTAATCCATCACATTTAGTGGACACCTCCATTTTTGTCTCTCTGAAAAGGTATAAATAATAAAATGGTATAGCTTTGGCTCAGAGGTGCCTTGGTAAATATTTTAACTATTTACAAGATCACATCAATAACAAAAGAAGCATCTGTACCATCCATACAGAGGCCTCTGAATCATTAGAATAGTACCCAGATGGTTCTTACAATTCATCAACAATAAAATGTCTTCATGACAGAGCTTTTGTGACATCACTGATATTTTCATATGCCACTGTTCAATACTCCTAACTTGTATTTTTTTCCCCAAGAACATCTTACTAAATATTCTTTTATTTTTCCTAAGAAAAACCTTAAGAGTAAGGATTCACACACAAGGTAGATCCAGCTGCAGTCATTCTCTGCAAATAATCCAGGATCCAGATTACTAATATTTCTCTTTGAGAGGCATATTATCTGCACTATATCAAGGTTACCACTGTGTCAAAACCCTTCATAAACTCAGGTTGCTATTGCCTACTTGGGCACTAGCGGTTGATAGTTTTTCTTTGATTTTACTTTGCTTACATCAGTATCACAACCAAACAACAGCATGTCATACGCGGTAACAAAAGATAGGAAATTCAACAGCCAGAAAATGCATCTGATGGGTTTCTTATTTAGGATCTGACAGGTCAGCTCTGGGGATAAAGCAATTTTTTTTCTCTTTCCTCTTAAAGTAAAATACTTTGAAGTGGCAACACATAGGTAAATAGACAGTATTACATATCTTGTTTCTGTCTGACTAGAGGCTTTGGGTACCTTTTTTTTAGATGTCAAGTCAAAACCAACATGGATAAAACAAGAAATTTTAGAAAAGTGCTGAATACCCACTTGTTAAATAATCCGTACATTTTAAAATATTTCATATTGAGTCATTAGTCTCATTGAGCAATTTTAACTGAAACTGGTAACACTTTTTAATAAGGTCAGTCTCCAGTTTTTGGTTGCTTTTAATCTTGTTCATGCATATTATAAATCAGGCCTGGCTTTGTCTACTCTTGCCTAAAGGATATACTCAATTCCATATTTCTTAAACCATTGAAGTTTCAGTCGCTATGTTAAAAACTTTTCCTAAACCTTACTTTAGTTGGCTTAAACTGTTATTTTACAAAGTCTATACACCAGTGTCAAATCTTTTGCCCCTAACTGATCAAAACTTCACTAAAATAATTAAATTCCACCAGTGTAAATTGTACACAAATGCAAACCTACGTAAGAAAATGAACACTGGTTGTAAAGAATATGATTACATCCCTTCTTTATACTCCTGCACACACACTCAACACACACTTTCTGAGAAGGATGGGAAAATGTGAAACAGAAGAATGCTAACAAAGAAAAGTAATAAAACTATGTGTTTTTCAAAGTCGAAATACTCTCAGATAAAGTTTGAACTCCTTCTCCTTCCCAAAGATAAGCAAAATGCTATAGAAGCAAAGCAATTCAGAAGCATTCCTGAATATCAATGCTACCCCAATTCCAAAATTTGGTCAATAAAATTAACAGCCTTCCTTTGAATGGAATATCACACCTCTAAATGAGTTCAAGCTGGTGCTGTTATTGTCCAGTGGAATGTGAGATTTACATTTCACAGCTCCTCACCAAAGTAATGAATGAATCTGATCTCGTAAACAAACAATTCCAGTTTCATGTTATTTCAATGGCCCTCCAACAATGTGTGCCTCCACAAAGAAAAATATTTATCATGTTTGTGCTTAGCTCCAGTTCTAAATGGGACCATAATAAAATGACACCATAAAAACGATTTTCACAGCTGAGTTTGCAATTTAATAAACAGATGCAAACAACAGTCTGTGGAGATCAACTGTTAAAAAATAAATAAAGTCAAAGACTCCCCACATCACAATAGGAACAACTGGAATGGCCTGCAGCAATATGTAGTAGAGTCACAAGGTATGTGTCCTTGGACTTTTCACAGCATCAACCTTTGAAGTATGTTATCATGACATCAATGCAAATCAGTCAGATGATTTCAAGGAAAGGCCAAAAGCAATTTACTTTGTTTGCATGGTCCTAAATATTAAATAATTACTCCACAAGCACCAAATATTTTCAGACATAGTATACTTGGGGCTGCACTGGCCTAATAACATTTACTATTCCATTCTGTTCCTTACTCCCCAGTACTCTCCAAAAAGTCATCAACACTTTTTGCATTTTTAAGTGGTGGGATTCAGTTATGCATTCAGAAAGATTATTACTTAAGTAGACTAAAGCTAATAGACTAACACAGTTTCATTACTACAGAAAAACAATTAAAAACCACACTTAAAGTTATCAGAAATCTGCACAATTAGACCTTAAACTACAATGCTGAGTGGATTAAAAACCTCTCTTCACTTACTTTTCTGACTGGCACAACCTTCCTCATTAGGTAAACAAATTACTTAATTTTAAAAGTCTTCTTACTTCTTAGGATTCAGCATGTGAAACATTTCAGCTTAATATTTATTCCAATATTCAGTATCTATTGTGCTACTAAGAAAACAAAGTTATTTAAAAAAAATTAATGTTTTCCCCCTCTAAAATAAGTGTCCCAATAACAGAAAATTTTAATGAAAAACTGTACTTCAAATCTGACCTGTCCAATTGCCCAAGCAAGAACTTTGCCTAACAAGCTAAATATAGTATCAGGAAAGAAGGAACTAGCTGGTGTTAAAACATATTGTTTATCTCTGGCAGATTATTTGAATTAATTAGGAATTAATTTGACCTTTTGCATTGTCATGAGAATCCTCTGATAGATGTATGATTATATTTTGGTGGAACAGTGTAATAGCTAAGTTGAGCCCTGACAAGAGCTTCAAGGGAAATATCTTCTCCTGAAAAGTTCAAGAGGTTTGAGAGGACTCCTGCTCTTTAGAATAGAACATACTGAGGATCCCAGCATAATTCTTCAGAATAAGCTTTACTGAAAGACTAGAAGAGCAGAAAACACAGTTACACGTGAAACATTTCTGAACTGCCAAGGTCATAAGTGTTACCTATGCATTTTAGATTGGGATCAATGAGATGAATTTTTAAAGCCAAGTGCTGAATCCCTATCCCATAATAGCCTTCTCCACTGTTCAAGATGGAACTGCTCTGATTATCAAACCGTGATATGACAATAAAACTAATTTTTAGTCTGAAGATTTTGCATACGCATTTTTAGGTCTGCATTCAAGTTATTTTCTTAAAGGGATCTTAAAACCATAGTTTTTTTGGAATATAGCCAAATTTTGCATGCGACCTTGTTATGTGAACATACACATTCATTTTAGAGGAAGTATGTGTGAAATGTTGCTACTCCATCAGTGTAGGAATTAAAGGTTATATAAAGGTGTCACAGAAAATAAGCTAACTGATGCTCCTCTGAAGTGCTAGTTAGACAAATTTTATCAAAATACTCATGATTTATAGAGTGTAGTTTTAAACAGCAATTCAAGAATGTGCACTGTAATGCCTACTAATCAAGAATCAGCTCAGAAATTAATGGTCACTTTTATAGTAGCACACTTCACAGTGCTCTAATCCCACCAGATGATGTTTTAAACACAAAGGTAAAATAGGCAAATTTATTTCACATTCCTTTATAATTAAAATAATTAGCCCTGAACACAAAACTGCCATGCTTGTAAGCATCCCTTCAGTGCAGTCAGGTAGCCAGCTGAACACACTACACACTGCATTTTTAACAGTCTTAGTATACACAGAAAGAGGCAGGTAGCAAATTGCTTTTCAGGTGATTGTGCAGGCTCTGATCCAAAGTCCACTTACATAAACAGGAACATTTCCATTTACTTTAATAGGCTTTGGCTCATGCTTCAAGAAATACACGTTTCAAATTCCAAGTTAGCATAGCTCCACTTAATTATTAAACATCTGAGAACTAACTGGACATTTCTATATAATAAAATTTCCAGTTACTGATAAGAAAATACTGATACTTTATTTTTTTTCAAATGAAATTATTGTTCATGGCAGTTGTGACATCAACAGCTTGAAATTCTGTTTTGATGCAGGGGGCTTGTTGAAGTTGATGGCTGAATTTCTCCTTAAGACAACAACAGTGTGAGGAAAGGTGCTTAACTTCTTATTCTGAGTTCTTCAGATCTTTTCTTTGTTTAAAATTGCACTGTGAAAGCCAATTATTGTCAAAATGGGAAGTTTTATCAGAGACTCAACCTACTGTTTGACGCATGTTGTACATCAAATACACCAAGGATGTGAATCTGATACAAGCTGAGTCTCTAGTGAGACATAGGGACATTTACTGATCTGGAAGCTCATTCTTCAGTCACCACCAAAGCAACCAATACCTGGATCAGACAGACTGCGAATGGAAACCACGGCCCAAGTGTCTGAGGTTTGATATGATTTTTAACTTCTGTTCACTTTAGCAGTCACAGGTTTTAATATTTCCCACAGTTGTTTGTGAAACATGTCATATATAAAGAGAAATCATGATTTTGATATAAAATTACTTATTCTAAATTTCATTTGGCTTTCACAAGCTTTTCCAGACTTTCAAATACTAAAACAGACGTGGAAGGCAAGATGTAACAAAGATGCCATCAGCTAACTCACCTCTTCCTTAGTTTTGAGTTCAGTCTATGCAGGACCAATATGTAAAAAAAATTAAAAATTAAGCAGACTGTGGAATACTAGTTGATAATGGCTCTGGAAGAATAACATCCAGTCCCTTTCTTTTCCTGTGTATGCAACATGTTTTGACGACAAATTAAAGACACCTTTTTACTTCCTCTAAATCCTCTTCCCATTATGGTGGTTCTGTCTTACGTTTGCTATATCAACTCACCACGAAGGTGCCAGAAAGCTGACACAGAATCATATTAAAAGAACTTGTCCTAAATATTTAAGAGTTTCTAAGAATTGTTACGCTAGCTAAAGCCTTTTTCTTGCAAAACATAGCTGTTGGAGACAGAATCAAAGCCAGGGCACTATCAGCATATCCCTTCCTGGTTCAAGCTAAAAAGACATATCAAACTGTATAATGGACAGATGTGTTCCAAGAGAACAGCAATCCCCCAAACATTGCTAAACTCACAATGAACAAATGGGTAACGTATAGCTTTTAATACAGACACAAGACCAAATTCTGATCTCACTTGGCATGAAATGTCTAAAGATTTAACAACAGATGATTTGATCATGGGAGAGCTTCATTCTTCCTTCATGTGGTGCAAACACAGTGTGCTAATTTTGGAAATGGGAAGGCTGATTCAAAGGAAATTCACCATATCAACATCAGTATAAAAATGAGTCTGTAATTTGACTCCTTTTCATAATCTGACTGTGATAAGGATGGTAGACATGCTACCTAAAAGCCCTGTTAAAATAAACCTTAGAACTGAGAAATATTCAAGCAGTACAACTGTCTTAATAAGGTTTTTACCAACATGTTGCGTTAACCATGTAATAGCCTCACTTTCTATAATTCCCATTGGACACTGAACATAAGGCTAGAAACAAAAGGGAAGAAAATAAAATTTCTTAGTATTCATGGTCTTTCTCAACTTCTGGATTCATCAAGCAACCATTAGATGTATTTCATGCTTCAGTTTATGCCTCAGTTTCCCTGCTTATAATCTGAGATTAAATAATAAATTATTTCCTAGAAATAGTTCTAAGTCTCTTTGTAATCTACATAAATTTAATTTGCAATGTCATTAGTTATCTAGAACAAATTATTACTTGTTTTAATTTGCCTATTGCCAACAAGGTTCAAATTACACAGCACATAATCCATGTATGTTTCGTAAGTTTAATTTACTGATTTTGGTCAAAAACATCTTTTAAATTAAATGCTATCCATTTTATTGCTCAGCTTGTACTTTGCTTATTTCTGTGTGCCTGCCAAATTCATCTAATCAACACAACAATCTAACTGCAATCAAAGACAGTGGGAGTACTTATAAATCCAATCTGCTGCAACAAATATGAAAGAATACAGAGACATTACGGTATTCAGAAATAACAACCCAGAGGGAATCAGACTATCCGTTGTTTTCAAAATGTTTTCCTATTCCTTCCATAATTTTATTTGCATTTTTTAAGGGGCAGACATCTTATCTTTAAAGGTAAATAACAGGCATAACAGATAAAAATAGATAAAAATAACAGACATGCTATTTTTATATTGCATATAAAAAAATTAAGCTAAATTAACAAAGTAAAAAAATCAGAAAGTCTGTATTTCCAATACATTATTCCAACCCTTCTACCAGAGAAAGCTACATACTTTCTGCCAACGGCAAGGAAAGACCACATATTTATTTCCTGTCCAGCTATACTGCACACCTCATCTCTTCATTCTGCACTTGACAGTCGGTAGTACACTTTCTGGAAGCATCAGATTTATTGCAGAGATGCAGATCAGTACTTGGTCAAGAGACTGGGGAGCAGCCTCCTTCTTACCCAGTTTTAGGGAGTGCTCTGGCAGTATGGCAGTCAGGGTAGGAATGCCAACTGTTAGAGCAGTTGCCACAGCCTTTGTTTTTGTTATGGCCTTTTAAACAACCAGGCAAGGATTAACTGTGGACACAGCTACTCCACTCTTCTGAAGTTGGGAGTTCCCCAAACAAAGTGTTATTTGATCTTAGGGAACATGGAAACCAGAGGAAGATGCCTCCACCACAAATGGCTATGGGGAATTGATGCACAGGACAGATGAATTGTCCTGGTGGGCTGAAGATAGATCTTTAATATGTAAGCTACAGTGCTTTAATACATACGCTGCGATTCCTGCTTGACAAGTGAGCTGCTAATATCTCAACAGCTTTCCTAAGACCATCCCCACCATATTTCAAATACTTCCTAAGCACTGATGAATGTATTTTTATAATGATGGTTCAACTGCACAGGTATTATTACACCTGTTTTAAAGGTAGGAAACTACAGCAGAGAGCCACAGCAACTGAAATTTTAAGAAAAAAAGCTATTTGTTGATTTGTTTGTTTCTAACTGGTTGAATGCTTGAAATGATTGAAAATGATTGAAAAGCACTTCTAGGTCTCTTGGGTTCATGGAAAGAATTAACCGAACCATAGAGTCAATTGTCAAGTACTACCACACTGAAGAAAATAGAGCTGTCCATAAATGTTGTGTTAAACAACATCTGGATGAACTGCTATTTTCCAGGCAATTTTCTGTCATTTTAAGGTTTGTGTTAGTTACATTTGCAGTGCTTGAACTTTGCAAGAAATTCATAAAACAAATGTGAGTTTTTAATGTGAAAGGAGAAAGTACTATTCCTTGAAACAGTGAAAGTAAGAAGAGGGGAAGAAATTTAATTCAGAAAATAAACTTTTTAGAAAAAATGAATCTGCATTCAAGGAAAAAATCTGATAAATATTGAGTAAATAAGTTCAAGTTCATAGCAGCTGAAGAACAGTTCAACTTCAACCATATCTTTGTCAGGAAAAACAAATACCAACTTACCCCAAAGCAAAACAACATTAGAGAAATCAGGAAGAGGATAGATAGACAGTAAGTTATGGACATAAACCTCTTTGTACCAAAACCAATTAACCCTAACCTAAGGCAAGCCTTTTTCTTCCAGCCCTTCATTTAAACGTTTTACAATTTATAGCCTGTGTTTCTCAGGGGAGGTCTAGCTCTGCTCTGATTTCACATTTCACAGCACCACATGTGTAATCCTGCTGCAGCACAGAGCACATGACCCAGGTGATATCAAGAAATCCACTTTTCACAAGTCGGAAATACACTGGAACTGAGCTGTAACCAGAATTCACTGCTATCACAACAGGCCATGTAAGTATGTTTGCAAAAATGACAGATTTGAGTGACAGTCATCAGAAATCTCAGTCCCAGCCTACATTTGCTATCCTTTGAGGGAAAAAACCAAACCCAAACCAACCAACCTGCTGCATTATTGTTTGAAAGAAAACTAAATTTTTTTAAACTGGATTTTAAAAGTTAAGTTCAAGGTTTCAATAAGCACGTATAATTTGCCGTTGATGTCAAGACTGGAGGATGCAAAATGGGAACCATTCCATTTACTTACTGCCTGCAAGTTCTCAGAGAAACGCATGCTTGTAAACCCCCACATGGTAGGAACAAATTACCAATTTCATAAAGAAACTCCCCCCAGCTTGCATAAACTTGCATGTTTAATAACAATTAAATTTTGTATGATCTCAAATCAAAAGTAAAATACACATATACCTAATCTGACTTCAAGACAGAGTTGCTCCAACAAAAGATTTCAGAAGATATACTTACCTGTAGATGCAGGCATACAGGAAAATAAATACATTCTACAGTAATTATACACAAACACACAAAACCTAATTCATGCCATAGAATTCATTAAGTCAGTTTAATAATTCCGCAGAAACTATTTCTAAGCTCTACAGTACTTTAAGAAAAGCAACATAATGAAAATTTGTTTCTTCCTTTTCTTTTTTAATCATACAAATGGTATATTAACGTGTTCAGCATTATGCATTTCTATAGTTTCATAACAAATATATATTGGCGTAGATGACGTAGAGCTGCAAAGGTACTCTTGCTTGTCATTTGTATTCTTAAAAAAAATAAGGTGCAGCTTCCTTATGAAGATTTATATAAGAACTAATCTTACAATTTACACAAAAATGGAAAAATATGTTTGTCTGATTCATAATCATCGTATGGAGTCTTGTCTTGGCTGAGTTTACCTTGGGAGACACCTTTGCTAAAATTTCCACCAGCTTTCTATTAATTATACAGTTACTTTTACAACACAGGGCTTGGGTAGGGAAAGATTCTCCTCTGTGAACCTAGAGACATACATATACATACATGAACAAAGGAGCACTAATAATCTCAGAAAAACCCCACCAACATTTTACAACAGCTTGAGCCAGGCATCTTTGCTGTTTTATATGGCATTCCAAAGCTACACTGTAAGCAGGTGGAAGTACAGTTTTCAAGACTATATATTCCTCCCTTCCATCAACACCATAGAAACACCTGTGTTAAACAACCTTTGATTTCACGTTGTGAGAATAGCCTTATTTCTTGGGAAGAAACACTGTTCCCCTGATGGACTGGCATAAAACAAACAGGGACTTTGGTTCAAAGCCACTTAAAGATTTTATTTTTTTGTATGATGCCTACAAAGTGCAGCTGAGCTTCCTATACATTGATACAGGTTTACTTCTGAGTATACACTACATGTAGACTACCCTTCTCAAAACAGATATTTTATTTCAGTTGCTTATTCAGGTGTATGTTTTCTCATTAGGTGAACTTAGATTCTATATCCTAAACCCTAATAAGGAAAATTATTAATTGTATGAATATGTGTAGTCACTTAAGTCAAAAGTATGTGTCTACGGAAGAGATTACTTTTTACCTGAAGAAAGGCTACCCAAAAAGTATATGTTGTTTCCCCAATTATTCTGCAACTAATCTACAATACAGATGCATATGAAGACCTGAAACAGCTACTTCTATGCAACAAATTAGCTGAAAACAGTAGTAGGCTCTGAGTTCCCGTTATACCCTTTAGAAAGTGTTCTGGTGTATCATGGATGATACAGCGACAACGAATTGAAAACCAGCTTCTTACCATCCAAAGAATGCACTGTAATAAAGAAATTGAAGGAACATTCAATGCAGCCTTGTTTGGCTAAAGCAACCTTATTCTGGCAGTGACCTCACTAGGAATATAATATCACTGAGCTTCTACTTTGAAGTATGTTGTCCTTACACTTTCAGAGAAAGTTCGTTTTCACTATATTTAAATAGGGAGAAGGATTGAATTTAAATACCCATTTTCTGATATGTCCCTTCCTGCCAAAATCCATAGTCTGACTTTCACTACTTTCCTCTCTACAGTACTCATCCTCAGCCCAGCATTCTCCTGCAGACCTGTTACCTATTTGGCTGGGCAAGTGGCAGCACATACTGTACTTAACCAAAAGCTGTAAATGTGCTGATGCCTTCCCAGTAAATGCACAGGAAATGACCAAAATACTCACAGGCTCAGAAATGGCAAGATGTTCGGCCTGCCCACCTTTCCCTATGTGGGGCTGCTATTTTACCAACCTGCCAATTTTTACTAAACCAGTGTCTTTGTAACCTTTAAACTTGTCAAATTTAGGAGCAAAACAGAGGCAGGCTGAAATAAGAATATTTATCACCAGTGAAAACATAAAATCCTTGTTTCCTCAGAATAAATCTAAGGATTTTTCCGTTCATTCTTCCTACATGTCACAATACCTGCATGATTAAAAATCACAAGAGCGCTACTCTGGGAAAACAATTTCAGTTTAAGTAGATAGAAAATTTTTATCTCTGACACACAACAACAAAAACAAGGGGGGAAAATGGTGCTATTTTAGTAGTATTGGAAACAAACATCTCTGTCATCAAAATGCAAAGAAACCTTAGCCAAATTAAAGATACTAGTGCTAAGTATGTATAAATACAACAAACTTGACATTTTCAGGACTTAAAATTTATCACAAGTACTGACTAGGCATTTCACAGAATATTGATTCTTAGAGGTGCTTCAGAGAAAGAGAGGGAGGAACAAAAAAAGCCAAACATAAAAGGAAGAAAAAGAAACAACCGTTAAATCCAGAAAACTTCAGTGTGACAAAACCAATTGCTTGCCCCAATTTCAGAGTTCATGATTGTGCCTTTATTTAAGCTAAAATTTTGAAACTAACAAACAATTTGAGCTAGAAGACAGATTTTCTTCTCTCTCATTCTCCAATGAGAGACAGGGCACTTGAAAACCCTTTATTACATGTCAGTTTTTAGAATCAGTAGTATTTCTGTAGACCCAAATGAAAAAAAAAAAATCTCTTCAGGTCCTGTAACATGGTTCATTATGTATGATTCACAAATGTCTCTGTTAGCACTTCACCAAGAAGTGTGCTAGGTTAATAATTAGATCAGTGACATTTGTGAACAGTAAACATGGATCTGGCAAGCTTCTCAAGATCCCAAAGAGCTCAATCTCTTAAGGGATGCCTACGTGCCAATCTTTGCCTGAAATCTCACATATGAGCAGCACAGCGCAAATTATTCCCTTCTGGGTAGCAGTGATCTACACAAACGGATATTGCTGAACAGAAAACAAGCTCAAGACCCTTTTATTTGATCTTGTGCCTTAGAGACCACTTCAAAATTTATTTTCATGAATTTATCTAAATAATTTAACACTTCTTAATTATCTGTTTCCCAACATAAACAACTTAAATTACTGGAACATCAGTTAAAGAACTGTTCATCATGTAAAGAATCCATAACAGTAACAATTTCTTTGTACAATGGGTAAACAGTATTCAGATTACATTTAACATGTATGAAAGTACAGTGTGGAATCTAGAGAGCCTGTATAGACAGACATCTCCCTTTTTATGGTGATACCAGCATCATACACTTTTTAATGTATCACAGCAACCATCAGTCTCTTGCTTCCCATGCTTAAATAACTTCAGAAGTCTAATCCCTGCCTCATTCATGAGTGACTGTGTATGATCATACTATGTTCCTGCAATGTAATGTGGGTCCAAGTAACTCTTCTACGCATTTTTGCAGAAAACAGGAACTTGGTAGGCCTATACAAGTCACCCAATCTGTCCTGCTGCCTAGATAGGGAGCAGTTATGCTCAAGCCACTGACTTTAAAAACCTGCAGCAATGAGGTAGCTGCATAAGATTTTATTTCATGCTAATATTCATGCCTCCATGAACCTACTTCATAAGTTGTTTCTAAAGGAGATAAAATCTTGTCTTAACTTCAGAGATTGTCTGAACATGTTTCCATTTAATGGCCTCATCTTGAGTCTGAACAGTGTGTGACCTGAAGAAAATCTTTTTGGAAAAGAGGAACAACATCTACGGGACAACTATAAAAAAATGAGCTTATTCCTCTTCCACTCCTCAGCCTCTCAGAAGAAATAGAGAAACTAGGTAGGAGAGGTGCCACCTAAGGAAAGCATACTGATCAACTCTTAATGGAGAGTCTTCAGGGAAGACTCTTGATATTTGTACTCTATCCAAGGGATAAAGATCATGACAGATGAGTAGCTTCCCTAACTACAACCACCACTGAAACTGTCTAAATGTCCCAAAAAGTTCAAGGTTCTAGTCACAAACTAAAATTATACATGATAGGGTCATATCCCTGGGATGCTGGGACTTTCCAAACTATTACTACATCAGAAGAGACAGAAAATTAACCTCTGTTAAAACCTCATGGATGTTTGCCTGACAGAGGTGACACAGTAGGGCTTATTCAGGTCAACGGTTTCAAAATGGAGATGAGAGAGCAAGAAATTCTTTGACACAAGTCTTCAGAGTTGGATACACCACAACTTCTCTGGGTAATTCATCCTGGTACTTAACCATTTTTGTTCTATATCTGCTGGCTCTGAACTATGCTGAAATATAGCGTAGAACAGGACGCAGCCCAGCTTTCCCATCCTGTATTTCTGATTTAGAACTTGTATTTAGGTACTTCACCCATTGACTGGAAGGTATGCTGTAGCTGGAACTATAAATAACCAGTATACCAGAAATGTGAAGAAATCTAGTTGTAAAAGGGCATAGAGGGAGTGCCAAAATAAAGTATGTTGGCAGAAAATAATTTAGCAAATCACATTAACACACTGTGCTGCAATCTTGTAAGTTAGCAAAAAGACAGATATTTAAAGCATGTTTACTCAACATACAATTTTTCAGAATATACCAAGGAAAAGTGTAAAAGTACTGACAACTGGAAGTTATCTACAGAATTTTGTAAGTAAGTACTTGCAGATGGAAATGTGAATTACTTTTCAGACAAAACAGTCAGTGCAATGTCTTTTAATAAAACATGATGGCAGATGGCTTTGGCCAGTTAGTTTCAGAAAAAACAACTATTCTTTTTGCAGCTAACATCTATCGTTGAACAACTGCACTTTGCTACTGTACATTCTATTTTGATTGGTTGTATTTTTTGTTTTAAAAAGGTTTTATTAATTAGATTCTTTTGAAAGTAAAATATGTTTCTTTCAGCTACACTTTATACCCTAAAAGTATAAAAAAAAGGGTTTAGCAGATGTACTCTTACATACCCTTGGAGAAAAGATTAAATTATAGAGCTCACTTCTTAAAATAACCAAAATATCACATATCAACACACAATAACAATACTTTACAAAAGCGTTACTTCTCAAACAATATTTAATCAAGCTTATTTTGGAAAACAAGAGTCACTTGAATCTCAACAGGAGGAGGTGCCAGAGAGGGTACTCATTTTCAGATTAAACAAGACATTCCAACATTTGCAGACAAACCCTATGCAGAGGTCACGTTTTCATCCTGTCTCTGCAGCTGGAAATGTGAACAAGGTATGTGAAAAGCTTTAGTACAACATTGCAGGGAAAAGCCATGTATTCATACGCTTAAAGTCAGGAAATGCTGAAAGTCAGTAAATAACATGAAGTCACAGGAATTATTTGACCACTTGATGTAGATGCATTCTCAGAAGTAAGATTACAAAGGTCACTTGTTCCCTGTCATGATTAGCAATGTAATACCAACCCTCAGAGGAAACAGTTGCTCAGCCTACAAGAAGTCGTGTTGGAGAAATAAATGTGATAGTGAATTTGAGAAAGACTGAAAACCTGGCAAATAAATTGCTAATGGGTACGATATGTCCAATATTTGACTGCTTCAGTTCAAAGGTAGTTTAGGATAGCAGATGAGTAGCAATCTAGGCTACAAAGGTTACTTTTGTGCAATAAAATAAACAAGTCCATCATCATTCAAATATTTCAGTGAAACATGCCACTTAGTTTTGTAAAAAATAAATACATTTTATATTGGATTAATCTGGGAATTCTGAGTAGTGGGTTGGGCTTTTATTTTTTTTTTTAATACTCTGACAAAGCACACTGAAAACAAAGCAAAGCACAGTTCTCCTGGAAAGAACACCACCAGATATAGCCACCACGGATGAGATGTCTTCCTTAAGTATTTTTTAACAGTAGAAGATGATACCAAACGCTCCCCCACCTCACCCTCTATGTCTGACTGCCTGTGTTCAAGCAAAAATTGGATCAAGGTGGAAACAAAAGCTCACCTCTGATAAAAGCCTTTTGCAGATTTATCTAATGTAGCAAAAAATAAAGATTATGCACTGAACTCTTCTTATAATGATGACAATAATATCAAGGTAAATGACAGTACAACTATAAGAAGCATCTGCCACTAAACTTTGAAGGCAATAATATATGTTTTTATTCAATATTATAAATGCAAACTATCTGTTCCTAATCATCATGAACTCGATCCACCAATGAACGGTGTAGATCTTGCCATGAATTTCCAACATATAAATGGATTCTAAAGAAATGTGTAATATCATATATCAAATACAGAGGATATGATGATGTCCTCAGGAACACTGTCGAAGAGGAAAGGACTCTGATAAGAGTGAAGTTGAAACAGTGAAAAGTTTAATAAGATTCTCTCTTTTTCTTCTATTTCTTTGAATGCCTTTCTTGCCTAATGAGTTCACCTCATTTTGAGGTAAAGTCTGATGAAAGAAGAGTAATTTTGAAATTATATACATATTTAATATAAGCACTGTTAATTGTGATTTCTTTTAGTCTTAAATTTAAATTAATAGAGCTCATTCCTAATTTGCTTGAGAAGTAATAGTCTATGGCTCAACAATCTATTACTTTTACCATAAAAGTAATCATTAAAAGGTCACCATAAGATCAGGAGAAGTAACTAGTTCAAAAGCCATGGAACCTGGACAACAGAAAATGACAATCAATAGTTTCAGTTTTGGACCTCTTGCCAGGAGGCATGACAGTGATGACAGGGAGTTTAAACCTTACAAAGAACCCCCACCAAAACACCAGAACGGTATAAAAAAAAAAAAAAAATGTTGTGGGGTTTGTGGGGGGGTTCACCCCTGCCTCCAAAAAAACCCACAACATTCCTTTTCCTCAAATGGGAAGAAAACCAGCATGAAACGGTATTCATGTTTAAACCAAGTGTACTGCAACTTGGCCAAAGGCAAAATGCTTAACACAGTGCAAAATAAAGGCAAACTAACAATTCAAAGCAGAGGATATTCTTCTACCAACTCTGGCTGAAAATACAGCCTTCCAAATGTACTATCAACCATCCATTCATTTTCACGATAACAATAGTATCTCAGAACTGACCCAAATTGTCTTTCAGTGGTATATCTTAAATACGAGCTAAAACTCATCCTGGAAGACATCCAGAAATGTTGGAGCTGCTCAGGGTAATTAGAGTTTTCACTCAGGTCCTTCTCCAGGAACCTCCAATCCTCACCTGCCTTCCCCCACAATCTTCTTTTGGTCCAGAGAAATACCTCCAAATAAATATTTGTGCAGTCCTCTTGCTCTGCAGTTGTCTCAGATATATTAATCATCCTGAGACCCTCCTGCCCAGAAAAATCTAAACTGGCCCAAACCTGCTACTGATTTTTTATGAGATTTACTATAAATTCCTTAGCCTGTTAATGTCAACAGACTCTTTCAGAAGTATACTTGAAACTAACAATAAGAACATTGTTCCTTTGCTTTAGCCAGTGTGCTGGCCTAGCTTTTACATAATTTGAAACGTACTCTAGCTGCGTCTCCAAAATGTGAACATCCCATTGTGTGCATAGAGTTGTGACCAGATGCCACTGACAAGGAAACCCAGGCAATACAAACCAAAAGTCCTCTGAGACCTAAACTGGCATGACCCAAAATGTTGTATAATTTAGTAAACAGGCACAAGTAATCCCACTGAACTTTTCTATACAGTTGGTATGCAACATCTAGAAAAATTCCCAAATCCCGCTGCATAAAAGTTTTGTTTGGGACATGTTTCAACAAAAAATAAGAATGGGTTAAATTTCCTATTTGTACACAGCCTGATGCTTCTCTTATGCAAAACCATAAAACCTGAACACTTCTTTTTCTATTTTTCGTCCTCATACAGGAAGGAAGCGGACACATAAAAGGTTAATTATGTCAAGCTGTAAAGGATCTAGTACCATGAAAAAAATACACTGATAGTGTGTTCCATTCTCTGACACTGTCTTCAATGTTATAGCGAATTAAACTGAAAAATTATTTGGTTTTATCATCATTTCTATAGCACATCTTCTAACAAATTTCTAAGACAGTGTCCTACGTCTTCCATACCCTTTTCTCTGCAAACATAGTTTGTAGAGCAGGAAAGTATGGGTGTTCAAGGCACACTGGAAATCCCCAAAAGAACTGATACATTTTAAGAAATGTACCTTTAAAGAAACATGACATTTGCCTCCCCTGAAAAAGAGCAGCATTGACGAGTCAACAAATTGATATGTGCCATGAATATACCTGCCTATTGCCTTTCTGTGCAACATTATTCCATAAACAATACAGGTTTCTGTGGGTAAAGTTCTAAAGTAATATCTTTGGGCAATTTTCCAAAGTGAAGAGAGCCACACAAATTAATCTCAAACGAAGATGCCTCAAAATCTCTAATTTGGGTCTGAATTTTGCTGAACCTCGGACAGCAAAAAAGCATTTCATATCGATCACCTAGACTATACAACATAAAGGATATACAGTACACACCTAAATGTCATGAGGGAAAATCACTGCTCCATGGATCAAAACAGTGATAAAAAAATAAATTTATATACATGAAATATACTTTTCATACTAGTAACTAGAAGTCCACCACAAGTATGCATCCAGATTGGCAAGTACCTGTTGCAAATCCCATGAGCCTATGAGTCCACATAATTTTAGAGCATATCCACATTCTAGGGAAAGAAATTAAATCATAACCTACAACCCTCATTAGAAAGTTCATTTTACACAAAAAAAGTAATGAAGGTAGAGAACAAAAATGGAAGTTGCAGAAGAGAACAGAAGTCACACACAAAAAAAGAAATGCAAGACAGTGTAATTACTAATATTCTTCACCATTCTTCATTTGCTAAATTCACAGTTCTAAGGTAGGTTAGGGAACATCTGGCAGGAGTGAATATAAGAAAGGTTAACATGAGAAAGACACTTAAAGATACTGTGATTTTCTCTATGTACGATATATTCAGGACAAAAAAAAAACCACCAAACCAAACACCAAGAAAAAGCAGGAATGCTTGCAGGTTGAGTTACAGTCACTGCTGCACTATTGCTATTTCAGTGCCAAAAAGAATTCTCGTTTCTGAACCTCACATTAGATGACAGTCACTGCAAAATAATCACAAGGATATGCTCTAATAAAAAGAGCAGAAAGCAGCCAACTAGCCTGTGTTCTGCAGTCTCCTGGGATTCTACCATAGACAGGGATACCATGACTAAAGAGCCTGGTTGGTTATGTTGGTAGTAAAACTTGGCAACAATGGAAAATAGTAGAATAAAAGTATGCTTCAAAATTATTTTGCCCTTGCTTTTCCATGGGGAACAAGTATTTCACCTTCTAATGTGAATTCTGATTTATCAACTTTGCAAAACAGCTTATTTATTCTGAAGTAAATCCTAATGACTTCCAAAAGTCCTTCAAGCCATTAAAAAGTATTTCCAAACTAGGATCTAGATCCCTATGATCATAAACTACCTAAATATTTATAGGAGCTCTACATTTCCTTGGTACGGTTATGGCTATCGAGTACAAGACGGTATTTAGCAGAGATACTTGAGCTAGCCTGGATACGAGAAGCAGTATAAACCACAATGCATGTGCTTTTATCCCCAAGGAAAAACAAAAATACTGCTACAGTATACTGCAATCGGTCTCCAGACCTAAGCTTGCTTATTCAGAACTCTACGTTACATATGTATTCTACATTATTTTCTTTCTACTATGCAGAGGCTGCTAAAACCAACCTATGGATGCATTGACAAAGAGCAATATTTAGCTCTTTCATTTGCTAGAGGAATTTGCTATGACGTTGGCATCAGAAACATATTGTAACCATACTATTCTGGAACTCCCTTCACTGAAAAACTGGGATGGCTGAATACAAATCTGTTACTGCATCTGCTGCTTCACACTTGGTTTTATATCAGAACACTTAAATGAAAGAAAACACTTGTTATCTGAAAAATATTCCAAACTTCCACTATTAATAGTCATACAGCAATCGCAGAAACTTCTGCAAGTCCAAACAGTCAAAGGATTCCGAAGTCTTCACGTTAGTGATGCTTCACTACAGTGAATTAAGCATGAAAGCCATGGAAAAAAAGGAAAGTTGCAACCAGTACAGTACATTATGAAATAATATTCTGATGCATTTCTGTAGGCTTTGTTTTACAGACAGAACTAAAAAAAAGAAGAATAAAATGGTCATGGGAACAACTTAATCATGGTCTTTTATCAAACAGTTCAGTAAATTACAATTGTTCAGGATTGTTAGACAACAATCTAAAACCAAATTAATTCTTGTACAATATTTCAGAAATATTACTGCTGAGTAAAATCCAGAGGAAGCACAAAGTCAGGAGAATGCTGTGCCTTTCCCTGCCACAGCTCCAAAGGACGATGTGGATTTTAGCTTTGATTTTATTATGATAGAGAGAAAAAAAAAAAATCTAAGATGATTCTATTTAAAGACTTTGTTTCATCTAAATCTGTCCAGCACTTCCCAGGCCCACTCACTACATAAGGAAAAGTTAAACATGGCTCAACAAGAAAGGAAAAAAAATGCACAAAGATGCCCACTGTTCACTACTTTGACCACAAATTTTGGCTAATTCCCAGCGCGTACTAGCGAAGCCAATTACAGTATCATTACAGAAGGCTACCATGATTGAGATGCAGGGAGGATCTTGTCATACCCTTTCCTCCCAGGTTGTACTGTCTGTGCCAGCACTGTGCATTACACAGGAGCGCTCCTCACTGGGTATAGCGGAGGTAAATGGCTTTAATCATTCAGTTACAGCAACAGTAGGAAGAAAAGCTACGCAAAGCGGCTTTCAGTGAAAGAATTAAGACAGTAATGTAAATCTGTTCCTATGATTTACATAAACGTACATTTTTCTTTAAGCTATGTAAAGAAGGGACTTTGTTTATACACACAACAAAATCCCTACAGCTTGTTCTGTGAGAATTTCTGTATATTCGCTTTTATCCCAAGACTGCTTCGATACGTGCGCACACAGAGAATGAGTATGCACACATCATTTGCTAGAAGCAAGTAAAGAACATTCTATGAAACAGAAATCTCAAGCTATTAATGAAGTTATATTCTTTCTGAACATGTTAACTATGTTAATGAAAGCAGATGTGCATGCACAGTTCTTTATTAAAAAACCCAGTTTCCACCTATAATACAGTGGTGTTCTCATTTATATGAACACTACCGGGTTCTTAGCTGTAAAATACAAATGGAAGAACAAATATATATGTTATAAACTAATCCAGGTTGGTTATGGATAAAGGCTCAAACTGACTTTGACATTCAAAATACTTGAAGAATTATTTTATGACATTATAATGTTGGACTTACAAGCATATTTTGCACTTGTCTGGGGAAAAAAACCCAAACAAACAATAAACTGTAAACATCTGCTAAAAAAGGTTCTGGTCTCATATAAGAATGTTTGATTAGCCTTTTCACCTGACTGAATTTTTAATCCTAATACTTTTGAAGGTTTAAGGCATTAATAGAACAACTTGTTATTGTTATTTCTGTTTTGCTCCCTTAATGGAGCATAATACCTGTATTAATATAAATTGAAGCAACATGAGATGCATGTGATGTTTTTACCAATAAAGTAATTTTCATCAATAGGCTATGGTGGTATAATACTAAAAGAATTAAAAAGTAGAAGTTTATGCACAAGCCCAACATTAGTAAGTAACTTTAAACTAGGCTTAATTAAGACAGGATTATTTACTTAGAAAGCATTTTTTTCTGTCAAAACAGACCAAATTTCTTGATTTTTACAGTATATTTATGTAAACAAAACTAGAGACAAAATAACATTTTCTTTCCTATAGGTATCACTGATGCATGCCCTATCTTCAAGCAAGCTATAATTTTTCAGTAAAGGAAAAATGAGAACTCTTTAGCACTATTTGATGGAAATACAGGCTGCTTTTTTAAGGGAATGAAATTATTAACATAAGAAATCATGATTCAAGCTCGTGAATGAAACCACAGCTAACTACTTGAGTATCTTGATCCAAGGCTCATGCTATTTAAAGAGCTGTGCTTATTTCCATCTGTCTGTGATTGTGTATCAAAATAACTCCTACAGCAATCGAGGTTGAATAAAAAACCCAAAAAGTTCTACAGGTAAGAGTTCTAAAATACAATGTATACTGTGTATAATTTGCTCTACAAAATTAGGTTCATCTTAAGTTTGCTTTTAAGTGAAAATCCTACCAAAAAATCTTATTCCCCTGTGTGACTAGCAACATTTTTAATCTCCAATGTAAACTGTTTTAGTTGAGGGCATGTTTGTAGTCATTAAAAACAAAAAACAAACACACACTGAAACAACAAGCCACCATGTATCTCCCTCTCCTCTTTTTTTGTATTTAACAGACTCATCTCACTTCATACATATCTTCTCTTGTGAGTGTAAACAGCGTTTAAAAAATCACGAGAATGCTCTGTTTCTGAAGGTAAATGAATTTTGAAATCCATTCAAATGGCATTTGTAGAAATTATATGCCTTATGTCTTTTCAAAAGAGAGATGATTAGAGCAAGCAATAAAAGCAGAAAAAGTTTCTCCGTTTACCAACAAGTTTTTAAACTTTTATTTTTTTAACAGTTCATGTTGTGAACCTGTCCCCTGGTAAAAAGGGAAATCATTCTGAAGCCCATCCTGTCTGTTTCCTCTCATTTTCTCTCCTCTCTGGCAGGTTCTCATTTGGCATTGTTAATGTTTATCATCCCTTCTACATGTTTTCATAATGTGCACAAAGCAGCCTGCCTCAAAGACTGTTTATTCTCATGACAAAAGAAAGGTAAAAGTACATGCTGAGAGTTTCACCTTTTCAGTTTGTAACATTGACTAAACCACTTCATCTGCCTTTTCAACATGGCCATATCCCAGCTTCCCTTTTACTGGTACAGCTTTGCTGTATTGCTTTCTGCTTGGGCATATTGTACTCATCAGGTTCTACAGCTGCAAAATTGAAGAATAGATCTGTTTGCATGCACACTTCAAGAAGATATCAAAGACTCAGTGAAAATTTGCCAGACGCAATTTTTGGGGTTAGTCTTCAAAATTACCTGTCTATAGCAAACTCTAACTACAATGCTCAAGGGCATCATGCTGATAATTAGCTTTGAGGACCAACATGATTTAAACTCTTGAAATGGTTTCCCACATTGAAGAACCAAAAAGTCAGGTGCAGAATAAAAATGTACTGTAAACCCATTTGAAAGAACATTAGATTTTATACAGGCCAACATGTCTGCCAAATCTTTGCCTGAGAAACTCCAATACATTACCTGTCAGATCAAGACAGAGAGGTTTTCCAAGGCCAGCATCTCAATCTGTCCTTTCACCTGAGCTTTCATCTGTTTGAATAAAGACAGGAAGGAACACCTTTTCTGTCTGTGATGTTTATTCCATGGTACCTGCTTCTCACACAGAAGGCTTTTGAGTAGAAAACGTGACCCAAAAAGCTCCCCTGTAGTGCAAAGCTTCAGGTCATCTGAATGGCTTTTCAGGTGATTTAGAATACTCTAGTGAAAAAAGGTGAGCCTAGGTATGGTTTCTAATTTTTCTAATTTGAGAGATTAATGTATTGTAAACTACTGGTTCAGCACTCCTGAACTGATAAATTTTCATCAGGAAAGGAGGAGATGGTCTTCGATTAGTCAAAGAGGATTAATGACTCCTTGGAATCTTAACACACATTCTTTTTCCCACTGTATTCTAAATAACAGAACATCTCACAAATATTACAGTGTCTAGCTAGAGTCCTTAGTTGTGTCCCAGCATCATAAAAATATTAAAAATAATACCAGCTCTTTTTTTTGCCGTACCATTTCTAGTTTACCATTAGCAAAGTTAAGACTGCAAAGCATTAAAATATTGTCTATGTGCACGTTGCATTTAAGAACGTAAGATGAGGTATCTTCTCGTCTTTCAAATACATATATTAAATCAATTAGTATGTTTAATAATAATAGAACTAAACATATATTCTTAAAAGGATTATTAAAAATATTCTGCTTTTAAAGAAAGAAAAAAATTAATAGAAAAACTTGATTCATACAAAAATTTATAAGCTGCATCTGTTTAACAGAAACACTTTGCATTCAACACTTTTTAAATCAGTGGGAACTTCAGATACTCAGCCCATCTGAACCTCTGGCCCTGAAAACATTGAAAAAGGTTATATTCGTTGTTTATTTTCATTGTGTAGCACATAGTGTTGTTTACAAAATCTTACAGAATTATTTTTTATTATATTTTTCTGAAGTGTGTAGCATCATTGGAGTACCCATCCAATTCTTTTGTATTCCCCAAATTAATGAAGAAATAATTAATTTTTCAAGGGAAAATAAAATCAAACTTAGAAGTAAAAAAGGAGTAGTCAGTGGAAAATAGGAAAGCACCTGGATTTCTGTTTTGTTAGATGTTTGCTGTGGAAACAATCTGCTCCATTTTAATGAGAGCTGACATCATCAAGAACATTCCCTGCCATCAATTCACAACTAACAGTTCTTCACTGATTTTTCTTTTTTGAAGGATTGAGTTAAAGGTTTCATGCAAAGAAAAAGGAAAAGCATATAAGAAATAATAAAGGAAGTAGAAAAATCTTCAAAATGGAAATACTGAGAAACTGTCATTGGGCAACAGAGCTACCCTATTATCTATGTTGCTTTTTTTTTTTTTTTTTTTTAATTTCTGAATTGCAACTTTCAGTTCTGTTGAATGTCAGCCAAAAATCCAAGGTGGTATAAAACATTTAAAAAACATTACTTTTTAACAATGCTGAGAAACAGAATGGTACCATTTTAATAGCCATGTGTCATAAAGACTATTTTTATTTAGGAAAATCTATTTTAATTTAAACATCATAAGCCCATGAGCTATAAGAAACTATTTTTTTACCATATGCTCTGAATTATTGCAAAGAAAACTGTTACTCCTCCTCCCCCCACCCGCCCCCATTTAGAAGTCTGAATATATATGTGTGTTTATATGTGTGTGTCTCTTTACGGTGAAGAAAGAAATCCTCTAAACACCATTAGTTAATGTAATGGCAAAATACCAAAAAGGAGGTCTTCCCCTGGGGTTGCTTTTTATCCCATCTCTTTCACTAGTCCATTTTCCATATAATCCCCTTCTTGCAACAGTTCTCCACAGCAAGCTGGTAGTGCTAACAGCCATCAACCCAGATGATGTGGAAAGTTCCTGTAATTTCTTTCATCTGCTGTTTTCCTGAATTCATGCACTGCATGGTTTGAAGGAAAGTTCCCTTTACCAGGTGCTAAGTAATGGAAATGTGTGCATGTGTTTGTGAGCACTTACCTGCTTGGTAATGAAGGAGAAATACATATTCCCTTACTCTAAATCTTTGAGCAGCATCATAAAAAATAAAATTTGAAGACCAACTTCAGCATCTTTTTCAGTGCAGAACATCAATGAAACAAATGTATGCATGGGGCTCTGTTGTGTTTGTTAAATTTTATTATGTATTAAAGTCTCTGAGTAGCTATCATTAATGAAATAGTTTTTTAATTTCTTACTTTTTTAAGATTTATTTTTTAATGTAACATTTAGAAGTTTCATAAAATCATGGAATGGTTTGGGTTGGAAGGGACCTTAAAGACCATCCAGTTCCAACCCCCTGCCATGGGCAGGGACACCCTCCACTAGCCCAGGTTGCTCCAAGCCTCATCCAGCCTGGCCTTGAACACTTCCAGGGTTTGGGCACCCACAGCTTCTCTGGGCAGGCTGTGCCAGTGCCTCCCCACCCTCTGCAGGAAGAATTTCTTCCTGATGTCCAATCTAAATCTCCCTGCTTTCAGTTTAAACCTATTACCCCTTGTCCTGTCACTCCCTGCCCTTGTAAAAAGCCCCCTCTCAGGTTCCTTGTAAGCCCCCTACAGGTACTGGAAGGCTGTAATAAGGTCTCCCTGGAGCCTTCTCTTCTCCAGGCCCAACAAGCCCCATTCTCTAAGTTTGGGGACTGATTTAATGATTATTTCAGGTGCTCATAATCACAACTTTGCACATCTGATACTTCACAAGATTTTACTGTTAATTTGCAGATGGCAAACGTTGCTCACATTGGACTGCCCTGTCAGCTGCAAAGGACCGCAATGAAAGCAAAGCATTTTTAAAGAATAAGGTTTTTCCATAACTAACTTACCGTAACTTTGTTGTTTCCAAAATACCAACAAAAAGCCCAAGCTTTATATTCCTAATTAACTTTGCTTCACAGCAGTATAGTAAAGAAGATGGGAAACAAAACAGAATTCATAGGTAAGAACCTATTTATCTGTCCTTAAGATTGTCTTCAACCCCAACTTAAAATAGGAAGATTTTAGGAAGAAGAGTACTTAAAAGCATGAAGTTCACGTCATCCTTATCACCAACTCAATCTGTGGCTTGGAACAGTTCACTAAATTGTTTTCTTTAAAATGTGGGTACGTATGAGGCTCATTGGTGACTCCAATGAGCTAGAACTATGCACTTGCAGTGCAAAGATCTCTTCTCCAATACAGCTCTTAGTAAAAATAGCATGAGCAGGGGACAAGCCCATGGTGTGCCACAACACTGGGGTGTACCAGCTGTATGGCTGGGGGAACAGAGTAACCCCAAATTCCCAGCAGCAACTGGGTCTCACAGCTCTTCTCCAAGCAGGCATCATACTTGTCACAGGCAGACCACTATCATTTAATCCACCAAACTTGCATTACTTGGTACGACCCTTATCTGGTAAAAACATTGTTACCTTCTAAGAAAGTTGTGAAATTAAGCAAGCATTGTATGAATTAATTTGTTTATTTTCCAGTTACATGCTGTCATTTGCTTACTAAAAAACACTATTCCTCTCAAAATATTCTGCACTTTATTTTCTGAAAACACCTTTGTCTCTAAATCTTTGCAGGTACAGAATATTTGCAGATGCTATTTGCAGGATTAATCCAGATAAATATGCATGGTATTTAAAAGACCAACAAAATTGCAACATGTAGCATTTATCTGTGTAAATTAATAAGCACTGCTAGGATCATTTAGGTAGGATTTTAACTAGTATGTCCTGGGTTTGGCTGGGATAGGGTCAGTTTTCCTCTTAGTAGCTTGTATAGTGATGTGTTTTGGGTTTAGCATAAGAATAATGTGATAACACATGGACGTTTTGGTTGCTGCTAAACAGTGCTTAAACTAAGTCATGGACTTTCCAGCTTCCCATGCCCTGCCAGTGAGGACAGGCACAAGAAGCTAGGAGGGACCATAGCTGGGACAGCTGACCCAAACAAAATGGCCAAAGGGACATTCCATACCATATGACATCATGCTCAGTATATAAACTAGGAGAGTTGGCCAAGGGGCAGTGATCATTGCTCAGGGACCAGCTTGGCATCAGTTGGTGAGTGGTAGAGCAGTTGCATCACTTGTTTTTCCGGGGTTTTGTTTCTCTCCCTTCTGTTGTTTTTGTTTTCATGACAATTTATTACTTTATTTAATTTCATTTCAATCACTAAAGCATTCTTGTCCCAACCCATGAACTTTCTTACTTTTTCTCTTCTGATTCTTTCTCCCCCATCCCACTCAGGGCATGATAGGGTAAGTGAGCGGCTGTGTGGTGCTTGATTACCGACTCAGGTTAAACCATGATGTCATGAGATCTAAATCTGGCAACTGGCAGATTCAAATAGATGCTGTCCATGAAAAGCTCAATTTTGTTATTACTTGTATTGATGGCTTCTACAGAAAAACATACACATTTAGATCCATACCAATCAAAATGAGTAACAGCAAGTCAAACCCTAACCGCATTCCCAAGTAAAACCAAGCTGTAAATCCTCCCTGTATGTAGCACTTAGTGAGCTTCTGATCAGGGACCATGTACAGAATTCCAGAAGGATTGAAGTCCATTCCTTCTGAGGTATGCAGTAGCTCTCATAACACTCTGCAAGGATAATTGCAATGACTCCAGATTCTGCCCATAAGGGACTCAAATGTTAGTCTGTTCAGAGGGATATCTATTTTGGAGTAAATGGAAGTTCAAAAGTCAAATTATTCTTCTTACTATTTGTTTCTGCAGCATGTGAAAACATTAAGCATGTTAGCAAGGATATCTTTCTCATATCTCGCTCTGTTTATAGTTTGGTACAGCTTACATAAAACTCTTGAGAATTATTATTAAACATCAACTAAACCTGCTCCACTAAACCAAACATCTTTGAACTTCAGGGAGTCCCCCTCAAACAAATAAGGTGGTTTGAAAATTATTTCCAGGGCGATGCCTGTTGCCATAGAGATGACATTAAGAGAAAAGGACAAAAAATATAGAGGGTGATAAACTGCATGGTTGGATGACACACTTGACTTCCAAGTCTGTGTTCAAATGAGGCACACATGCCAAGATTTTTTATGAAAGACAAAATTAAAATGTATCGCTATCAAGCTGTAACTGACAAGGTATTGTGTGGTGGCTGTTAACATAATGCTCCATATATTTATTGTTTGTCATTTTTCTGGCCCTGATAAAGGCCTTTTAGAGCTGTAAATCATACCATTAAATCTGCCACTAGAAACAGAGGCTGTTTGGCGAATGAAAAGAAAAGAAAACTCGGAACTGAATCACTACTTACAGGTTTCTGCTTCATGACAGACCTTAACTATCACATCAGAGATGACATTTATTCTTTGAATTTGGCACATTTTCAAAAGTCAGACAGTTGGCTTATGACCCAACTTGAGAAAGAATTCTATTGAACACTAGGCTGTTTACCACGGCAATGTGTTGTACAGACACAATAAGTACATACGGCTTAAGACAATAGGAAGTTATTCACAGGTTCAAAAATATTGATTCACTCACAATAAACATTACTATTCAAAAAATTAGTCTGCTCTCCACATCTTGCTTTTGAAGGGACTAGCATATTATTGCAATCTTGATTGGTATTAGTGGTAATAATATGCACTAAAGCATCTATTGCATGAATATGATCAATACCTGGCAAACACGTGCTGAGACTCCTTAAAGTGACAACAGACAGGAACAATACGAAATGACACAAAATTTTATAGAGATAAAGAGCACACAGAGGAGAACACTTTCTCAATACTGTCAATATGAAAACTCTTACTAACCCAGATGACAATCCATATCACCTAGGCATGACATCCTGTCTTAACACTGGCCTGTAGCAAATGACAGAAGTAAACAAGGTGACAGCAACAAAAAAACCCTGTATGAAACAATGCAAGCAGAAAGTGAACTTTCATCTTCAAGAAAGGTACACACTATACACATTCTTAGAACCTATGATGGTCATGTTAAGGTATGCTTTGGAACTTGGGACTAAAATAAGAGACTATCTACCGCATCATTCCCTTAAATGGAAGTTTTCTCTATACAGGACTTCAGTTAAATTAAGAAATGCAATATTGCTGGATTTCACACAATTGTGTTGATAGAAGGAACATCAGCCAGAAGACAGACTTGTAGAACAGCCAGAGATAATTCAAGTCCCTGGTATAAGCAATAGCATAAAAAAATGGCTAAGTTTAGAGCCAGCTAAGCAAAGGAGACCATTTTGCAGTTAGGAGACAGTATAGAGTCCTCTTACAAATCAGCAAGCTGTGGCACATCTTGTACCCGCCCAAATCCACACCTCTTAAAAACACATACCTTTTTAAAATTCTTGCCAAAATTACACTTGTTTTCACTCTATCCCATTAAAATTTCACTAACCATTTCATGCAATTTGAAAGAAAAAAAAGTACGCAATATAAATGCAATGCACAGAGCAAGACCATAGAGAAGCACAAGTCAAAGTTGGTGCACAGTGTCTGGGTATAATACACACTTCATATTAACCAGAAACAAAATATATAATCAATTAATGTCATTTTGCCTGTAGCTCATTCTGCGAGTGCCACAGAAAGTTACTACTAAAATCCCAGCTTTACTCTTGCTGAAAACAAAATTGGCAGTTAACACAATGTCAGTTATGCATAATTTAACTAAGATGATGCCTTTGATATTGTACATACTGCCAAAATGTTGCACAGGCGATAACAAGAACTGCTGCAGGCCTAGTAGGATAGACAGCTGTGTGCTTACTAACCAGAAACTTCTTGAACATCTGACTATAACTAGGTACCCTTTATGGCCTACTCTTATTAATGAAACTTTATAAATTTTTTATTGGAGTTGTCAGTTAAAATTAAACAAATAAACAGGCTACTGCAGCATGAAGCCACCTGATTTTATCCCCCTTGTGAATCAATGACATTCAATGAATAAGCAGAAAGGTAAGGTGTAGATTACATAATTTATAGTATCTCAGGTTCATTTGTTTGCACACAAAATTGAATGTTCATATTTCATTCAAAATTCTCTTTAGAGAAAACAATTTTCTTCATAGTATAATATTCAATAGTTTTCAATGAATTGGTGAAATATGATCACCCAATCACCTGCATTTCCTTTACTTTCCCAGGCTATTAAAAAGGATCTTTTTCTCTGTTAGTCCTTAAAAATTCTTCTGGAATATAATCCTAGAGTCAGCTTATGTGTAATTAATACTAAGTTTTTATGTTAAACACAAGCAACAAGGGGAAACACCCCCCCCACCACCCCCCCCCCCCCCCCCCCCCGGCTTTTAAATCACTTCTGCTGGTGTTTGTATGTATCAGATGTTTTTCCCAGAATTATTTTCCTGTTTTAGTGAAGAAAAAGCACTATAGTTTATGCCAAAATTAAGATATACGTAAGAGCTATGCATAGCAAAGTGTGGAGGGAAATACACTACTAAAAATGCCTCACATCTCTGAGGAAATCTAATTTATATGGAATATTCTGCCATGTCACTTATCTAGCCATTTGTTCTAGACATTATTATAATTCTTATTCTATGAAACAGCAGGTACTTCCTGGTACTTTATTACTAAAATTGAAGACAGGGCATGAACTAGTCCAAGGTACAGTCTCTTATAAACAAAAAGCCTGGAGAGAAGAAACTGTCACTTTTTGGAAACAGAGTTTCCCTTTCTCACTTGTTAGGGGTGACAATGACATTACATTCTGTTACCTTTATACATTTAAAATGTGATATAGCTGAAAGATACACTGGAAGATTTTAACATAAGTGACATACACATTTACTTCCAGAAGTTGAAAATTAACGAACAATAATATAAGGGAAAAAACCTGAAAATTATCACTGGAAGTAAATAATCCTGACCCACATGTCACTATTTAATCAACAAAATATCTTCCTACTATATAGCTATAGACAGAATCTACAAATTTATTTACTGGTTTAAGAAAAATGCTAGTGTGAGTGAAATTCTGTTTTCAAAAAGCTAGGCAAAACATCTGTGTACACCCAGAGCTCCACTTAGACTCTCATCTTGAAATAAATTACTGCAAATGAAATTAATTTTAACCAAACTTTTAAACAACATATAAAAGTAATAATAATTAAAATTGTAAATAAGCTTCCTTTGCTGTAGATCTGAAAGGGGCCAGTAATTCTCAAACAGCTTCTGAAATCTCACCTCTTTTGTAGTCTAATTGGTTACATCAGTAAATTGCTGGGTGAGTGCTTTAAAAGGATGCAGAACAGGAATAGAAATACAGCTTTATGGGAAGTGAGGTGTGAGGCCATTAAGTGCATTCACTACATCAGAATGTTTTTAACCCTACTGACCAATTAAATAAAGGACATCTTGAAGCAAGTAAATGTAATAGTCCTGTTGCTGACTGTAATAACAGATAGGGCCAATGCGATAAAATGTGAACGTTAATTCTTAATTAATGTGATGAAAATATTTCTTTACTGACAAATTCTTGAATGCTTCTCCAAACCACATTAGAGGAAAGAAGAATGAGCACACCAGTCCAAAACAGAGCAATCTGAATATTAAGTTCTAAAATCTAAATTAAGCCAAATTAGTAGATTTATTTCAAGAAAAACTACATAGTTGATTTTACTGCCTATTTCTGAACAAAACTTTGTATACTATGTGACCACATTTCCTGCTAAAACTATAAATTACGCTAACTTAGGCACTTTATTTAAATCTCAGAAATTCCAGAGCCTGCCTACAATTGATGCCATGCATTGAGTCTGTCAAAATCACTGTAAGCATGTTTAACTTAGTTGAAATAGCTACCTTGTTTATGCCCACTTTAAAGAGAATTTCTTGCCACTAATTAAACTTCCTACAGTATTTCTAAGTTCCTAATTTAACTATGTGAATTAATTAGATCTCAGCTCTACTCTCAAATTCCTTTAATACCACTTCCTCTCCCTTCAGTTGCTCCACATGGAAGAAGAAAGAATATGTACTTTACTTTATAGAGCAGTCTGAGATCTATTAAAAGAAAACACTACATAAGAGCTCCTTACATTCAGAAATAAAAATCAGCTTTAGTGATTAAATAAAATGCTTGGTAAGTAAGGTTAAGACATTTGTAGTAGCTTTAAAAAGCAGAAACAGCAAAACAGCACATTTGGGATATGTAAACATCAAATTCAGAGTATAAGTGAAGCATAACAAGCTTGCAAAGATGCTTATGGAATAGACTCGGCCTAGCTTACATAATATCAACTGCTCAGCTAGTTTGTTTTTAAGATAAGAATTAACTCAGGAATTTGACTAAACAAACAGCAAAGGATCCTCTTCAGAGACGAACTATGAAATAATACGGTTTCCATTGTTCAATAATCTAAAAATCGTTACTGTGTTATTGGTCTGCCTGAGACATATTTGGATAAAGCCCAGATGGGTAAGTGTCAAACACAAAGCCCTACTAGTTCAAACTTTGTGATACTAATCTGCTATGTCCAAAAAATTTAAACTTTTAACCTAACCACACCAGTAGTCATAGTGTCTTGGCTCTGCTATTTAATAGCTATTTGTGTAAGTAAAAAAATATTTATTGTCTTATGTATATATGGACCATATAATGATAACTTACAGGCTCAAACTAGAAATTGATCACATATGCTGTTTTTATTAATATAGGTCATCTTAAGAATAAAAACATTAATTTGAATTTATGTTCAAATGTGTAAGTGTACTGCTTTTGGGTTTTGGGCACTTAGACAAAACATTTCTCCAAAATTGATCGAATGAATAGTCTCTGATTAACTCATGTTAAACTACCATTAATGTTACCTAGGTGTAAGAAACATCTTCAACTCTTTACCTGAAAGAAATGAATTAATGGAGAGATGTAGAAAAATGTGAGAGAAAATAAACAAAGGACCATTGCTCTCTATTATCATAGTTGTTTGTGCTTCCTCTATGGACATTACAGCTTATTAAAGGTGTATTAGTTTTTGAGCTACTCCAACAGGAGTGTTGGGGTGTTTTTTTCCCCCTTCTCTTCATAGAAAGGGAAAAAACCATTAGCCTGTGGTTTCAGGAACAATATGACAATTGGTCCAAAATATCCCAACAGAATAGTCTAAAGCAGTAGGAAAAGCAGACTTCTTAGAGCAGCCTTCCTCTTTCTAAACTTTCAGCACTAATAACTAGAAAATTGATCAGATATCATCTCTTAGTCAATATAAGCCCAGCTTGAAATAGGACATGCAATAGGCCAAAATAAGTAACTTATTTTTATAGTTTAATCAGCACGACTGTCTTAATTCTCATGTAAGTAAATTGTAACAACAAAATCATGATTTGCACAGATGATCAGGTATGACACAAGTATAATGAAGTATAATGTCTTCACTTCATACCATATTTCATGCAATATCTGGTATATGTTTATAGGTATGAAAAAATGTAACCTATGAATATATTCCCATAGAAGTTTAGTAGAGCTATTTACTTTGTAAAAACATTTCCGAATTTGTAGTAAAGATGGAACTGCAGAAAAGGTATCTGAGAAAACTATTTTTTACACTTGTAAAATACTGTAGTCATGCAAATTTCAAAGTTATAATGATGAAAAAAGTGGTTATTCATTTCCTGTTCAGTTCCTTCAATTACCACATATTACAGAAATGATCAGTTTTGTCTGAAAATATCTGTAGTACAGAAAATTACATTCTGGCAGATCCTTAGTAATGGTCCTGCGGGTGGTCCAGAATAATTTCCCAAATAACACTCAGGAATCTGAATTTGAAAGTTAGAGAGTATGCTTTTCAATTTTATCAAAGTTGGAAAATTTTAGCATACCTTTGTAACCACCATAAAAGACACTCTCGTAATTCAAGAGCTAGGTAATATGAAACAAAACCAACAACAACAACAGCAGCAAAGACGGTTACAGAAAGGAAAAACTCAGGGCTGCCTCGAGAATATTTTCTCGCTGTTTGCAATTGCAGCATTACATCAGGTCTCAGAGATTCATGGCGGCAGCTGCAAAGGATCATAAACCTGTACTAGTCCAAGTAGTCTAGGTATTTAAAAGAATAACACTTATTCACAAAGCACGCTTCTTGAGGTACACAGAAGGAAAATGAGGAGGATGCCTAGAAACCAGAACTGAAAATAGTGGGTATGAGAGCTTTGAAGATAACATGCTCTTGGTTTATGATACTTTTGACACGTTAAAACTAGCAGAATCGAAACACTTTGCCATGACTTACAGAATTATAGGTAGAAATCTGCATGTGTTATTCATCCCTAAAACTGGTTATTTTTTGCTATTGCTATTATATGTATACCTAAAAAACCCAAACACACGTATATAGCTATATACATATATCTGAAGATGGCTGTGTTCCCTTGAATAACATATATTAATGTTATAATTAACATAAAATTTATATATATTACATATATAATAATTCATATATATTAGCATCATAGTTAATGTTGTTTGATTGGAAGTTTTCAAATGAAATACTATGGTCAGAACACTTTATTATTTGAAATGATTTCACTGTACTTAAGTCCTACAAGAGGAAGTATTATGGTCACGTCTAAAGACAGTACAAGTTTAGGAACCTCTAAAGCTAATGAAAAGAACAATTCTGTTTTTAGAAAGAGTTGTAATACTCAGCCATGTTTTGTGAGAGTAAACACACATGTAAACATTACAGAAATTATTTTAAACTGAAATTGCAAACTGTGCTCACTGCCTGCTAAGTTATGCTTAGATTCAGCTAAATGATCTCTTGCTGTCAATAGAAACAATGCACATTCAGTTTTCTTCAGAAGAGAGGAATAATTATACATTGGAAGGAAATATACTGGACCACCACTAGCTTTTGAATTGGAGAGGTCTTTGGCCATGAAAACCATTAAAGATTAAAGTTAAAGCCTGCTGGAGACTGGAACTTCCAGGTCTACATTCTGTCTCATATCAAACACAGATAAGTGGTCCCCTGAAATTTTTATGACTACGGTGTCAAAAGTCTTCCATCCAAAATAGCAATAAATATTGTAATGAAGTCTGGAAGCAAGACCATTTGTACTTGCTCGGGGCTGAGAATTGAGATAGCCTGTTTCTAGTTAGACAGTCATTAGAAAGATCTAATGTCCATGGTAAATGGTTTCCTGTTCTGAGTACTTAAAACTAGTTTTACTCAAATTGACTTCCTGAACATTTTCTTATATCTTCTCCAATATATGAATTTTACACTTTTTTTTTAACATTGGGTTCTTCATAAAGTAAGTATGTCTACTTCATATGATTTAAGAGCTCCATCCTGCATGTAGCTCTCTATACTCACATATTTTTGTGTTGAACCGAAGCCCGTTGCATCTATATACAGCACAACGCAAAAACAGGTTACCAAATACTTGGGGGAAAACAAAACGTGGTAAATCCTCCTTTACTTCCTCTACAAAAGAACTGGTGCAGATTCATCTCCCACTCCCCTTTCAATTTCACCCATTATTTCAGTTCACATACAGTGGGAAATACTTTCAATGAACTAAGCTTATCAATACTTTACACAAAAGCACAAAACAAGATTAGTTGAGAATATAGTTACAGAGAATATAGCTATCTATATGAGAATGTATATTATAATTATTTGAAAACAAATTGAGAGTCTTGGCTGCTGAGGATGGTCAGATTGGCCGAATAAAATGAGTCACTTTAGAAAAACTTCCTCATCATGCTGTTAAAGACTGTAAGGCTGGTTAGACAGCATACAGGTATTTTGATGCCCAACTTCCACTAAAGGCTTATGAACTCACATTAAGACAGATTCTGAGAAACTATTTTGTGTAGGTGTGCACAGAACTATTTAAGAAAGTAGAAGCAGACACTTTGCTTGCAAGCAACACCCATAGGCTGGAGTTAAGATGTCTAAATGAATTTGTGGATCAGCATCTAGGTGTTTACTGGGAATAAAAAATGTTAATGAAATAATAAATTATTAGAGTATTCTAAGGAATTTTATCTTATTTTAGGTAAGAATATCTTGATTTGGAAAACTGATAGTGAGGGACACTTAGTAATCTGAACTATTTGTTAATCTAAGCATAACTTTTTTCCTGTTCTATAATGCAAGATTTGCCCAGATTTTCCCCATAAATTGCATATTTAGACTGTGATTTTCAGTTTTGTGGGTGCCTCCTGATATTTTAGAATTTGACTTTTCATGGTTTGCAATACAGTAATGCTTTCTCTCACCTGTTTATTTGCCTATGAAAAGAATATCAAACAAGTTAGATCTCAGAAAACTATATACAAATTTAAGACACCTACAGTGATACACTTGTTGAAGTGTTGTTCAAACAACTCCTCTGGTCATCTCCAAATTCCTAAAACCATCTGTGCCAACTTTCTGCAAAATAAACCTTAACAGAATATTTCATGCACTTTAAGTCAGAAAACCTGAATGCAAACTTTTCATTCATGTGCTCTGAACATATTCGAGAACAAGGCACCCAGTTCTGGACTCAGCATTCATGTGTATAGCACTCATCCAATACAGTAAAGGAAAAAACCCCTCTACAAGTAGTTAACAGACCTCACTAATATTTCTGTACTTGCTCAGATAAATATGGCGCGCTGAAATCTGTATTTGACAGAACAAATATATATTTCTTGTGTTCCTTTACAAAAGCCATGAATTATTAATTTCTGCCATTGTATTCACTGAACAACCATAATTGCAAGTAAATGCTGAAGTTAATGAAAAAATTAAGGAAAAGAGTTTCTTTGGAAGTATTAATGAAACATTTCCACAAAATCTTTTCATACACCAATAATACCTCATAAGTCTTTATGTAGCTGAATCTCTATCTTCAAAGCTCAATAATTACAAAAAAACACCATTCACCCATGAAAAGTTTTAGGTTGTATTTAAATCATTGTATCCCTTTACTTCTACTATTAGTGGTACCTTTTCAAATATTCCTTGAATTATGTTAGTCTCTTTCCTACTCCTTCTCCACCCACTCCCTCCCTTCCCCCTAGCTTTTCTGCTTGAAAGTACATAAATTGCCCAGGTAATCATTTTCTACTAGAACTATGAAAAATATCACATCACACCCCCACATCATACCCCCCCCACCCCCCCCCCCCCCCTCCCCCCCGATTGTTTGAAGTTATGCAACTGAAGAGAGTTCGATTTAATCTGAATAAAGGTAATATGTGCTTTTACTTGTCAGCAAGTGACTTCATATGGACTTGATGTGCTCTTATTTCAGAGAAATACACCTGCTGTGGGATACTTTGAGTTATTCTAGTCATCTGTGCTGAAGATGAGACATAATTGTGTTGGTATGATATGCTGTAAATGACAATCAACGAGCATGCCAGTCTTCTTCTAGATGACTATTAATCAGAGATGAAGAGAGACACAGAAGTGTAAGAAGTGCCTTTATTTTAGTTTATGTTTCTGTGGTTTGTCTTTTAGGATCCTTTCCATTTTTGCCTCATGCAATCTCATCAACTCTCATTACCAAATAAAAAGATGCATTGACAAACTTACAAAGAATTGTGTCCTGCTTTCACAGTTATTTCAGGATGAATACTGTTCAACATATGATTAAATAGCATTAAGAAATGTGTTGTAAAAGAATAAGTAAATAGGCCACTTTCAGGAAAGTCCTGTGTCTAAACCAAGTTTACTCCATTCCTGACAACAGAAACAGCTTTATTGAAGAATACTTAACCACTGCACTCAAAGTTATCATAAATCCTTCTAAAATACACACCAACAGTTTGTTTGTAATTGAATCATGGGGAAGACATCACACATTATTACCAATAAAAATTATGCTTTTTGAGTGTTTAATTAAAAAAAAAAAAACCACACTCCAATAAGAAAAACCCCAAACTAAACCTTCCACTTTTTCCAGACTACCATTTTACTCCACTACACTCCAACTAAAATAAGGAGTATAGAATACAGATTCTGTATTAGTTGCATGCATGAGCAGAGTTGTATGTATCTTCATCTGTCTGCAGATTTGAACTCTCATCTGAGACCACTGCATATATAAAATCATAGAATCATTTAGGTTCAAAAAGAACTTTAGTGTCATCAAGCCCAGCTGTAAATATGAAATAACTTGGATGTGAATTCGAATTTCAAATGTATGTTAGAAATTAATTTTAGTATCCTGTATTTTTGACTTAGACAGGCCAGTGTAGACATGCAGGATGAAAATGTTCCCCATGGTTTTGTTTCCAAGTCAGATTCAATTTTTGTTTCATTCTGTGCAGAAGACTGACTTGCAGTGAGCCTAGCTAATGCTGGTTTAAAGCCAGGAGTCTCACTCCAGACTCTCTCCCAGAGAAGCAGGGCATGAAGGCTAGATTTCATTAGGCCAGCAAATAGGAGACACAAATTGTTCCATGTGAAGGAAAGCATTTCTATAAATTTTCAACATACTGCATTTTATTCTTAGTTGTAAAAGGCACGTTCCTAGCTCTTGAATAGGTATGATGTTGACACTATACACAGAACTCCACCTAAGCAGAGATGTAAGAATGTGGCAACAACAAATTTCATATGCAGAAAGCTACCTTACATGGTAAAGGTAACTGGTATCACTGTTTTCCTACACACGTGTTTCTTTCTAAGAGGACAAAGATCACTTTTCATGAGACTTATTAGATCAACAAGGTATGCCATTAGATGTCATACTTACTATTAGCCCTTGACAGAGGCAAAAACTATACAAGTTTAAGTAACACTGACAGAAGTGACATTTTCGCTTCAATCTTGATTTCTACATCTCTGAGTTTGAACACGGTACACTTCAGAAGGAAAGAACTTCAGAAATTTTAATCAACAGTCCAATTTAATGTGATTCTCTTCCAGCTTCCCATTTACCTGATCATGGGTTTCACGTTTCATTCTCGATAACTTTATGCATACTCTCTTAAAGCATCCTGGCATAACCTAAGCAATTGCACATTGACAGGGAAAGCCCCTAACTGCTAAATATTAACAAAAACTACTTACTGTCCCTGTCCCCATACTCCTGTCTTCCTTACAAGCTCAGGTAGAAAGCCTGAATAATTTATTAACATTTTTCTGATGTCAAGATTTAGAAGGAACCAACACAGAAGAGTGGTAGGAAACAAGGACCAATTCTTTGGGATTCCAATGAAGATCTTGGCCAGGAAACATTGATACCCATGAGATGAGCGGGACCAACTTAACTCTTTCAGAGGTGAGCCCATTCTGTGGCTTCAATTCATAGGATCTAAGGATGATCAGGATTTAAACTACTAAGGACTCCATTGGTTAGGAGAACATTTCTTTCATGCTATGCAATGTTTGAAGCTTTTTAGGACATTTCACTGGTTGCTTTCATGTCTGACTGCAACAATTTACATTAATGGTATTTCCATGAGAACGCTTGCACTCAGTCAGATCAGACATCTGTCACTTGATAGGCAGTCTCTAACAGTGATCATAGGGAGAAGTATGCAAACAAGTCAAGCACATGGTAACTCCCCTTCTATCCTTGCAACACACATCTTCCCCAGACATAAGAATAGTGACTCCCAAGACTGAAATGCAAACCTCAAGAAATTTAAGTGGAAAAAGGCAAAAGAAGGTAGACAGAAAATGGATTCTTGGCAAACTCAATTTGAAGCCCTTTCAGGGACAGGGGAAGAACACCTCAAGATCAATGAACTATATTACCTAGCTAAAAGCTTTTAAAACCAGAGTAGATAGATTTGGATGGCCATCAAGAAGTTTATGGGTGTGCCCCACCTCACAGGTTAATTGTATCTTTCAAGAGAGATACTGGATAGCCTTGGCCACAGGGAGATTTTCTTTGTTTTGAAACTTAAAAATGTACCAAGCAACCATAGCAATGTACTAGGAAATACAGTCCACATTCTGAGGATTTCCAGTCTTAACACATAAGTTGGTAAACACCACCTCTTCCATTGGATTTGTAAATACTTGACAAGTCCCATTTGTTCATTCCAAATTTGGATAGATTTAATAGCAGACTAGCTTCTAGAAGAAATCAAATTTATTCTATTGAGAATTTAAACCTCTATGACATTCTATACATGTGGACATCTATGGCCACTAATGTCATATTTAAATAACATTATTTCCTCTAGTACATTACCAACATGCAAACTGGGCCATTTTATATCTTAATACCATGCTCCCAGTTACTCAGAACTTCTGCTTTCAAATACCTTTCTCTATTGTTGTTAGTACTCACTACCCTTATGTCTTCTGATCTTCACTGGTTCTATTGATTCCTTTATATAAAAAGAATGCAGCTTTATTAATACAGAGATCTTTACTAAATATAGTTGTGCTGATTTTAGTTTGCATTACATATCTTTAGGTAGGCTACTAATAGTATGTCTGTCCCACTTATTCCAGTTTTAGGACACCTGTCATTATAGCATGTGATGGCTCAACCTATCCTCCAAGGTCATTTGCATCATGAAAGGAATAATAAATATTTCCTTTCACATTTTTCGTTTGCCTTTGACATGAAGAGGCATTTGGGTTTTGCTACTTAAAAAAATTTAAAAAGGAGGCTTTTATGGATCTGGAACATTTCTAAAGCTAGCTTCCTGTGACTTTGCTCAATATCGTGTGAAAAGTTTGATAATATATTCAACTAGATGGCTCCAAAACGAAAGATTAAGATACACAGAAGATCACTAGGTGACTAAAATCTAAGTTACATAAACATAACAAGATAAAATTTAACCAGAAGTACTCAAATGCAGTATGATAAGAGCAGCTTGTTTGGAAGTCCACAAAACCACAAAGGCAGAATGAGTCCAATCATAAAAGTAGGATTAAGAACTGTATTTGGATTTAAGTAAATGGGCACTCATACACCAAAGTATTTTCCTCCTTAGAAAACATAGATTTCTCTTTAGAAAATCTACCCTAAAAGTTAGTTACTTAAAGCATCCATCATAAAACCCAAGCACCTAATATATTCTGTACAGAAACAAAAGCTAAGAACAACTTAGAACTGAAGTATATAGTTGCTTAAAAACTTCAATAGCATTTATAATACTGTTTGCATGAATACAAATTCTTCAATAAACTAATCAAGTAGAAAGTTTATATTGTATTTACATGTCATCAACAGGTGTCATTGCTTGCTAGTATAATTCAAGGACAATCAATGCTATACTACTGTCATTAATAAAAAAATGAGTCAATAGGCACAAACTTTTAATATAAGCCTAATTATGATTGTCTCTTTACATGAAACTAAAGCTATTGAAAATGTTGACATTGGAGATGTGCCCTTGAACCAAAAGCCAAGTATAAGTCAATAATCTATTATGATTTTCATTTTGCAGAAGTAGTGCCATTATTTCAAAAGGTCTCAAAAATCAATTTAGCATTTAGTATATCTGTGTAATAATGACATCCTAATTAAAAATCCCAATCTGAATAGCACAAAGGATAATGTTTAATCTCTAATCAATGAGCACTGAGAGAAGTAGTTATAGGTGCAATAACTTTTTTTAATGAGGTTTACTGTTTTTTCATAGATTACATATTTCTTCATATTTCTGATAGCCACTCTTAGACTCTGAAAAGACATGCATGCAGCCATTCTCCAACTAGAACCAGTAAATATGTTATTAGAGAAAAAATAATTAATACAAATACAACTTTGGCTCTTTATAGATTAAGCTCCTATTAATACATAGTGAACTTGACTGGTAAATTTTTAACACATAAGATCTTCACATTGACAAGCCACCTCAAAGTTCATGTGATGACTTGTACATCCCTACGCCCCATCATAAGATGAAATGGACCTGAGATCCTTTCCATTTATCAGTGAAGATGGCATTATATTTGAGAATTATGTCTCATTTTTTAACAAATAATCCTTTCATTTTCCAATTACCCTAATTAATTTGAGTCTGCAGATTCTAAATAGCTGCTAAAAAATAAATTCTGCAAAAATTACAAACACTACAAACCAAATAAAACCAACCAACCGCTCACCAAAATCAAGAGCTGCAATTTAGTCTGTTTTGAACATTATTAAAAAAGTTTATTATCAGGTTGTTTATGGGCTTTTAGTATTGTCTGTTCAAACTGAAAGATCATTCACGATAACCTCTCCATGCAACCGGAATAGGAAAAAATTGATCCCAACAGTTTAAAATTACTTTGAAACAGATCCGTTCTACTGAACACACCAGTAAAATGGCAACACCATTAATGAGGGCTCACAGAAACCTACAACTGCTAGTAAAGCCTTTCATGCTATATCTCCATAAGTACTGCAGCAAAACTTTTTCACTAGGATTGCATAGGCATATACATGCAGAGATAGAAGACGACAAAAAAAAGAGAGGTTGGCATAAGACCTTTTCTGTATCAAACACTGGGAAAGATGTAATAGTGTTTATACACCTCTGAGAACTTTGGGAGAAAAATAAAAACATATAACATTCAAAACATATATAAAGAGCAATCCTTTCAAACAAAACAAACAAAACCTTACTTTGCTACAATGCACTTTTAAAATTCAATGTAGCACTGATCTGCATATTTAATTTTCTGCTTTAAATGTATACCAGATCCCTGACCCTATCCTCAAGGTCACTGAAAATCTTAGGCTTTTGGGGATTTTTCACTGAAGTTCTAACCATGGTATGTCACATGTAGTAAAGAACAGAAATAAGGGATTTGTTATAGAAAAGGGAAGCAACATTAGTCCCCAGATTAGCGATATGAAAGGATGCCAAATAGACCAAAAACTACTAGTTAAAGTTTGGAATAGATCTTCTCCTTCCTTTCTTCCCCTCTACCAGTGTGGGACACTAGAATTATTCCCAATATGTGCATACATACGAATTGTGTCTTGTTCTTATTGTCTAAAATACTGATTAACTTCTAGATGCAAGAAGCTTTTATGCATCAGAAATGACTATTTTTATACACTATACCCTTAGGGTGTAGTACCGTGTAATCTATACTTATGTGCTTTCCCCTGTAATGTGCTTGTAGCCAAAATGTGAGAGCAGCTATGAGAAAATTAAATAGAACAAGAGCTGCCATGTGCTCCACAATTAAAGGAAACACTAAGTAGCAGCAATGGGAATTAAACAGGACACTGTGTTATGCCAAATACCAAATGTGAAACCAAAATATCTGCCAGGCCTCCCCTATTTGTTACAATTTTTCCATATTTAGGTAAATTCATGTAATTATGTACCCTGCAGTGGTAATGGGACTGTGCTTTCGTCCTTTTGCAGCATATGTTGTTGGCACAAATATCCTCTTTGAGGGGAAAAAACCCAACTTGGCCAAGATTACACATGTTGATTTTATATTGGCATCCTGACCGTGTCTAACAGCTGGTCCTAAATGTAATGAAACTGTGCTGGATTTATTCAGTTAAACAACTTTGCAGACTCTTTAAGCATATGTATTTCTTACAGCTCCCTATGTTTTTGAATCTGCTTTGATCAGAGCACCAACAGTTGCATTATTTTTCTTAACATTTGAAATGTATCTGGGAGCCAAAAAAATGACTATATTTAAGATTTATTTTCTTATACTCTATGCCCCCAGTTTAGCCAATTGGGATCACACTCACAAATCTCTCATGACTTGTTCATATATGTCCTTAACAGAAGGTGTGAGATGACCATGTTCCTGACTGGTATTTTTTCCACAATCACTAAGGTGTTCCACAGTTTTACAATCACTAATATGTTCAAAGCCTTTTTTTTTTGTGTCTATGTGAAAGACACTGTGGAGAAGTGTGATGTTCTTTTGGTGTTAAAATAGCAGTGGATGACCACTGGTAGGGAACATAGAGCATTTACTAGTAGTCTGCTACAAATTCTCCAGATTTCATAGATGACCAAGGTCTTTAAGTCCTTCCATCAAATTCAACAACCTCCAGATTAAAGACTACAGCGTATAAAGTGACAGTTTCTGTGACTCAGGATACTGATCTAAGCAACACCAGCTGATTTACACTGTCTACCTTCTCCTCAAATGTCTGTAATAGTAATGATAGACTGAAAACATAGGTAAACAAAAATATTTGCTTTCCTAAACAGGTACAGAAATCAGAGGGGTTTTTTTTTAATTATTATTTTTAAATCTATGAAGCACACAAGAACATAACCTTAGCTACTACAGCTTCTTTGATGAATAAGGCAAAATTAGTACAGGAGTAGTTTGACTTGTTTCAGAGCAGAATAAACTTGTTCAGAAGTCTTTCGTCAGTGATTTTAAAGACAGTGAATTTGGTGTGAACTTCATTTAAGAGTACTGGAATCAGAAAATAAGACTAAAGAAATAAAATTACAAGAGTTTTGAAAGATTTGCTAGAAATAACCACATGAGGTCTTGCACTAGCAAATGACACTAACTCAACATTTATTCTGGGAGAAATATGAAATGTTATACATTCATAAAGATTTTCTAATATATTTATATAATTTAAACACCCGTGTGACCGCGTGTATGTTTATATATGCAGACTACATTGTAAATGAGCAAAGTGTGTACCTTCCTAGCCAGAAATGCTTACACTTCTGATATTTATGACTGCACAGTGAAAGTAGTAGTATTCTTTATGTAACTACTGCATTATAGCTGTGTTGGGTAATACCATATAACATTCATTTTTCCATATCTGAGGGTATATTTACTCATATTAGTGCTGAATATATTTTTATAAAAATTCATAATTTTGTCTCAGTAGATTGTTTGACTTTGAACTTCTTTTTCCCCATTTTAACAAACACGGCTTCTATTATCTTCAAAGAATTTATCTGACAAAGTATTTTAATTGTGTCAGAAATTGTGTGTGTGAATCATTTAGGGAAAAGGAATGACTGTTAATTGTGGCATGATCCAATAGTACTTGAGCATGCCAAGACACTAATATTTTTTGTGTAATAAACTAAAAATCAGGACTATTTCAATGGTACTTTATCTCTTCTACATAAACATGAATATTGTATCCCTGTTCTCAATTTAACAGTCTTCTATGCATGGTCAGAAAAAAAAAAATCCAGATATTACCACTGGCCTTAAAATCTGATCCAACTTTTTAGTAGCAATTACTATTCCCATGACACCTAACCAAGTTTAACAATTCATAGTAGCAAGCAACCTACAGATGCTTCTCATCATGGGAATATTAAAAACAGGAGAAAAGATCATGGAATTTATTCATTAAGAAAATAGGTTGGCAATGAATTGAAGTGATTCAAAACTGGTTTTGGAGTTTTGGTTTCAACATGAAGAACACATGGCAATCACATACTTATTTGAATAACTTGCTCCTCTGTACCCATTCAGAATACCAAAGCTGGAGACAGAGAACTTCCAAACCATTTTGCTTATGTCCTTAACCTGAGTAACAAAACCACCATATATTTTCACCAGTTCGCTCTCTCAAAAAGGACTATTCAAGGTGAAAGGTAACAGCATATTGTAACGTAGTTATATCCAGTATACTGGACATCTATAACCACATTTAGATGAATTTTTAGAAAGTATACAAATGCCACCCTGATGCACCCCCCCTGCCCCCTCATGTTTTGTAGAACATTTTGAATATTATCTAGGAAAAATGAGATTTTGAAAGACTGCATGACTTATGCAATGCATACAAAGTCTTCTGTTCCCATTGTTTGAAATACTTGAAAGTTACTAGTAGTTTAGACTAATGATGTAGCTTTCCTTCACTGTTTCAATTCAGAAATTCTGAGTTAGGTATTGTAGAATTTCAAAGATAGTCAGTATATCTGAAGATTTCACTTTTCCCAGACAACAGGGTCCTATGAATATTAAGACACCCTATTTGTTCACATTACAGGTAAAAAGTGTCAATTTTTTGGTGTCTCCTGAACAGTAGCCATCTTTCCTGCATTAAACAATAAAAAAATAAAAAAAAAGACAAAAAAGATGCTCAACCTTCAGTTAAGTCCTTTAATCTAGCAAATCGTCCTAGTGGCATTTTGAATAGGCTTAAGTGCATGCTGACCATTCTTCCAAAATCTAGGCCAATGTATCTCCATTTGCAAATACAAACACAACTAAAGTGACTGATAAATTTTGAAAATCTTAACCAACTGTGTCATTTCAGCAAGCTTACAATTCTTTTTTCAGTTTTCAACAGCATCTATATTTAAATCCACTTACTCTTTGACAGCTTGTCTTAATACATTCTTAAGCATTCACAAAACCTATGCAAGAACATTCAAACAAGTAATATATAGTTCTTTGTATTAAGAGTTTTGTAGGAACCAGAAAACGTACAGGTACATTTTAAAGTGACCGTAATATCCTCAACATCACAGTATTTTTCCTTTGTTGTAAGCAGTGACAAAACAGCTTAACGTAGTCTTGCTGTATACACTACCAACGCTTAGCGTGACTGCACCAGAAGCGGAACACAGTCAAATCTTGTGAGTCTGTTAAATACCCATGCTTGAATAACAAGGTAGCACCCTATTCCACCACTCTTACTAATGAGGTAAATTCTTTTGTGTATTGATTTTAATTAGATCACTTGTGGAAAAACGTCGTACATAGCATGATTAAGGGCAGCAATATAGCCCTGGGTAAGGATCAGATCTGCTTTAAACTCTAACATAATACACAAATTGTCAGTATCGTAAAATCTAATTTTACATACATATATGAACACATGTTTTACTAGGAGATTGTTTTGTTTTAATTTCAATGGTCTGCTTGAAAGCTTAACAACTTTGAATGTAAGATACTGAAGCTTAGTGCAAAAAAAACTCCACCAAAATCCAAAATACTAACAGAGGACAGAGCACTGAAACACTACTTGGAGATTGGAACACAGAGACAAAGAAATTCATGAAAGTTTTTACAACTTGGAAGTTTATAAGACTGTCTGTAGCTGGGAGAAATTCAGTGTTACATAAAATAGGAATTATCTGCACTGAATATGAAATTAGACCATTTAATTGATGCACTTAGATGAATGCCTAATACTGCACTTCTTCTGACTGTGTTGCTTTTACATACATCTGTCATTATAATCTGCATTTAATAGGGTATGATAGTTGTATCCACCTAAATTACTGAAAAGACATATCACCAGAGATTAGTTCTGTATGATAATGACTAAGCATTCCTAGAGTACACATCATCTAAACTAGATTTACACTGATGCAGTAACGCTTATTTTGTTTGATAAATAACAAGTACTTTTTTAATGACTAAAGTAATTCTGACTTTTAAGTTCTCAAATAAATTATTTCTTCATTCTTTTCTACAAGGCTCTAATCATTCAACCTTGTAGGTGCACTTCAAAAGCTTTAAGAATCTTACATTTGATTTCTGGGAAGTATTTTCTTGTTAACATCTAACATATGTACCCTGTAGGCATGATTCACACAAGTCTCTGGAATTCTAAGGAAATGATGATCAGTCACGGAAATGTGTAAAGATTCAAGAACTCTGGCAATTTTCACTTCAAATGTTGTCAGCAAGTTACTATTATAAAAGTACTTTTCTCACCATATCACTGAAAAAATGCTGTGTACTGTGCAGCTATGAGGAAAGTTACACATTTAATGAACTCTACCACCTGAAGGTATATTTCCTCGAAGGTGATAACTGAATCTGTTACATTTGGAGAAATGCTAATTATAGGTAAGAAATGCTTAGTGTATGTCCTGAATAAAGTTTGTACCTTGACAGAGGAAGCAGGATGGAGAAGGGAACAGCTAGCCAATCAGCAGACAAAACATGTGCCTAAATGTTCTTGGTCCTAATTAATCACAGAAAACTTGCTCCAACAATAGTCTAAATGTCAACAATATAGTTTTGTTTAATACCACCCTTGGAAAGGCCAACTCACACATCTAATAATAATGCATATATTTAAGTAATTGATTGGTTGTTTTTCAAAAATTGAAAACTATGCCTTGAATCACTAAAGAGACGGTAAAATTTAAAAGTAATGAGCTCATTTCAATAAAAATTTATGAGACTGGTTTCATGCTGACAAAGTAGGTCCTGCAGGCAGTACCTCTCCACCTGCCTGCCAGAAAAAGTCCTGTATTTGAAAATCTTTTAAGATCTTTCAATAAAGTATTAAAATATAGTTACAACTGTATAGGTAAACTGATATTATTCTGTGCATCTTTGAGATCACCCATAAGTCTTTACAGTACAAAAGATTTTTCTGAAGAAACCAGAAATAATATTTGTCAGCAGTAATCACTGCAGATGGAAAATTCTCTTGAGGGTGCATTAATAATATGCATAATGACTGATGTCACAATATCAACTGAATCCTCCAGAAAAATTACTATTAAACTATCATGTAAGTACATTATACAACGCAAAAATAAAGCACAAAAACTCAGACAAAGAATCCAACTCACATGGACCAAAGCGAAAATACTTACTTCATTTTCCTCACAACTGGAAAAAGGCAGTCCTAAAATGGAGAACTGCAGCAGCTTGAGCTCATATTAATAAACATTATGCACTGTTACATGCAAAATATTTGATCCACACAAATTTATCTATGTACGTAAGAAACAAAATAAAGCGATGATCCAGACAAAACCAAAGAAGCCACTTTAAATCTGTGTTCCTGGAAGTATCCACCAACACAAATCCAATTATTAATTCTAACTATTTTCCAAACAGTACAAATGACTGTTTAGATATTGTAATGGCATACATTACATACAAAACACCCCAAACAGTTGCATTCTTAATTAGATGTTTGTAACAGAATTTCATTAGCTTGACATTTTCAACATAAAACACCGGAAATTTTAAAAATAAACTACTGACACAGTTTTAGGTTTAAATCCCATTAAAAATATGATACATTGTGAAAATTATTGTAGAAAAATTGACCTGAACTTGCATTGACTTACACATGAAAGCTACAGAAAAAAACCAACCACAACTAAATTTGACCATATAGTATGAAAAGAGCCATTATTTAGTAGAAATTAGATATTTTTAATAGCCAAAATCTGTGTGTGTCAAGATACTATTAAGCAGTTATTAATCAGTCCAAGTAGGCAGAAATAGAGAGAAGTTGGGGGTGAACTTCCCTCTAATGATTGCTTACAAGGAGACAAGGTAACTTCTGACCCCTGGATAAAATCCAGACACAAAAGATGGGAGAGAGAAAGAGATGCCTGCAAAGTTGAAAGATTATATAATACTTAAGAGGTGGAATTTGGATGTAGCTTTAGGTTGCCATCTGTAGTGAAGAAGTAGTTTTTAGTGTAACTCTGACCTATACTGACACTTCCCAATTTTACATGTCTGAATTAGAAATCCTAAAGGAATTTCCTTCAGTAATCAGCAACAAAAGTTCACAACTAAAATGTATGTAGAAGGCATCAAAAGAACCCTTCAGAAACTTTAACACAAATATTTTATTACAATATTGCTTCTTTTTCAAAGTGGCTTTATCTTTCCACCACCGTTGATGCCGATATCAATGCTAAACTGGCAAATGATTATTTCAGCAGTGTAGGTATTTTGTGAGAAAGCTAAAATATTTATACAGCTTTTGGAAAAAAATAGGCATTTCAGCCATTCTCTAAAATGGTTCTTCTCCCACACAGATTCCTAATATATGAAAGTATGTTTATGTGCAATACATACAAAATATTTTTACAATAACCAAAGATTATAGTCAAATCATTGCCAAAAGTTCTTCACTTGAAAAATGGGCACAACAATGATAACCGTGATTGTGAAGAAAACTGTTCAGAGAGTTGCGGTGTTCCTGAGTACACTTACTAATCAAAGTAAAAAAAGAGCGTCAAGATACCTGAAAATAAGCCATCTCCATTTCCAAGAATTACTTTAGATATGAATATAAAGGGAAAACATGCTAATGTTTAGAAAACTGATGGATATCGAATTTCCTTTAAAGCTTGCACTGTAGGTTTCAGAAGGACATGGAAAAATAAGTGCTACTTTAAAAGGTATTAAAAAAATAAAAATCAGAAGTATAATGTGAAACTGCAGTAGGGTAGATATAATTTATGTCATGGTCTTGCAGAATATATGTATGAAAAATGTGTCTGCTGTAAAACTTTGCGGTTTTAGAGATCTTCACATTAAACCATGCTACCAATAAAACCAGAAGCTATTCTCAAAGCAACTTGCACATTAAAGGTGTTATGTTTTTCATCACTTTCCCTGTATACTATTTTCTATAGAGTTTTGATTTCTTCTAAATTCAGAATCAAGCTTTCAAAGTACAGAAAGTTACAAACTGATTAACGGAACTCATGTTCACTTACACGTTCACAGTAGGAACTGCAGTAAAAGATGGATTAAACCAACTGAGAGGTAATATGTAATAGAGATTTTTTTTGTTCTCTGAAAACCTGGCTATAAGTTAAGCTTCTTATTCTTCTGTGAGATAAAGTAGGTATTTGAACAGATTTAAACACAGTATATTCTGAAATAGGTATTCACATATACAAGAAATGTAGAAAAAGTAGAGACATTGTCATCTAAGTAAAATAAAAATTGATCTACCCCACTACCAAATTTTTTTTTTTTTTTTCAGTAAAATGGGACTTTTAGTATTACACTGTTTTTCTTCTTTGTACTGTTGTTGACACTCTCAGAACCATCTTCAAAGCACTGTACTCTTTTGTGTGGTGTAAAACCAGTATGCTTCCAATTTTGCCATCAATCATCTTTAATAGCATATGCTATTAATGTAATTTTGTTATTGAAGATTCCTAAATCTATTCAGTGGTTTGCACAAGACAATTACGTTTTTTGTTATATGCATGCAGGCAATCAGATAGCGGCTTTTTAAATTAGAGCAATTAAACATGGTCATTATAAATGGTAGATTATTAAAAAAAATCATGAAGTGTCAATATGACATTCTTTGGTTTGAAATAAGATGGTAACAGAATGGAGAGATGCATTTTAATTATTTCATTTCAAAAGTGTACTTGAAAAAAATCTGCTTTATGAAAGCTTGCTGATATTGGGAAATGTTTTCCATAGCTTTTACAGTGCTCTGGATAATTTTACAGATATTTCCTACTATCTTGAAAATCCACTGGAAACTTTTTACAACACAAAAATGTCATCTAGACATTATATAGGAATATAATTAGGAAATACGGCTACTTTCCCCCATATTATTTATTTCCCCCTGCCCCCAGTGATACAAAAACGTAAAACCAAAAAAATAAAGTCAGCACTGGAACAGTAAAATCTGTATAGTCAACATTAAACAAATTTCTACATCTTTGCATACCACTGAAAAGTCAACAAATCAAGTATATTTTTGCCATAATAACTTATGCATCTACAGCACAGACCACTTCTTTCTCTGTCTTCTTTCTTCTGCCTGTAACTAACTACTCCCTGTCTACCTTGGCAGTATCAAAACCACTCATTCAGGGTGAAACTTAGGCATATTTGTAAAGCATACACGGTCTCACTGGTACCAAAATCATCTTAAATCAAAGTTCGTAAGTTCCTATGCATTAGTGGATAGCCTAACATGCTTTCAGTCTTATTGTAAACGTAGCTGATGAGTGTCAGAAAGAACTCTAAACTTCCTGAGCCTTCGTCCTTTCATGTCTTACCTGCAGAAGTACAAAGAGTCTGAATAGGCGTCTGAATCATCTCCATGTCTGATTTGATATTCATATTTCAAATGTATATGAACTATGAAGTTTGCTAGCTTTTTATGCCCAGATGTTAAACAATTACAGTGAAACATCATATTTTGACACTGAACGGATTTCTTCCATAGTACACAAGCCCCGTTAAAACTGCTTAAAATATGGTCCAGAAAGTCAAGTATTGCACTTCACTCTCCCAGTTCAAAATTCATGGCTGTATCCTGTAGACACTCAGGTAGAGTATAAGGGAAGTTATCTGTAAACATAGTGTTTTCTTACTTTTTTCCCCTTAGAGCCTTCTAGAGTACATTAAGCTGAATGGAGTAAAAAATAGTTGTTTTTAAGCTACAGTTAAATTCAATGTGCAGACATTAGACTGGTATAATGAGTCTGAGATTCTTTTATTTACATCTTTGGTTTTAGGATGGAATATTTTCTGCAGGAAGTCTACCTTACAAACTTGAGTCAAATAGTGCCAACAGATTTACTTTAGAACCATTGGACAGAATTCAAGAAGTTTACTTCCAAACGAAGATTCATACCTAGAAATATATGAAGAAAACCATAAAACAATGAAAGAAGATAAATGTTGCAGTGTGATGATGTTTTTCATGCTACTGAATAAGACACAGTGCTTAACTCTAAAAGAGTTGCTAGCACTGATTACTAAGAACAGCAGTTAAAAGTAATGCCTTACATCATTATGGCTGATAAGCACAACCTGCCTGGGTTGATATAGGCATTTTCCCTCCCCCATCTGATTTCCATCTCTCTCCTCCCACCCCAAAGGCAGTCATTAAGATCTGATGAATCCCCTTTACAGAATTTGTTTCTACAGCTGATGCTTGGACCATAACACTACAATCAAGACAAGCAGGGCAAAAGGTATCATTATAAAAACACCCTTATTGGCAAATATTATTGCCTTCATGTTCATTATACCTGTTCAGATATTGACAGAGATCTTGTTCAAAGCTACTACAGAATTCTTCCAAGACTGATAGTTATTAGGAATATTTCTCAGTTTCTCAGGTCCGTTTTATGTTCAGCAGAAAACATAAAGCAGAAAACTCCCCATTTTTTTCTTCTCTGGGAAAATGGTGAACTTAAAAATTGTTTTCAACTGTGAAAATGAGAGCACTGGAAAATTCTCAACCATGTGGAGTATAAAAAGTAGTTTTAGCTGGCACAAATTATATGGATAAACAACAGCATAAGAAATAAATCTACATGGGATATGAAAAAGAGTGAGAAGAAACATCCCCTTCTATCCAAGCACCTCTCTGCACTTTGGGGTCATTAATTCTCTAGATGTAGTTGTGAATGTGTTCAGGTACGTTTTCATAAGTAATGTTCAATCCATTTTATATATGGACAATGTCAACTATACCTGACCTTGTTAGCAGCAAGTCTAATACAGATTAGATCTCTCACCTTAGATCCCCAGTCCTATTTTCAGAACAAAATTTATCAGAGAAAAAAAATCAGTACAATTAGTTTTTTACTTCATTGTGTAATTTGAGATATCAAGGAAAAAAGGGAATCTATCATCTATATTAATGGATGTTTCAGATCAATTTAACCTGAACTAATATATTTTCTTAATGACAAATCAATGTCAAAAATAATGAAAGAACTTAAGATTCTGTGTGCTTTCCTAAAGTCTTTGCTGTTAAACAGGGTTGTACAGCCTGCCAGTCTTGCATTATTTATTGGCTGTGAATATTATTAGACCCTGTTGTAGTTTACAGTACAGAACAGATAGAAGCCAATTATTTCTTTTGCATTCTTTCACGAGTTACACATTTGAAGAGGAAAAAACCCTAGTCTTTACAACAACTAAATAAAATTAAGAACTTCAAACAAAGCTAGAAATGAACTGAAAATGAACATATTATGAGTTTAATTTTTTGTTATTATTGCAATTTTACAGATATGACTAAATTTTATCCACATTAATTTTCTTGAGTCCACGACTAGATGCTAAGGTCAAGAATCCATTCAAATAATTCCCATTTATCATAGCTTATTTCAGAGCCAAAGAAAACTTCAAATGAATAAAAGCTTAGCATGACAGTGGAATCTATAGGCAAGAACTCACATGCACTTAGCACCGTACAAACAAGCAAAGAGCAGTTTCTCTTCTTATGAAGACTTAAACTTCAGGATGACAGGTGGGTACTGTGGATAAGAGCGCAAATGGTAACAGGATGATCATTACGATTTACCTTAAAAATTACATTTTCTGTGGTGGTTACAGAATTATCTTTAATGCCAAAACATGCCCGTACCTTGCAAACCCAATGTCTTTTTAAGTGCTGGGTAAAGATGTAAACACTGACTTTTTATTCTTTTTTAATTGGGGGTAGGAGGGAGGGTTGCAAGGAGCAGTTTGTCCATCCACAAGGGGCTCTGCTAGTGTTACTAAGCTAATTTACCTTGTGACCTGAGCTAGACTTCTGAACCCATTCCTTCAAAGGTGAAGAACTAGGGTATTGAGCTTGATTCATTTAAAAGTGCCCTACCAACATAAAGAATGTTTTTAATAAGATCTACAACTCTACTGGGAAAACAGTGTAAGAAAGGCCCAAGTGCTCCTTTAATGTTTAAAACTTGATTAAATATTTACAGTAGTGTAAGATTGAAAAAAATCAGAAAGCTCCTCCCTGACTTGATGGCATCAAATCATGTTTATGATAGCTTATGTAAACTAACAGTTTTTACCATTATTAGAAACTAATACAAAAGCTAGATTCAGATATACAAAATCTTGTAATCTTTATAATGTGTGTGTATGATTTCACCTATTTATCAAGGAAAAATAAGGACTAGATATATTTAAGCTTACTAAACCCACTATTTTCATTTTAAAGAGTTAGACATCTGAGAGATAATACTTCCGTGCCTTCCCCCCCCCCCTTCTCCTTGTATATTTCTGGAGTATGAAGGTTTATTTTGGACACATACTGATCAATCAGAATATTTCACTTTTGTTTTAGATTTACAGACTTCTTTTATTGTCCTTCAGGGTAATGAATGTAAGCCCTTTAGACAGAAATTTTGCTTTTCTCAGCTGTCTCTATAAATAGTCCATACAATACATGCATAGCTGTCAAATTACTTCCGGTTCCAAAAGAGCATTCAGGCGCTCACTCCTTGACAGCATGGCATTAGGAAAAAATCTTTCTGTGGAAGTCCATGGACCCAAGAACAGAATTTTGGTTCTAGAATAGTTCCTATAATGCAAGATGTAGACTGAACAATTAAAAGTCCCAATCAAGAACAGAGGTCGAATGAGTTCATCATAGTTGAAAGAGTTTACAATCTCACTGTAGAAAATAGAAGACAGTGAAAGAGTCAGAGAGGAAGCTATTTGACCAAAGTCATACCATAATCCAGTGTCATTCTCCGCACATGAGCAACTATCCAAATATCTTAACAAACGTTAGACATCTAGCAAAGCTTTCGAAGCTGCAAAAGCCTTAAAAAACCCAATTGTCTCAGGAATGAATTAGTGTACTAAAATAAATACCACAGTCTATGGTGGTATTTACCATTTGTAAAATGAAGTCGTAGTACATGTAACAAAAATAATGTGAAGGGAAATCACTGTCCCTAAAATATTTTTATTCCATTTTTGTCAACAATATGTGGCATCCCTGGAGAGTTTAGTCTTCAAAATGACTGCCTACAGGCACTTTCAAGAAGGTAATTGTTACCTTGAAGCAATTTGGAAATCTGCACGTTCCCAAGTAGTGATACAGTTATGCATGCCCAAAGCTCTATCTCACCATTGACACACTAAAGCAAGGACTCAAGAAATCCTGAGAACACACAAACCAGAGCACTTTCCATGCTGCAAGGCACTCCTCAAGGGAAAGGCAGAGAAGCTGCTGCTTCCAAATCAGCTGCTGCAAAACCACAAAGGTTCTCCTGTAGCCAGCCATAAGTGCAGGGAAACCAATGTGCTTCCATAAAACACATCAGCCAAACTAGTTCTTCCAGCCAGTGGTACTCAATATTAAGGACATGAGTCACAGAAACATAATTTATTTCTCAATTTTACGCTTTACAAATCCAGAAGCAAGCAATGTGATTGACTAACAGGAGCAAACCTCCAAGACTATGAAATCAAGACTCCTAATCTAAGGCAAGGTATCATTTTGTGCAAGTTGCTAACTTCCTTGTGCCTCAAGCTTCCCAGATGTACAGTTTGGCAGAAACACATTTTCAATGAAAAACAGATGCACTTTCAAAAACATGAGCTCTCAAGGATAAATAAATATATTTTACTATGCAAAATATTTCTACATCTCCTTTAAAGAAATAATTATGCTATTTTGGTTTAGCTTCAGAATTTGGGTATGAGTAGGAATTCCTATAAAGAAGCCTATCATTGCTAGCCACCTTTCATTCATTCATTCATATAAATACGAAGAGTGTATATATGGCAGTGCAAGGCAAGCAAACTGCTTTTCATGGATTACACTACTCTGCTGTAGTTTTCAGCTTTATGTACTTGCTTACAAATTACCATCTGTACCATGTATGTTAATAGCTAGATGATAGTATTCATACATAGAGGCAACCACATTCCATCTGCTGTGCAGTTAGGCCTCACATAACTCAGTCCCACCTTTAGACAAAACAACTGCTGTTTACTCAGACTGACAATGAAATTAAATGATTGATGTCACGGGCAGCTACCATCTAACATTCAACCAAATGTGCACTTACCATTTAGGCATCACCTGTTCCAGGCATAAAACAAAATGGGCTTTTTTCACAGTAATTATTTCTAAAGAAAAAGTCTGACACTTCACCCAAAGCTCTGCACAGAAGTGACTTCAAGTAACTGCCACAGAAAAGTTGCCCTCCAACCCTCACCCTGTTATTGGACAGTCTACTTTTAATTTTGTGTTTAGTAGGTAATTCTCATTTTCAGAAAAAAATGCTTCTTTTGCAACAACAACATTAAAATATTCAGAGTATTACCTAAAATTATTTAAATTTATCAGATTATGATAAATTCCCATTTGTAAACAATGCAGATTCCATTATTAAAAGTGTATTTTTTAATAATTGTGAGAGAACTGATATTGATACACACCAACTAGCACTCAACTCCTGGAATCAAATAAAGTCCCTCTAAGGTTTCAATGCATTCTTGGAAAGCAATCAAAGGTCTTTTTTTCCATAAGTTTGTTATTTATAGAAAAGCATTTGATTGTTGCATTGAAGTGTGCACTCTATGTGTAAAAAGGTGTTTATGGGGTTTAGTACAGTATAGTTAATACCCAAGCAATACCTAGCCCTTTTATAATAAAGAACCCTTACTGAGAGGATATATATTGTACTTTCCATCAAGTGTACAGCAAACAATTACATTTGCTGGTGGTCTATAAGGTAAACCCCAGTTGAGTCAGCTTATAAATTATAGATTTGTTGTTCCACATACAACAATTAAGAACAGTTACTTTTTTGTACCCAACTGAAAAACTAAAATTTGAGAAAAATACTCACACTTTATTTCAACGTAAACTATGAAAAATTGCAGAATAATTTAAAATTAAAGCTATACTTCTTAAGAATTAATATATTCTTTCTGCTAGTTATGGATTGATAATTTCACATTTTCCCACAGACAAAGAAAATAAAAGGTGCAAAGAACACACAAAACGGACATTCATTCACACAAAAGATAGTCACATTAAGTACAAATGCGATGAATACTGACCTAGAAAAACTCCTACCCACGGCATAACATTAACCATCCATTGGGCTGTGCAGTTGAAAATATTTTAAAACACAAGAGAAGTCACATAAGAAAATTGAAACCTCTCCCATCACAATGAAATCCTAAGAAAGCATTACCTGTTCCCAAATATCCAGAATCCAAAACTTAATATCAATTCACAGTTTCACATACATGAATATAAATAGTTATTCAGTCATGTAACATTTAAAGACTCATGTTCCATTTAAGTTTTGTGAGCTAGCAACATCCTTTAACATATTTCTACTCCCTAGTGATGGAAATAGACTTTCAACCTGATACACTGTTTATTTCAAGATAAATTTCAGCTAAGCATTTCATCAAATCAAGCAATGTTGGGTTTAAGAAGAAGTCCCTACAAACTGGTAAATACAAAATATGGTTAAATAAATATTTGAAACTTGACCAAAAGTTAACTTGTAGAATTAATTCAGTCAGAAAAGAAAAGAAAATCTCTTTACATAGATAATTAATGATTTAGCTATACTACATGCAAATTCAACTTTGTTTAGGATGGTTAACAGATTACCTTTACAAAAAATGCTTGCTCGTAGTTAAACATTGTTCTTGTACAGAAACTCAGATTAAATGGATGAAGTGAAATCTGATAGAGTATGCATAATCCAACATGCTGATATTGTACACAACTTAAGCCATGTGTTTGTACAGGAGAATATATTAAACCCCATCTGTTTTAACAGTTTTTAATGTTATAAATTAGGAAAACATCAAAAATGTCAGGAGACAGCAAATGCTTATTTGTTGTCTTTCAGCTCTATATTTATTAGACAAGTTTGTTATCAAACTATTCCTCCAAACATGAAAAGAACAGCAGGCCTTCTGGAAAACCAGATGGCTGCTGTGGTTTCGAAACATGTTCTGGAAGGGTTATATAGTTTACATTTTTTCTTTTTCATAAAGGATTGTGTGGGATGTGGCATGGTTTTCAGACACAAAAGTCCTGCAAAGTAAAAAAACCCCCAAAACCCCACCAAACTAAAGGATATGTGGGTGGGAGAGTGAGGGGCTACTTGAGGATACAAGAAGAAAGTAAAATTATCCATGTCACTGAATCTAGGAGACCTTCTTATATGAAAAGGGAAAGACTTCAGCTGCAAAGGAAAAAAGTTACCACTATAAAGAAAAAAAACGCATTCAGACTACAGTCTTAGGCATTTCACTGCCTTTCTTTGTAACAGAAGGGGGCCCTAGACACTGAAATTAAATAGGAGAACAGAAAGAATAGCAAAACATCAGAAGAAATATGTTTGAAGGGATGAATTACATGCATGTCAAGAGGAAAAAAGAAAGAGGTCAGTCTATCAAACTGAGAACATAATCATATTCCAAAAAGGAAAAATGTTTAATAACACTTGGCTAGTCATTAAATCAATACTCAGCAGGAAGAAAGCCCAAATAGAAAAAGGGCTCAAAGCCCAATTATGGGAAGAACTGCTAGAAAAATAATCCATGGCTACCTCAGTATTTTATATTTTTGCTGTTTGCCATGGCATTTTCTATTGGTTTGCATCTTTTGGTTTGGAGCAGAACAACAACAACAAAAATTTAAAAATTATTTCATTCCCAGGACATTGCTTTCAGACAGAAAGAGAGGCAACTGAGAATTCAGGTAGCCAATCTTCCTGACCTAGCAAAGGGCACATGCAAGCCAAGTGTCAGTGTTGTTTTATAACCACAGCCCAGCCTGCCTTTCTGGTTCTGCTTCACCTGGGGATTCTGGTTATGCAACCCTCCCCACCACCCAAAACCCGTTTCCAGTCCTGTGATCTACCCCTGCCTGCACAGTCTGCTGCTAAGCTGCAAGGAACCCACCTGACCCCAACCTGAGTTTATTACAAGTCTGACACCGGAGGTTGCCAAGATGGCAAGCCAGGCATTTAGGCAGCATGCGTGGTGGAAGAACAGGAGACAGTGAACATGCATTGAAACAGGGGTCCTTCTGAGTGAACGTAAGGAAAACGTTCCCATAAGGACATTGCCTGGAGGGGTTGTGCAGTCTGCACCCTTGGAAGTTTAAGGCTCACAGGACAAAGTCCAGAGTAAACTGGCCTGACCTTGTAGGTGAACTTCCTTTGTGCAGGAGTTTGGCCCCTTCCAACCTGGGTGTTCCTATGATCACTCAGAAACCACAAGAGTTTCCAAGAACACTCGTTTCTTAAGCCAGTCTATTTCTGTGACTGATCATTACAAGACACTGTCAGCGGATGGCCTACGGGACAGCAAATATGTGGATGAAGCAATACTAATTAAAATAAGCTGAAACACAGTTTGGGGGTTTTTTTTGTTCGGGCTTTTTTTTGGGGGTTTTTTTGTTTGTTTTTTTCGGGGTTTTTTTGTTTTGTTTTTTTTTTTATGTCAGAGCATGAATGTTTGGCAGATATTTTAACACATTTAGCTAAAGAAGTTCATGGGAGAGAGACTGACATGACAAGAAGCTACTCAGAGGTGAGCAACATTTAAATCCTTCTCAATCCAATTCTGTAAAAGAGACTTCTTTTCTAGAGAAAACCTTAAGCTTGGCTTCCATCACCTGTAAAGCACAAATCTGTTACTTCTCAAAAGGTTACTTTTTATTTTAGTGCATATAAATCCAATGTAAAAAACATATTTACTTTTTTTCCCGTCACAGAACATGGATAAATCTCAACATTCCAAGCTTGCTGCCAAAGGAAATTTTTTGAACTCTAATTTCAAAATTTCTTTTAAAATAAGAATCAAGAAAAATTTCATGTCATATCATAAATATAAACAATCCCATCATGGTTTTTAGCTAGTTTTAGTGAGTTACTTGAACTCACAAAAATGATGTGAGCTCTAGAAAAAATTCTAGTATCGAAGTTTCATTCTAGTATCAAAGATAAAAATGTAAAAAGCCATTTAAAAAAGCCTTCTTAAAAAATTTAAAACTCTCACATATTTTTGGAGGCAAAATCTACCCTTTTTCCCCTTTTGTCCTTTGGTAAAACTAACAATTTCACTAAGATTTAAAAATATTTTATGTCACTGAAAAAAGTTACTATTCTTTTGTCTAGGCTGTACTAAAAAGAAATAGTTCTAGTCGCACGTCACATATTTATAACACGTTACGAGAGACATGCTCCACACAAGTAAAGCACAGACACATCACACAGCAAGTCTAGAGCATCCAAGGGTATACACCATGGAGAGCTAAGTGCACACATGCCAGGATTTGCAGACAAAGGCCATCCAATTGAATACAGTGAAAGCTATTACTTCAGCTCTGGTCCAGATTTGATGAATTGATGAAACACCTTAAATCCTGCTCATACAGAAGTTCTGAGAGAGGACAGAAAGGTAATGTCTGGGAGAAAACAGTGCTTTACCACTGCCAGAAAAATGTTTGGATGGATGTTCTTTTTGCCAAGACATAAGCAGTTAACTCAGTTTCCATGCACCAGGTATTACAATTGTTTGAGACAGAAAATATGAAAATGTTCTCATACTCATGAGTTCTGATGCCTAAGTTCACAAACAATAATTTAATTGAGTTGACTAGATTCACCTGTTTGATACTGAACATAGAAAATGGATGTAATAGTCACATATAGGCTTAATTCACATTACTCAAAGTAAGAATCAAAATAATCAGGTATTTGCCACATATGCATGGAAGGTGTGAAACACGATTTCCCTTCTTTCAAGTAAATTCCAGTTTTCAGAAGGTATAAGAAAATCTGATAGCCATAGGATTAATATTTTTGGCAGACATATTTCTTGTAGAAACTATTGAAGAAAATAATCAAATAACAAAGCACAATTAATAGTACATAAATTAACTGAATGATGTATTATTTGAGAATCCTACTCATTTTGCTAATCCCACTTAGTAAAAAGGACATGCTTGTTACCCTTTGTCCCAAAAAATCCTTTTCCAAAGAATATCGTGCGAAATCTTACATTTTGAATGAATGCTGTACAAATCTCAGTGTACACATCCCAGCAGTTTAACTAAACCAAAATTAACATGCGTGAGGAATAGCCACGGCTACAGTGCATGAGTAAGACTGATTCAAACACTTCATTGTAAACTGTATGTTTTCGCTAACATTTTTTAATCTGAGAAACCTATTTAAATCACAAATAAACAAAGAAACAAAGGTTTTAAAATGTGCTTTTTTCTCATCTCTTCTCCTTGCTTTGTAAAGCTGTTACAAAAAGCGTATTACTTTCCTCCAAGCTATTATTAAGTAACCCCTGAATTACAGTGTTGTATTTTAGTTTTCATCACTCATCACATTTAACCACAAATACTAGTACATTTTTTCACTCAAAACATATCTTTTATTGATACTGTGTCTGTGATAATGATGCAGGTGAATTTTATCATTCCTTTCACCCTACTAGTAATGAACAAATTCACTGCTTATTACTTTGGACTTGATCTCTAGCAAAACACTACTGGAACAAACAATTTGATTTGTCAACACCTCTACAAGGACTCCTCAATCAATGTCACAAATCCAAATTTAAACAGCAAAATACATTTGACTGCAAGACCCCAGACTGATTAGAGCTCCGAGTTCAGTGAATTGCACCAGACAGGACAGCAATCAGATTATTAACTCCACTTGAAAATACTCTCTGCTGCCTGGGATTAGCATGCATATTTTGATATAGATCGATAAGCAATCTCCTTCCTATAAGAAATGCCTGCAACATTCATTTGGCTGATCAAAGGTATATATCAGCTTGTTGTGACAGCTAGCTATTGTTTCCCTCTTTCTTTACAGGAGAGTCTCTATTAAAAAAAAAATCCCTGGCTCCCTTTCACCTAATAGTGGAAGTCAACAGAGAGTCACAAAATTCCATCTACTCAATACCTAAATACAATTAGTACAGAAAGGACTTTTGCCTTTTTTGAGGTAACTTCACTTATTTTCACTTCTTCAATCTTTCCACTCCCTCTCCCTCCCCCACTCTGAAACCTTTTCTAGCCTTCCATACATTTTCATGGTATCATTCTCTACTTTATTCCCAATTTAATTAGAAATAAACTGAAATTTGGGGTCTGTATTTTGCAATTTGGATAATGTTTTTCATATTAACAACATACTCCTGGCTTTGGATTCAAACCCTTTGAATGTTAAGGTGTTCACACAACAAAATCTATTTCCAGTTAACTCATTAAAAAAAGGCAGCAAGATATTTTCTCCATAAGGTAACATGAACTCTTAACTGAGCTCTGGATTTTGTTGCATCTGCAAGAGAGCTGAAAAACCAAAATTTATCTGCCACATTTTTTCAAGATAAAAGCACAGGCATTTCATCCCTCTTCTAATTACATATGAAATAACCACTATCTGAGCTTTTTATCTTTTTAATAAAAAAGGCATACTTTAAAAAAGACAAGCACAGCTCATGAAGTAAATGGTCCAAAATGAAATTTGCACAATGCTAACTAGATGTCATGCCTCAAGATCGAGTCCATCGAAAATTCGACATGTATTTTGAAGTTCTAAGGAGATCAACATGAGAGGAGAATCCCCAAATTAAAGCTCTTCTCCAGCAGCACCTCTAACGGTTGTTGAAGGGAAACAATCCAATCCAGGTTCTGTTGTGGTGCTGAAGTCCTGAAGCAACAGGATTCTCCTTTCAGACCCACGTTTTCAAGTAACAGATAAAAGAACCAAGCAGCTTCACTGCTGATATTATAACTTAGTTCAGTTGTTTACAATTTAAATTGATGAGTTTCCTAACCAAATATTTTTTATTATTATAATTCAGTAACAGTGTACTGAATTCCTGTATCATAGAATTCAGTGAGCCTTTCCCGCTGCCAATGGCTCTGATGTGCAAAATAAGCTTAGGTTTCCCAACACAACAGTCAGAGGCAAGTTCACCCAGAGCAATTTCATCTGTGTATGTATACCTGAAGTACACAGTAATAACTAAGACAACAGAATTTATTATATTCTAATACTTGCTAGAATTTTTCCCAGCAATTTTCAAGCTTTTATAATTCCTGTTATAGTAGAACAGCAACAGAAACTGCTATGAACAATACCCCATCTCTAATTATGATTTCTAACTAATTAATACATTCAAATGATACAATCCGAGGGCTAGAAGCTACAGTAGGAACGTTCCGGGTATTCCTTTCAGCTAAACATACAAACAATAAAGCATATTTTACATGGAACTAATTTCATCCATTAAATAATCCATTTAATAATTCCTATTTACACCTTAAAAAAAAAAATCACATAACAATGAAGTGAAAGAAAGTTCTTTTCAGCTCCATGACTAAAACTGCATATGATAATGTATAACATAGGCAGGGTTTGTTGTTGTTGACTTTTTCCTTTGTATTTTAAGTTTCAAATAGTTTTTTGAACAGTATGTAGGGGAAGGAGTGGAAAAGAATCCTACAAATACCCAGCAGCAAGTCTTAATTATTTTCCAAGGCGATTGTTTTCCAAAATAATCTTTTTTGTTATGCAAGATCAACATCCATCTCTCCTGGCATCTTACATCAGTATATCAATGAAAAAATCCTACACTGATATTACCTGGAAAGCCTATACATCTCTTTATGACATGAAAGATTAAATTTAAAATGATTATCCAGATTATTGAGTCGCTAAGAGGATCAATGGATTTAATAATATTCTTAATGCAGAACAAGATAATTGCTTATTCTTGCTGAAACTAGAGAGAAGAAAATGTACTGCTTCATCATCTTTCACAAACCAAGGAAGCTAAAATGGATACCAAAGTTGTTTTCCTTTAGTGGTTCTTCAGCGACTAGCAATCTAAATCCAGTTAGCTGAAGATAGCAGCTTCATATTTAAGTTACCTTAGATAGAAAACAGAGTATTTCAAGATACAGGTTCTAAATCTTTAAGCTTCTTAACTGCTCATGATTTCTTTAATATAGTAAGTCAAACTCAGTAATACATTGACTGATTTTCGGTGTGAAATTCTATAGAGTATTCTTGTGCAAGAATGTGAAGTGGGTCATCCTATTAAAAAAATCTTTTTCTAGCTATTAACAGTGATAAAAGATAAATTTTAAAAGCATCATTTAATTACCAACTTGGTTAGTGTGACCGTCTCTTCAAAGAAGCAATCTCAAAATTCTTATAAAAGGGATCATAAATGTATACAATAACTGTTTAGTACATTCTACTTAATCTAATAATCTGTTCGGTCTTCTTAACTAAAGGTTAATATGTCATTGACTCAAAAAGTTTGTAAAACCCTTAGGAAGAACTTTGTTACTATACAATGTGATTAACTACAATGAGAAATTAAAATAGAAAAGAAAATGTTTATAAAGTTCTTTCTATAAACATTTGCTGCTTTATACTTGGCACAAATATGTATTTGATAGGAACAAGTACCTTCAATATACTGATGCAACTAATTTATGTTTATTTCCTATTATTGTTATACATAAAACATATCAGTCTTCTCACGCCTTTTTCAACAAAATCTCATCCAAACAGATAATGTACATTGAAATCAATCCACAGTGGTAGAATAGCTCTTTTTACCCAAGAAACTCACTGTTGGCTTCCTTCCCAAAAGCAAGTAGAGTTTTTTGACAAGAAGCATACATTTGTGTTCCCAAGCAGGAAGACATGAAGCCAACATCCCTCTCATTTCATCAGTCATTTCCCTCAATTACAATAGAATAATCTGAGTAGTAGCTTAATTCAGTCTTGCATACCTCGAGCCAGTTACAGCAGCCTGCGAAGAAAAGGTATTTAGAGCCACAACCTAACACAAGTAGCAAAAATACAAATAACAAATGGTAATTTGCACCCTCAAGTATTTCACTTGACTGTACATTACTAAATCTGAATTCATTGATATTTTTCATCTTTGACAAGAGTAGACCCTTGCATAGAATATTAATTCTGAAAGAAATTAATCTCCATTAATCACAATGGCTGTATCATTGACACAGTGCCTACATGCATTCAATCAGACATTTTATTTTTCCATTCCACATTAGTAATATACTTGTTTCAAATTAAGAAATTATTTGTGTTAGCTACGATTTTGGATGAAATCTGTTGCTAGATTACAGCATAGGAAATTAGTAGAAGACACAAGGTCTTAGCTAGAGGAAGAAGAGAAAAAAAGATGCATTTGAAAATAGTATTATGCATACCAGAATTTCTGTGGGCTTGTTTTTAAGGCTCTGTCTAATGTCCTGTTTCAAAACATGACAATACATCCAGCTTGGATCAAGGTATTGGGTTTGCATGGCAAGGTTTCGGTAGCAGGGGGGGGATACAGGGGTGACTTCTGTGAGAAGCTGCTAGAAGCCTGCCCTATATCAGACAGGGCCAATGCCAGATGGCTCCAAGAAGGACCTCCTGGTGGCCAAGACAGAGCCCATCAGTGACAGTGGTAGCACCTCTGGAGATAACGTGTTTAAGAAGGGAAAAATAAACCTGCACAATTGCAGTGGGAGAGAGGAGTGAGACTATGCAAAAGAAACAACTCTGCAGACACCTAGGTCAGTGAGGAGGATGGGGAAGAGGTGATGCAGGCATGGGAGCAGAGATTCCCCAGCAGCCCATGGTAAAGGCCATGGTGAGGCTGGCTGTACCCCTGCAGCCATGGAGGTAACAGTGAGGCAAAGACCTGCCTGCAGCCTGGGAATGACCTCATGCCAGAGCAGGGAGATGCCCAAAGGCAGCTCTGACCCCATAGGCAGTCTGTGCTGGAGCAGGGTTCTGGCAGGACCTCTGGACCCATGAACAGAAGAATACATATCAGAACAGGTTTGCTGTCAGGACTTGTGACCCTAGGGGGGACTCACACTGGAGCAGGCTGCTCCTGAAGGACTGCACCCGTAGAAGGGACCCTACTGGAGCAGTTCATGAAGAAGGGAAGGAGTCATTTTGGAGAAGTTCACAGAGGACTAACTCATGAGATTTTCATTATATATTTCTCACCTGTGCAGCTGAGGAGGGGCAATGATAGAGAGCCTTTGATGGGCACTTGGCCTCCAGCCATGGTCAACCCAACCCAATTGAAATATTTTTTGAAAAATCTAGGTTCCTTGCTATTAAAAATGAAGAAAAATAGTCTCAAGCATCCAGTGGAGCATCTTCAACAGGGGCTATTTTTAATCTCTTACCTGTAACAGCTCTAATCATGCCATTCCATGGCATATATTGATATTCCATCAATATCTTCATCTTTGATGTTTTCTGCTACTTCTCAGTAAGATAAAATCATAGTAGTATCAAATCATTCAACTGCATTGAGCAGCAACTACAGTACTACATTTTAGGTGGTTCTTTATGACACCAAACAGTAGTTCCCCTCTGGTGCACAGGAACAATAAAGCTATACTGTAAACAGCTGTGCACCTATAGCTGTATGTTCTAGCTCCACCTAACTAACTTTCAAGGTAAATGACAGAATCACAGAATGGCTGATGTCAGAGGGGACCTCTGTAGGTTATCTGGTCCAACCCTGCTGCTCAAGCAGGACCATGCCCAGGACATGCTGGCTGCCCAGGACTATATCTAAAGAGGTTTTGAATATCTGCAGGGAAGCAGGCTCCACAATCTCCAGTATATGTCTTGTTCTGGGAAAGCTATAGAAACAACATGCCAAAATTAGAATTTTGACACAAAAAGCCCATTGCAAGTTTAAATAGAATTTAATTCATCATATTAGGTATGGCCATTAGCAATATATTAGATAGCATCATTCCTGCAAGATCCAAAAAAAGTATGACGTTCAATGCATAAATTAAATACCTTTTTCCTGGTTTAGTTTTGCCTAGAGCTAACGTAGCCGAAGAGTTGGGAATAATGACAAGTGTTATGTTACTTGTATCACACAACAGTTAGCATTTATTCATCTGACAGAAATAATGAAAAAAGCTTGAAAACCTTATGAACCAGGTTATGCAGCCTCATAGAAAGCCCATTAAACACTCCTTGCTGTCATCCCCTATGCAGTTTGGACTGTACTCCACTTCACCTGGTGTCCACCTTGAAAAGAAGCAATTTAAGGAGATGCAACTAGTATGATATGCTACACCACTTAAAAGGGAAACCAGTCCCTTTTCCATTTATAGCTCTTTATTAAATTTACATTTCAGCTTACAGGTTAAGTGAAGGCTTGTGCTAAAACATTAGAATTTTCCATTTCCTTGTCAGGACTGAAAAAAGAACATATTTAAGGATATTTAAACACCAATGTTTCCAGCAATCATTTCACAATCTTTAAAAAATGAATGGAATCTTAACTATTGACTAGTTAGTGATGTCTGTATGAAGAAATATGTTAAAAATCAGATTTCTTTTAGCAATATAAAATTGCTGCCTTTCAGTATTTCTTCACCTGCCTAATGCAGGATATAGAAAGCAAGGAAGGCTAAATCAAACACAAATGTGTATGTATGACCAGATGCAGAATTTTCCCATAAGCAGCTCTTAAAAATGGAAGCAACTACTTTTCTAAGCAGAGAAGAAAAAGCCATTACACAGAAGTTGGGAAAAAAACAAAAAAGAAGAAAAAACCCAAACCCCATAGCTAACTCTCCTCACACAGCCAATGGAACAAGAACTCTCCAGAGGCTGCTCAGCTGAACCGAAAGTCTGTCCTGTAATAAATGCATGAACACAGCCAAACACAAAACGTCAGAGCTGCACCAACACCAGTCTGGGCTTGATCTTTTGACTTATACAAGAGTAAACCAAAATGAATTAAATGGAATGAAACAGAAGTTCCTGAGTTTTAAACTAGTCTCAGCACTCTGAAAAACAAATATTGATGGAATTATTCCACTGGTGAGACAGAGGCATTCAACAGTTTCAGTGATGTTCTGTTTGAACTAAAGATTTCGGTTATAAGGGCCAGGATACTATTTTTTTTTTTAATAAAGGAATATTTAGATATCATTCTGAAGAAGCTGGATACACTGAAAGGAAAACAAGATTAAATAACAGTAATAATGTGGCATACAACTATGTGGAGGTGTTACATTTGTATTTAAGAGACCAGAGATTGCAGTGTCTATTTTTTATACTCAGGGCATTATAAGCATTGAAGAAATCCCTCCCCAGGGGTCTTAAAAGAAAAAAACAAACAAACAAACACAAACCAAAAAACAAACAAACAAATCAACAGGAGGAGAGGAGAGACCAGCTTTTAAATGATCACTGCCAAACTGTAGTATGTGAGAAAAAAAAGAAATTTAATCTGCTCAGTACTTACTGCTTATCATAGCGCATCTTCAAAAAAAGATTTAATTACTTAAGCTTGGATATATTTGTCAGTATATGCCATGTTACTATATTGGGATTAATGCTCTGAAGCATCTTCCTTTGTCACCTGAGATTTTCCCTGAATGTTCCTCATGTATAAGTAAATACCATGTTTAGCAATGAGTCTTATGTAAGAGTCCTTCTGCTTCTGTTTCCACAGAGCTTATGTTAAAGAGAAGTGACTGATTTAAGTGACATTGGTAGGCCCTTTGAGTATAATTCTCCTTATTATCTTAGCAGTGGTCAAGTCACGGAAGCATGAATCTTATCTAAGGATTACATCTGAAAAGGATCATGATTAAAAAGGCAGTATCTCATAATCTATCACAATGTTTACTGTATTCATGCTATTTATTACCTAACACACACTTAAAAGCCACACCCCTGTCAGAGATTTATGTACTTTTGACTGCATTCTTACATAAACAGTATTACAGAATTCAAATCAAGTTCCCCTCAAGAATGTAAGAAAAAGTGGAACAACAAACTGATACGACAGAAATCTGAATACGAAAGAGTCACAATAGTCCAGAATGGAATGAAGCACAGTATCTATATACAGGGACAGAGAAGCAAGAATGCAATCTTTCCAGTATCAAAGAATTTCTTCAAGGAATAGGAGTAGCTCATACAAAGTTTTCCTGTTGCTCTGCAAAATCCTCAGTTCAGAATAACACTGAAGAATTGTCCAGGAATGCAAACAAATATCTGTAACACTTGAATATCTGTATTATCTATGAACTGTTTTAACTTTACCAAACACCTGGTTTTCTTTGGTCTGTTTGGAATCTACTTTTAAATCTGTATCTCTACAGACAGCATGCTGCACCCCTGCAGAGCCCTAGCAATTCCTTTAGAGACTCTGCTTGGGCTCAGGGGACCAACAATGCAAATCATATGTGCAGAGCAATCTGAGAAATTCAATTAATATATAAACTAGATCTCTTATGTATATTCTGAACTCCAGACTACCACAAGTTACTTGCAGACTATACTCAAGTAAACTTCATTTCTTAAACACTTGCAAAATTACAAGCAGTACAGTTGCAGTCCTAGGTTTCTGTGGACTGCCTTGGTGACACACATACCCACCAATTTTCTGGCATCCCATAACAAAAACAGATGTTATGCATAGAAAGAAAAAACATCCAGTTACAAGCCAAGCAAGAACTCAAGTCTTATAAATACTCTGCATCTTTGCTGTGTTCAACCATATGTTCAATCCCGGTACCAACTGAAACCAACATTTAGATCCTGTCTGTCTTTTATCCAGGCAAGGAACAACTCCTAAACTAAAAATATATTGCACAGACTACTTTTTAAGACATTCACTTTCCTCTTCATTTCAGTGGCAAAGGTATTACTGTCTTATCACAGAAGATCTACATTCACTATAGAGAGACACTAGTGTGCATGCTTCATATACTTCTCAAAATTGTTGTTGACATTCAAGTTTGTACTTGGACATATTTTAAAAAAAAAGACACAGTGGTACTATAGACTTGGCTACACACAAGACTAAGGGAGGACAAAGCACAGTTCTGAGTCACGTCTGATTGCTTCAGAGTCATCTTCGCATTCCATGCTGTACTCCCATTTATAAGGCTTATTTTCTCATCTTTGGAAGGGCAAGCAGATTTGGATTTCGTTTACAGCAAGAGCAAACGGGCACATTAATTCTGAAGTGGCCTTTGGCCATCTAACTGCCACTTCATCTAGTTATGTGGTACTAAAACTTTTCCTGGTATGCAAACCTCATTTATCCTTCCTTTACCACAGACATAAAGTATTCATAAACTAAAACCAAAATGCCTTCCAACACCATCCAGCCTGTAAAATAACTCCCTGTAAAGAACAAATCTAACAGTAGACTGGCCAGTGGCTTTCCAACTTTAAATGGCTAATAGACAGCCAGCTGTTTGCCATGCCATTGAAGTACTCTGATAAACTCCTTACAGCAGGTGGGAGTTAGATTTCGATTTAATAACTGCCAAATGAATCATTTATGAGCAACTCGTATTTTAACTGGAACGTTTTACTTAATAATGCAAATATTCCAAAGGCACTGCAGACTAGAGTTACAAATTATAAATAAATATTTTAGAATAAATGATTAAGAATATATCATGCCCTTCATCTTTATTGAAGTTAAGCACTGTTCCCCCAATAAGTTTCCATATCACACTGTTGACAACTCATTTCAAGATGGCATACTACAAGCCACATTTTACAGAAAACAGTATTCCAATACAGAAGAACACAGACTGTGTTAGGTGGGCCACAGAAAGTATTTTAAAAGCAAAACCACAAAAAATAACTCACACTCAAGAATCCTGTCTCTGTAAAGTTTTAATACAAGATTACATTTTGGCATTCTGTATATATCTATGTCTTATCTCCTGTAAAGTTGTTAGCTCACAGGCCACTGAAGTTGTTTTACTACTAAAACGTCTCCCCAGTGAGCACCCATCGGCTTCCTATAATCGGTTCACTTTAACCTAAGCATATTAAAGAATCAGTATTAAGACACGTAAAGAAGTGTCATCCTGTATCTCAGGCTACAACAGTCAGCTGAAATCGGTGTTTTATTCATGCTAGCTTATAGTGGGAAGAAAGAGCTTACTAGCAGAAAGAAAGGGCAAAGAACTATTAAAGGATAAAAGAACATCTATCTGTATGTTAAGGTCTCAGAGGTGGGAGTGCTCAAAATAATTATAGTACTACTCCAGTAAATGAGCATACTTTTAAATGTAGTCCTGATTCACAGGTACCACCCACTTAATTGCTTCTTTCATAAATTCTGCACAATTCATGCATCATAAGAAAACATCAAAAAAGGTTGTGCATAACAGCATTAAAATGGAATGTTATGTTGTAATGACTCACCTGCTGAAGGTAAAGCCTCCCACTACTTGTAACTAGAGCCAGATTCATCATGTTTTGTAGGCAGTTTAAATTTGTGAGAGCACAAGCAAAACATGAATGCATGAAAAGTTATGCTGTGCTGTCTTCTATGACTGCTGTTAGATAAAAATGTCCTTGATGAATGTTAGGAATGGGGCACCCAGCTTCTCAAGATCTGAATATAATGACTTATTTCCCTTCTTCTAATTTCTCTAGAAAATTAGAAGTCACAGAATGTAACTAAAGTAATGAAGATTATCTTTCTTACACTTGCAGTGTGAAAATTAGGTGCAAGTTAAACTGAATCCAAGCACAAAAAAAAAAAAAACAAAACACCAAAACCCACCAAGTTTTCAAGAAACAGAAGTGTCATAAAGAGCAATGACAAAAGTTATCCTCAAGGACAGATACCAAAGAAACACTAGACTTGCTTTGTGACATAGCAGCTAGAGAGATCACTGTGACAGAACTTACTGGAGCTACGGTTAGTTATTAAACTACAGTTTGAGGTCAGGCCTCAAAGTTGAGGAATATTTACCCATCTGCACTGCAAACACAAAGAGAATCCTAATGCTAATAAGTTTATGCACATACTTTTGTTTCAGTGAGGGACAAGCAGGTAACTCAAAAGCACTGATCCTATACAAGATGAAGAGAGATTTTTTGTTTGGTTTTTTGTTTCCACACAAACAAATCTGCTACTACACACAAACTGCCACCCAAACAACGGCTGATCCTTTCTATAACAGTTACCAGCAGAAAGAATTCAATGAAGACTATTTCTTGAAAAATATAAAATGATACATTTTCTTAAACTCCAGTGAGCTTTCAAATCAATCCCATTCTATCAGCACTCATGGAAGGGAAAGTTTTTCCTTTTACAAATCTGTCTATTGGCTTTTTGAGTCCTTGTAAAGATTTAGCATCCACAGCCATCCTGTAGTAATGATGTCCAGAGTTGCACTTTGCATGGTCTAGAGCTTTGAGACCCTCACTTTCTAATAGTGCAGAGATTTAACAGTGCTTCATTTGTCTAAGACACCAAGGAGTTAATTAATAAGATCTAGAATATTTAGCCACCATGCCCTTTCAGATCTACTCACCTGGGGCAATAAGATCCAGCCTGCTGTTTGACATGCAAAAGTAACATAAATATACCACAGTTATAGCTATAATGAATCCTGTTTTAAAGGAATATTAATAAAATCTAATGAAAACAAAAATATTTTAGTTTGGAGCATTAACAAAATCTCAATATTGCCTGACAATTCCAGAAGCTAACTTGATATCTGCCTCTTGTTAGAGTATGGACTGTGATATCATCATATGCTTTGACATGAATGACACGAAAGACTAAGGCTCTCAGTAACTATGGTAATTGGGAATGTCCATGTATCCTAAATAAATGTAATATTGCTCCGAAATGCTGTAAAATTTTCTAATATGGAAGGAATTGAACAGACTTTTGCAAGGACATCATGATCTTTTGAAAAAAGATGCAAAACTAAAGTAAAACTAAAAGTATGATTTTTCCATAACTAAGGAACATAATTTCTTTGCTTGTTCACATGCATATTTTATTAAAAAGTAGTAATAAAAATTTCCTAATGCTGTTATACAATCTAAGCAATGTTATTTAAAAGTATATGAACTAATCATGCTAACTAATATTATTTAAGCACATAAGTTTAAAAGTTGTCATTTAGACAGCTCCATTTGACATGTATAATTCATACATATAGACTAAGCAAAAGTGCTACTATTCAGCAAAAGCATTCTTCACTTAGCCATAAAGAAGTGCTCTACTTAAACCTAGTGCCAGTATGTGACAGAATTGAAAAGCATATCTTCGAAGAAAAACAGCAACTGAATTTGCAGACATGGCACTATCTAATCCTGGTTTTGCAGAGCTGCTGACCTAATACTCCACCTGAATTAATGAGGACTGCACCTATGTAAATCAAGACTGTGTTGTCCTCTCTGGTACAATGCAGCAATTTCAGTTTCAAGGAACAAACCAACAACTGGACATACCTAAGAGACAGACCTTGATCATATTTCTGGAAATGTGATCTTACTCTGAACCTTGAATAGGAATGAAGTTGCTAAAAGATATCTTTTAAACATTGCTTTCACCCTTTAGTTTATTTGAATAAAACCACATTTTATGTCCATTGTTTCTAGTCAGTCTTATTTCTTGCCAGTAAACATCTTAGCTGAAATTATGGTCCCAATTACAACCTTTAAAATCAACAGCATTTCGGCTAATATAGCTATAGAAAGCCTCCTTACTTAACCTTATGAGAAATGGGTAGTGACGGAGAGGGGAAGAGACAGAAGAAACATTCAATGGAATATCTTAAAAGGGTGGATATTTTACTATGAGCTTTCCAAAAGCATGACATTTAGAATAACACTAATTCTTTTCAATGCTAAACTGAGGGAAGATTTCCTCTCAACCTGCATTTCAAGACAATCTCAGAAAATATCTAGAAAACACTGTGAAATAAATTACTAATTTGTCACCATTCCATGCTCTGTAGGCAACTGTAACAAAGATAATTAAGTAACTTTTGTTAGATTAAAAATACCACAGAATTCAACTTGGTTGCTTTGCATGGACTTCTGGAAAATATTTTAAGATATTCAGACACCAGCAAGGATTATATTTCTATCATCATCATATTATCTCATTTGCAATCTTACTCCCCTACGTTGCCTTAAGGGTTTGCAGCATCCAGTGTCTTGCCCAAAACCAGGGAGCCATGCTCAGTGCACACATCTGAGAGGCTGTATGTAGGCGAGCAACAAAGTAGGCTTTGAAAACAGACAGACTTATTTTTTCTTAAAATTCTTTTTCTTATAGAAGCTACTGACTGGGATAGGACCAACCTGATCAGTTTTTATTACAGCATTTGACTGTATTTCTCCATCACTTATATCTATAATCTTAATTAAGCTTGTTTCTTACCAATTCCACAGTGCAGGGATTTATTTTGCATGAGTGCAACAATCCACACAACGTATACAGAAATATTAGTATATCTCAAAGGCAATAACTACCATTTAAAAAACCTTTCTAAATAATAAGCCATAAGAATTTAAACAGCAAAAAATCCTAAACAAACCCTGTAGGACTGCACAGATTTTGGGGGCCAGAGTGGGGGGAGGGTTAATGCTCAAATGCTGTAGTGCACTCTAAACACAAACAGTAATAAAAATCTATCACTTAATCATTTACATGTTGTGTAAAACAGCAGTCTCCTTTTAGTTAAGGGCTGCTTTATGTCGTTTTCATCGATACAAATGTTGCCCAAGTGATTGTGTGGGAGAATACAAGAACAGACTGTAATAAAATTAAAAATAACTTTCCAAGGAAATAGTATTTGGAAGGATTAATTACAGAAGTTCAAACAGGAGGCCATATGCTTTCCCCTCTCTTTACTATTGAGTATACAGTATGCCTGTAATAAAACACGGGCAGGGAAAAAAGCTAGCCAAAGCAAACCAATTCAAGCACCAAGTAATGATTTAAGATATATTTACAGTTTTGCAGGCCTGAATATAGTTTATCTAGTCATTTTATTTCTATGGTAGAATTTTAATCAGCTGTGGCCATTTGTGTAATAAAATAGTTACCCCTTTGCCTCTATTTCCACGTAACGGGTATTTCTCAAGTGCTAAATACATAAAAGAAATTGGTAGCATGGATATATTTCCTCCTTACATCAAATTTTTTTTACCCTGAATATAACATATTTCCACACATAAAAATACAGTTTATAGATACAATGAAAATCAATGACATAAGTTAACGTTATTAGCTATCACAGTGGCGTATGGCCCCACAATATAATGTTCGAAGGAGAGGAAAGTGTTGATACTCATCACATAACTTCCATTAAAAACCATAATAATAAAAAAATCTTACCTTTTTACTTGCCGAAATTAATGGAGAAAAGTTGTATTGAAATACAAGAATCAGCTGGGGAGTGTTTGAAATGCCCTATGCTCTGCAAGGAGACACAGCTTTCTCGGAAATTAATTTCTTAAGAAATTAAAAACTGGTTTAGGCAAAAAATAAAAATTAAACAACTGATCAATGTCATGTTTTTCAAGTGTATTTAAATAAATTCTTAGAAAAAACCCTATAGAATTATTAATTACTTATTAAATGACAGGAAAAAAGTAATTGAAATTACTTTGTGTTCTCTCTGTGTCAGTCTGTTTGAAACTCCATTTTATGTAATAACATAACAATGCACTGAAAGTTTTCCACAAATGTAAATCCATCACATCTAAAGTGAAAAATCCACCAACAGTAAAGCTGGTTTCTATATTGTTTAAACATAATGCACTACTCAGTCTAAATCATAAGGGAATAAGGCACTTAAAATAGGGTGTCACATTTCGAGGTAATAAATAGCAGATTGATTCAACCTCCCAGCTGATCCTGCAGTTTACTTACATACAAGATGGAAAATAAAGTACTGAAGCCACTGTGATTTACTTTTCAGAAATGAGACACTCTATATTAGTGTAAATGAATGCAAAAGTCCTGCATTGACAATTTATTACATTCTTAGTCCAAGCCCTGATTAGATCAAATTGCAGTCTGAGCACACTGACTATACCTCACTCCAGTCTCCAGTGAACACTATCAGCTATATATAAAACCTCCCCCCAAAACAAAACCAAACACACACCACCAAACAAAAACAAAACCACCCCCATTCTAAACCACAAAACTAAGATTCTCCAGCACATTCTTTTTCAAAGTATGTTTGTCTCCTGATTTTTCAATACTAGGTGAAAGGTGTTGTACCCCAACAGAAAATCACTTATGAATGTTTACCTATAGGACTTTTCCTAGGAAGCCTTACCTAAATAGTGGAATTTGGAGGAAGTCTCAGCCTGAGACTCTGAAGCCAGTTGAAATCTCTCTCTGCTTCAGCAGAAATCTCTCTCCACTAATGGTAATGATAAATGGAATTGAGATATAAAATGACGTTTAGTATTAATGCTCTAAAACAGAAGGCAGGAGTGATGTATTTCTGTGAACTGTCTCCATTTCTTCTGCTAAATCGCAGGCATTTTGGATGTTCTCATTTGAATTTTATTCGCTTTATTAAGATTGTATAGTGATCTTAAAATAGAAATTACTGCGTTTTGATCCATTTTTGACTATTAAATATTTTGATTGATACAGATTTATTTAAAGTTTAGACTTTATAGTTAAATCTTACCTACATCCTATGTTTAACATACTTTCCTAATGCTGAGGATCAAACACCCATTTTCACTTTACCATGCATATATAAATTACATCAAAAGTGACTGAACATTTTAAATTATTGTCAACCATTCTGCTTCTCAAGATACAGGTCACCTTTATAAGGTATTCTACGGAGAAACCAATGTGGCCTTTAACAAACACACACACCTGCAAAATTTGTGTGTCCCACAATATTTCTTCATGCAAATTTGAAGATTTGTGCATGAGAAATTACTTTTTTGCGGTGACTTGCATAGATGTGTCATCTGCCCCCGCTCCATCCCTTCAACTCAGCAAAATATTTGGACTTTTCTGTCCCGAGCACATGAACGCTTCCATTAACATCAACCTCAGACTTCAGTCAGCCCTAGGCCATCCCAAAAACCAATACACATACTTGCCCAGCTACAACGTACATATATGGAGGGATTAAAGCCGATCAAAATTGCTTTCGAAACACTGTTACATTGAGCACAATTATTTCAAGCACTTTCAGTGACTGTGATAGAAAACACCATACCCCACTTGCATAACTCCCAAAGCACCACAGTAGAGATCACACTCAAGACCAGGAAAACTGTCATAAGCAAGCTGTTCCAAGAAGCTAACAACTTACATAGTCTTCCGTGACATAATCCTAAACACTTAATTCATGTCCATATAAATGCTTTTGACATTGAAATATAGGGAACAGTGGTGGCATCTAAAATTTCTACCGATCTATTGCTGTTGTCCCTATTAAAAAAAAATGCAAACGTGAACTTAATCACTAAAGTATTTCGCATTCTAAATGAATTATCAAAATAGTAATATAATTCAAAGATGATATCTAAGGTACTGAGCTTTTCAAATATATGCACACTTTCGTTTCCATTTCTTTTTCTTAATCTCAATAATATATTCATAGCAATACTATCAGCAACAAAATTTATTTACCTGAAAAAACCTTCCAGGATTGACAGGAAACAGTCAACAATTCCACATTAATTCCTAGTCTGTTTATTACTGTGAATTAATGCTGTTCAGTTGCTTCAAGGGAACACTGCTCTGCTCATTCCAGCAGGCACATTGATATTCCTTATCGTTTCTACAGTAGCGCCAACACTGAGATGTTTCAATTTTTAAACCAAAGCACAGGACACTAAAGCAGCAATAGTCCTTATAGCCTTGTTTGAGAAACAAAGACAACTAAGTATGTGGGACTCCAAGTAAGGTACTACGGACCACTCATGTCTATGCACCTGTGACTGAGCTTAGCATGCTGGTCTTCAGGATTCCACAGAAGTTCCTGGCCTTCAGTTCAGCTTTGGTTAAAGAAGCCCACAAACTGCATTTTAATTTTAGGGCATCTTTACTGATAAACTCAAGGGAACACCAAAGTATTTCAGAATTCCCATAGCTAGTGACCTGAAAAAGTTCCTTATTTCCTTCTCCCAACACCTTTTCTTGTTAATGATCATTTGGAGAATGATCATTATCTGTCTTTACCACCTGCTGTCTTAAGAATATGCAGATTTTCAGCTGCCTCATCTCTTCTTAGCCTTATGTTAACTGGCAGCCATAGGGGACCATCTTAGCTTTTACTTTGACTCTAATCTTTGCTGCTTTCCTCAATTCATTTAACTCTTCGCTTTATTATTGAGCCTCTCACTGTGCTATCAGACCTTCATGAGCCAGTCACCCTCACTTCCTGTGAGGAGCTATCTCCACAAGAGCCCCAGCCTGATGAAATCTCACTAGCCTGTTACATTCTCATCCTTCTTGGCCAATCAAGTAGCCTGGTGTTAAAAATCAGTCCTTGACAATACCCTAAGTTTATTTTAATTCACTTTACCATGTAGTATATGCGACTAAAGCTGTGACCTGTCAACAAAAAGGCTTTACTGCCACACTTTACCACTATTTGATGTTTCCCCTAAAACTTCATCTCCACAGATTGCTAGATTATTTGAAAACATGGTGGGGGTTTTGGGGGTAGGGATTTTTTATTGTTTGGTTGGTGTTTTTTTGGGGTGGTGTTTTCTTGTGGGTTTTTTTTGGAGGGTTTGGTTTGTTTTTTAAAAAAGAGGACTTTCCTTGTCCTTCTAAGACATTCACAAGAAAATTTAGGACTACAGGAAACAGTGACCGATCATGGTCCACAACAAAGTGTGCCGCTGGATACAACAAAATCCTATTTTATCATTCTAAAATGTGATTACAATTTTGCATAAGATGTTACATAATTCATAGAAACAACTGTACAATCATTGCACAGTGCTGACAGTTCCAAGGCACATATAGCTATGCTCAAATTTAGGACTAAATAAAGCTCTGATTTCAGGTAGTCTGATCAAACTATTTCAAGTGATTTGCTGAAAAAGTGCAGAAAAATGCTTGAGCAAGAAAAAAACCTGAAAAATAAGCGGTCTCCAGCTTCAGAACAAGGGAGGTAGAGGATACAGGTTTCAAAGGTTACCTTTGGGATGAAAAGATCCAGGATTTGTAGAGGGAACAAAATCCGTATTGCTCATTCACTGCCTACTAGAGCTTCATTGTAGCTACATTGGATAACAAAAAGTTGATATTTTCAGCTATAATAATATCACAAAGAGCTGTTTTCAAACCAACTCTTTCTCATTCAGAAGAGGCCTAAGAAAGCGATTTTAGAATTATCTGTCTGGCAGAAAAGAAAAAAGTAGTATAAGGAAGACAGAATGATTTAGAAAGTAACCTAAGATGGTATGCAGACTGCTTCCACCAAAAGCACTCAATTACCCACAGTGTTCTCTGGAGTACTCTTGGTGCGATTCTCTCAACTTCTGAAGCAAACGTACCCCCCCAGGAACAGGCAGAAGCTTGTAGGGCTTATTCAGCTCAATGTAAAATAGAACAGGTTCCCAAGCACTCCATACAGTCAGGGCTTGCTTACTCAGTTTCCATCTTCAAGGAAGGTACATTCTAAGATCTGCACATCGTTCAAATTCACAATTTAATTATGCATCTTATAACTAACGTTTGATAAATAATAGTCAAATGTAGCCAAAAGGATTGCATGAAGATCCATATCTCTTAAAATTCACCTGATTTTTACAAGGTTTTCTAAGGGCATGTTATTCTGTATCAACTGTGGGTCCTTTATAGCTTTTTAATCATCTTTTGATTGGCAAGGATACAATGTATGTGCTATCCTAAAATACAAATAGAGGAAAATAATCTTTACAGTGAATGTTTTGACATTTGAATTGTTTTTCTCTAATAGATCCTAGTGATTAATGAATCCCAGTTTTACAGACAACTTTTTCCACTCCTTTAGTTTTACATATATTCAAATCCTTTTTTGCATATGAGAATATTTATCTACTTTCCCCTCATATTCTTCTTCTAGTAATATAAATTTTAGTTCCAAAAAGTAGGCACTGATATCTTTAAAACAGCAAACTTTCTGTCCTCTAGTATATTTCAAACCTGGTGACATCAAATATTAAATTTGCTAATGTTTTTAAAAATTTATTATAAAAGATATTAAAAACAAATTTCTTTGCATATTCAGTTTTCCACAGCAGCAGTTCCTTGTTCTCAGCTTTCAGAGGAGGCACAACAAAATTAAACTTGTATACAAGTAAGATGCTAACCTTTTATAGATAGATATATATATATATGGCAACATTTAAATATTAGGGAAAACTAGCTGTTTTCAGGTAACCTATATTTCTATGTTTTCTCAGTGCAAAGCATGCAAGTAACTCATTAAACAGAATCTCCCTTCCACAGATTTTTCTATTCAAAATGACACCTGATCTACCTTGTAAAGCTGTTTGTTGAATACAGTGCTTTCTGCCAAGAAAAACACCTGAGTATCTGATGAATAATGGTCATGTAAATTGCTAAAATGGCAGAAAGCAATACTGTGGTAGTGGACTAGAATTAGCAATATTTTAATACATCCCTAGTTAAAAAGGGGTTTTCTGTAATTATCATTACCTTTTTTTGTAATAGGTCTGCTGTCTGCCAGTGTGCAACTAAAAATGAGAGGCCCTTGCCTTCAAAACCCAAACCATCACAATTTTTTGTAATGTTAAGGACCTTGAACAAGGTGTAGGGAGTAATTCAGTACTGTAATCTACTAAATATTTGAAAGGTTTGTCATCTGCACATTAATGTCTATCTTTTCACCAGGTGCATAATGGCCTTAGCACTGCAAAAGAAGGATCTATACATATCTCTTATGCCATACAACACTAATCAGTGTAAACTTCAAAGCTTTTACTTGAGAGTGTAAACTTCTAAGAAAGATTAGATAATGTCTGAGCAGGTGCAATCCTGGAACAAAAATAGATGGAAACATAACGAAGGAAGCCAGGCAGAGCTGTTGCTAAAATTTCTCTCCTTATTAAAGAGGAATGACTATAGCAAAAACCAAATTAACATATAATTACCACACCAGATAAGGATAGTCAAGCATTTTTCAAGATATTTCTTGAGTACATCATCCAAAGGCAAATACAGTAATTTGGATTTCACCTTCACATAAGCAGATTTTGATTTTCACTTCTCTTGAAGTCATATTCAAGATACTCCAAAAAAAAAAAAAATTAAACCCTAACAATACTCACATTAAAGGGTACAACACACAGTCCTAACTTGCACAATATTTGACAGTGTTTTTTAAAACATTACAATTTTATACAAAGCATTCAACACTTGAATTCCAATGCTGTAACATTCATTGAAGCCAAAAAATTCACATTCAGCTAATAGTCTCATACTAAAGCACCCACGGGCACCCTGATGAATTAAGGAATTTACTTAATGGGATTAAGTTCACACTTAAGTATTTCAAGTAAGTATCATCCATTTCTTACTTTCCATTGTGAACTAGAAGTGACCACGAAGAGACAAACAAGCTAAACATACATGGAAACTTTGCTATTTTTGCCCCATGAAAATGCATTTCATACACATCCAAACTGAAGAATAGAAAACTTTTGTATTTCATTCTATAGTTTTCAAACAAAAAAAAAAAATTCTCACATGTGATGAAAATGGCCAAGTCGTATTAAAGTGATAACTTAAAGCATGAGTCCACTGCCAACAATCTTTACAAGATATGTAAAACTAACCAACATTAGAAGAAGGTTGTTTACAAAAAGTTAACAGTAAGTATTAATATTTTTTTGGTGTTGTTTTTTTTCCCTTCCCTTCCAGAGCCTCAGAAAGATTGTCTCAATCAATCAGTCAGGCCCATTGGATTGGCTACTTCGTTATTTACAAAATTCTGTATTGCAAAACCACTGGATATTTATAAGAGTATCACTCTTTCAGAATAAATGGCCTGTTTTCCTGAGCAATGGAGTTGTTCTATCATCATTATTCCCATTAACCCATGAATTTAAATCCTCCATCATAAAAATAAAAAGTGCAAGAAGCAGCTTTGATCAGAAACAAGATTTCATTATATATTATGTATAACAGAATTTATATAAAAACTGTGAGGAAGCCAGCATCTATGTAAGCTGTTAAACTGAATTGGTAATTCTGCATAAAATATGCTTATTTGTAGAGGACAGAGCAGAAGAATATTCTACACTGAAATTCCAATAAAACTTTTAGAACAATGTCCTGACTCTCAGAAATTAATATTAGGCTGTTAACTGCATAGGTCACAGATTGTAGCTAATTTTGGTCTGTGCAAAGAAAAACAGCAACATCTGTAATATGGTCATTGCACAGAGGTAGGGTTTGGTGGTTTTTTTTTTTTTTTTTTTAGGTACTCTTTGCAATATGTCATACCTAACAAACTGCCTAATGCAACGTTCTTAAACTACTTTTACAGTATAAGGCTCTGAATAAAGCTGCACTTGAGTCAGCCAGAGATGGGGATCCTACAACAAAACCAAATCTAATGTAAAATCCAGGGCATGCTCCCCTTGACTGGAGAATTTATAGTGGTTTGTAGGCAGTAATACCTTGCTCAAGTAGCTCTTCTTCTGGTGCATATAAACTAATTTAATACATTCACATCAACAACTTGCATACCACATCCTTGTCACACCACTGACACTGCATCTTCACTCTCGTAATTCTGTCACATTTTCACTCCCAGACAGTTTTTGGCATCGAACTGGAGGGAACCCGAACCATTATAAAAGTGCCTGATCTTTCAGTTAAAAACACGTGTAACAACTTAGTGGGAATTATAAATATTTTCTGTACTTTATCTCAAATAAATTTATCCCAAACTTTGATTATTCCATCCATTGACAACATAGCATTTGTGAGACAACATAGCATTTGTGAGCACATAACTATTTCTGGAGTTGTCTACTCATAGCTTACTTGTCAAATACTTAATTAAAACAGATGCATGTCTAGCTGGAAGACTATCTACTCAAACATTACCAAAAGATTTTGTCATAGTTTGGCATAAAAATCTTACAATATTTTTTGAGTAGATTTCATTTTTAATCTTAAGAACACTTGGAGTATACCAAAGCGAACAAGACTGCATCATTATGTATTCAACATACCTGCTATGCTACACCCATGTATTTTACATCAGGCTTTCAAAGTAAACTGAGAATCAAGGAAATATTTATTATTCCCCATAAGATACCATACTCCAGGTAGTTTAGCTTCACTCATTTTAGGATTACAGACAGATTTAAATAGTTTCACCTTCAAGTTTATCTATTATAGTAACTTTTACATATAAACCTGGTTCCTTTGGAAGTGAATTCTCATTGTGAAGTACACAATTAAACACTGCAAGGTATACATGCTGGTCCATAAATTTCATGTGCAGAATGTTTCTCAAAAGGAGAAATGGGGAACAAGAGCTTCCAGCATGTGGTCTTCCAGGAAGAGTCTTTCTTGGGGCCACTATGAGTGGGCTCAGGCAGCCGTTGCAGAAGTCTGCTTCCACCAATGCATGGCAGAGGAGATGCCTAGATCCTCAACAATTGGCAAGCGGTAAACACGTGAGAAGCACCTGACATTTCAGACAGGTACCAGCCACTAGTGGGTACAAGGGCACGGAATGTATCAGAGAAAACGGCAAAAGAGTGAGAATTGTTCTAGTACAAGAAATCTCTCACTGACATGAGAGCAAGCATAGGTCACATGAGTATGGTTTAGATCTCAAATGCATTCATTGGCCTGTTTGTAGACAAAGAAACCTGCATGATTACAATCAAGACACTTTAATGTAGAAATGTTATTCATTCCAAATTATATCAAATTACTCTTCTTCCAGTTTTTATTTCTAGCAACTAGAAATATAAAGAAGGGAATTACTTTGTAAACCATGCTTGACAGTGTTCACCACAGGGATGAAACAGTAGTTCTCACCTTTGCAATGCCAACAAAACCAACTTAAGGCACTGTGTAAAGCAACAGGCACAATATGAATTGAGCAAGTAAGGGCACAGTGCAAAAGACAACTTTGCACTGACGTGGCAACCTATCTAAATTACAAGTGTAGGAAAATCTCATTTCTGCATTAAAAGAATTTGTGATATAATCATCACTGTCTCCTTCTTTCTAAAGGAAAAAGCCAAATCCATGCTGTCTATGAAACTGTCACTTGGTGATGCTGCATAGCTACTGCTACTGAATAGCAAACCTCATCCAGCTTTCATTTATTTTGAGTTGTGAAAAAAGGAAACTAACGAACTTTGCATAATTAAGACTTTTATACTGCCAACCTAATGTGTCTGTATATGGCCTAAGATTCTTACCTGATATGGCTAATGTGACACACGGGTACGTTACCATTTTTAGCCTGGGGTGCTTCATTTCATTGTTAGATGTAATTTCTTTTTTAATAACAAATATTTAATATTCTATAAATTAGTTTTATCAATCAGTTACTCTCATTTAATAGAGTTAAAAAACAAATGCCTAAGCTACAAAACCTTATCTAATGTACTATGTACAAAGTAAACCCAGCTATTGCTCATTTTGTGGAACAGGTATACAAAGAATTTCAAAAAGAATTCATCCAGACAGAAAGTGATGCATGAGCCTATTCACTTCTGAGACCTGTCAATAAAACCAGTAAAGCAAGATACTTTGTAGTCTAGCTTCCCTGTTCCATTTGAACAGCTAGTTTAACTAGGTTAAGTTCAAGACAAACTGCTTATTTGCTAGACAGAAGCTTTATACGAGAATATGTGCATTAGCTAAATATTTCTTATTAAAGCAGGGTGTGCGTACATATAAATCAGAAAATAGTCTAAATAGAAAGTATGACTTGAAAACAGTTTTATATGGAAGCTTCTAGTTTCAAGCAAGAAAGTATTGGCAAGTAACAAATGTACATCCATATTTTTTTAAGCAACATACAGACAGTTGTTGTAACAAAGGATACCTGAAAAATGAATCATAAAGCCTACTTGTAAATTGTGTGAGGCTATTCCAACATACCTACCTACTCTAAATTCTCATTCAACAGATAATCAGAGACTAGTTTTGATTAAGAGTTCTACTACACCAGAAGGACCTGCAGGTATAAGAGAAATGTGTTGTTTAAACAAAACTATAACTAAACCCCAGCAGCTCACACAGTAAGGATCCACAAGTGGTTGTCACAGATTATTTCTTTTGATAGCAGAGCTACTTTTTCCCTGAGTAAATTGGCAAGTATTCTGTAGGTTGTCATTCTCTTTTTAACTTACTACTCAGCACATTAGAAACTGAAATTCTCCTTAATGACAGTAAGTTATCAGTTGATAGCAAATAAGCTTGCCCTTCCTATGTGCTGACCAGGTCACACAAAGAAGGGGAAGGTGAGTAGCCATATTAAAATGCTTTCTCTTCCCCCAAATCCCTCAGGGGAAGGTCCTCACCACTGTGCCAATGAATTTCTTATGGCTGCCTCCATCATAAATACTCTGATTAAAATGTAAATTCAACCAACCTATCAGCTTCCCATTAAGAGGACTCTTTAAAAACACCATTAATCAGCTGAGAGATATGTAGTGAAATACCACTTATCAATTCTAACTGCTTATGACAGTTAACAAAGCTTTATATTTGCCCCAAACATGTGCTGATCTATCAATTATGCCAGGGTTCACTCTCACGCTAATTGTACATTTTCTTCTCTAATGCATTTTTGCTGTTATCTCATAGGCTAATGAAAGCCAGGAAATCAATACATATAAATTATACATGCAAAGAAGGACTGCTGTGAACATAAAGTTTCTAATTAATTGCACTTGATTAATTTATATCCTTTAATTATCTTGCTAAGCCACAAACAACATAAATATCCTTGCAATCTGGTTATTGCTATGTCAGTCATAAAAAAAAAGCAGACACAGTAAATCTATGAAATCTAGCAAACTCCATTGCCAAAAAACATAGTATGGTATAACACATAAATATAACTGGACTTACTCGAGACACCTATGAATAATTTTAGTGTGACAAATTACCACTAAATATGTTGTATGGCTATTTCTAAGGTTATAATGATATAACTTTACATGTAGCATACAGGGTAAGCAAAACGCAGGCTTACCATGCAGGATTATGGATGCTGTTAGTTGTATTTATAAAATTTCCAATACAGATGTGATATTATGATTGATTAGGGTCAGGGACTAAATTATCAATACTTTAAATTAGTGCATTACTGGTTTGCTGCACTTAAGATCACATAGCAATGTGTTTGTGTAATTATCTGAAAGCCAGAAATGCACACAATCAGGACTTAATAGTGATAGACCCATCTCTAAGCAGAATTAGCTATGAGCTACCATACCGTCTTTTCTAAGAGGCAATTGGCCAAATATAAATTCTTCCATTACGCAAGTAGCTGTAACTGTAGATACTTTTTTGTTTTCCTTTCAAGTTTTGTCCACTTTGGTAAACCAACCATATGTCACTGTTCTGAAATCTAATCCTATCAACCCACCAAGCTTGCTTTTTGTCCTACACAACAGCATATTACTGAATATCTGTATCTACAACTTTCATAAACGTGTAAAAAGAAACTGTATCTGTCTACAGGGAGACTCAGACAGAGACCATCTGTCAGTGACTAAAGCTATTCTTTAAAAAAGAAAACATTCATCTGGGATTTGCCCTTTACAGAGTAAACCCACTTAACCTCCCAATAAGATTAACTGTTATTTGTTTCCATTAAACAAAAATGACCATGCTAATATGCATTTAATGGTACTAACAATGAGAGAAACATGAACGTAAAAGATATTTAAATTATTTAAAATTATAAAAACTTATTTCATGACACCTATTTTATTATTCATAAATAACTTTAATTTTTCATTGCAAGCTTTCTTCACAGAAATTGAGACTAAAAATGAAAAAAAATATCAGGGTAAATATTGAAACTAAGACAGCAGGATCTTGAGTCTCCACATATTACAGATAGCAATGACTGTATATAAATTACATCTGAATAATGAATAAAAACCCAATACCTTTGGAACACTGATGATTTTCACCTGTGCCCTCAACATCCAGGCATTTACAAAGAAAGGTATTTAACTAGATTGATTATATGAGGCTGTCTGAGTAGAGTTAGTGCAATGTAATGGAGACTCTGCTTCTCTGCAGCACCAGCAGTCACTGAAGCAGCCTGAAGCTATACTGAAAAATACCTTAATGTCTCTTCCTGGGCTGACAAAACAATAGTAGTCATGTAAGACTCCCCCTGTTACATTGGAAAAAACACAGTAGGAGAAGCCTTTAACTGTAGGCAACACTGTCTCTTCCAATTCTATCTGTACTTTTTTGTCAGACCAAGTTAGTGAGACAGGCAATAGTAATAGACTATGCTAAAACATGAAGAGTTGAGGGGCAAAATCCCTCATAAAATTAATCCCTGGGTCCCCACCCTCCCATTTTGCTTATAGCTGTGCCTCTAAAGTAACCTAGATAAGAACCACAAAAGGTGTCCTCCCCCCCATCAGGAGAAGTCTGAGGAGAGCTCCATAAAGTCTGTTTCCACAGCAGGCATAATTCAAATCTTCCTGGAACCAGTGGGAATATACAGGTTCAGTTAACTTTGCATCCACCTTTCTTCATTAATGGTAGCGGCACTATACAATCAATATACATTAAGACAAAGCAATCATACAATCATTTTCTCAGTGAGAACTGGCATATGCTATAAACAAGAATAATTAAACTGGTGAGAGGAATCTTTATTACAGTTCAGTACAGCTAAAAAAGTTGTTCCTAAAACAGAATCTAGAAAATACCAGCTTCTACCCCTCAAACACTGAGTATAATAAGAACCAGAAGCAGAGGGAAAATCCTTAGGCATGCAAATCTATTCTTAACCTAAAGGTGAACAGTTGGTGGGTTACTTGAATATACTGTATCTAAGATCCAACACCGGGGGAAGCAAAGATCTTACAGTATATACAGTATTACACAGAAGCAGATATTTCTAATTCTCCTTTAACAGATATTAAATCTAGATGAAGATGCAAACATCTGCTGCTAAAAACTCCTTTCTATTAGATAGGCACGAAGACTGAGATCAGTCCTTTGACATTGTTTGTGCTGACATCCAATTGTCTCTTCCTTGCTGAGGGAACAGATTCAGACAGGAATTGCCCAGTGTTAGTGTACTGTCCATAAAGCTATAACTGGACAGGGAACTTTGTGTTTTCATTACTTTACAAAAAGAACAGTGAAGAGTGAAACTGAGAAAGGCATGAATTAACAAGGATCACGTTTAGCTACCAATAAAAGTTCTGACTTAAGACTTGCACATGCGAGAAAGTTACAGCACAGAACACTCAATGATCACTAAGAACTAACTGAAGGCACCAGGAAAAGCTTTTATCCATCCAAAAACATCAGTTCAAAGGAAAAACTTCTAAGTATAACTTCCACTAGAGTTCACTGGATTTGTCACTTCAGATATAATGCACCTAGACAGAAGCAGAGTACTGAGGTTTGACTGCAATTACCTTATCTTTCCTATTTTTAGTGACAGGACCAGATTATTTTAAGTGCATTTTATAGAAAACCCTTCTTTACTGAAATATAAAGACTGTAATAAAGACAATACAATGTTTTGAAACTGTTTTAAATCCTTCACTCAGCTTTGCTTCTACAGATTTAACATGTAGGGGTTCTAATCTTACTGCTACTAATTAGAGCTTTAGTGTAATTGTGCCAACAGGGTGCTTGGCATAATAATTACTATTGAGAGATTCTGGCGGAGCAGTAACATGCCCACATAATACAGATATGTCTAATATTATACAGCAGTCACCTTTGTATGTTGACTTCTAAGTTGGATTTTAACCAAGTAAGGGGTTATTTTGCCTTTATTATAAAGCTCAAAAGGCATATACATATGTATGATTTAGGTATTCATTTTTCCCTCTGATTCTTTTGAATATTAATTAGGTAGAAGAAAACTAGAAGGCACATTTTACTCCACATCCTTCATAATTTAGTCAAGTTTGGCATGGGAAAACAAGCAAAAATGCTTATGTTGGCAGGTCACACTTCTAATGTAACATTAGACTTTCATAGGATAACGTCCTCAGCTGCAAACTTTACCGTACTATACAATAAACTGGACTTAAACCAGAGGATGAGTAAGACTTAAAAATCTGCATTTAGAAAGCGCCTGTGCTGCATTCCATTAGAGCCTTACTGGGTTTGAAACAAATCTTTATAGAACTATTTGAACCAATCTATTCAGTGTAATACATAAGAGGTAAATCTAAGGGACAATGCAGAAACAGTGACAAAAATACAGAAGAGCATTTTTGAACAGAAGAGCATTTTTGACCACTTAGTAACATTTGCTATCTTACTAACAAGCTTCAAATAATGAAACTTTGTTAATGATGTAAAGCTATAGTGAAAGAACACTTACCAGCATTGAGATGTTTTGTTTGTTTTTGTGTATTTTACCTCTAGAAATATCAGCTTCAACCATATAATCATTAAAAAAAAAAAAAAATAAAACCTTAGTTACGGATATTTGTTAAGGACAGCAATTCAAACACACCAACCCTGCACAATGTCATAAACCAAATAGTAATAGGCCTTTTCAGTCTAACTGTAGAATCTTCTTTTTTTAAAAAAATATGTGAACTCTTTAAAAGAATATGTACAGCATGGAGCCTGAACCAGAGCTCCATCTAGAACAGACAGGCTTGTTTTTACTGCCCCTTAGTGCTTCCCTTTTAAAGTGACAGGAAACCAATTTCTGATTACAAATCAATAGGTTAGTGTGCTACCATCAGACAGTAAATGTATTGTTGATATTAGGCCATAGAAGAGGATATCAGGAAAGACCAGTTGTTGCCAATTTGATGCTTACAAAAAAACAGTAAACAGTATTGCTTTTCTGCTAGTCCATATTTTCAAGGTACAATTCTTAGAGCAGTAAGTCACATGTGACCTATTTATCATTTGTGGGTCACCATCAGACTAAAACTGCAACAAATATATCATATACATAAAGTGTATAAGTCTCAAAAACCACCACCACTGAAATGTGCTGTATTAGTTAATAAAATGGAAACAAAAAGTATGTATGCTCCTGTCACACAAAATACCTTTTGATGAAGTCTCTTTTTTCTTTAAGCTTTTAAGATAATCTTAGAGAAATCATCAAACTATAAAAAGAAATCAATAAAACAGAAAAGGTTCCCATCACCCCTAAAAAAATCCATAACTTTTGCATTTTAATAGAGACACTACAAGACTATACCAGTCATTTTCTTTCTGATGTGTTCCTTTGATTTCACTCTTATCTCACAGGACTCTTGACTTTCCTGAGAAAGGGATTATTGAATTCTATGTCTCCCTCAGATGCTCTTGATCATTCAAGTAGTCTGTACTTAAGAACGTTACAGAGTCTGCTCAGCTGCTGGCTCCTTGGGAACTCATCAGGGACTGTCATCTTAATATTAATTGGGTTTTGTGCAGGAATCTGAGTCCCACAATGAGAGGGTTTCAAGAGAGAAGATTATGCCAAAGCCAGATATAAAGACAAACATATTTAGCACAACAATTATGATAATTGCAGAAACACTCTGAGAAATAAGTAAATCTGATTAAGGGCACTTCTACATGATCAAATATTAATCTGATGTCTTCACTCTAACCTGGTTTGAACATAAGAGGCTTCTTATGGTTTTATGTATTAACAGATTTGTAGAAGCTGAACTCATAGTACCTAATAATATGGTACATCCAAGTCAATACAGTAAAAGGATCTTTACGGAACGTAATCCACTTAAATTAAAAATAGACACAGATTGAATCATAAAGCTTAAATTAAAATTGACATACAGTCAATCAATATAACGTTTTATATAAAGTCTTGTATAGACCACCATAATAATTTTCAGTTTCAAAGCACAAACACTTGTATGTATTTTTTTATTGAATAAAGATTGCATCATTTCAGAACAAATTGTCATAAATACAGCTCTGACAAAGACTTAAAAGTTTCCAGACTTGTATTTATTTTTACATACCTATATTTTGCAGATGTGATGTTAATTTTTCTTTAAAAATATGTGTATTAACTGTAGAGATTTGAAGTACCTGATTAAGACACTTCACCTTTAAAATCATGACAATTTGTAAGAACTCTCCATCAGTGCTATATATTTGAGTGATGAGTAATAAGACAGTGGCAGCAAAATAAAGACTTTGCACCACTGATTTCTCTACATGTGTGTTTGCACATGCTTGCATAAAACTATATACATATACAGATCCCTCTATCAAAAGTCCATACAAAATAGTGTTTAATATTCTGTACACATTATATTTAATACTATCGTGACAAGTATTTTCAGCTTGTTATGTGCAGACCGGTTCTGAATAAATCGTAAGCTAATATATACAGTACGCATACTTTTAAATATAAATTTGCAGAGGTAGAAGCAATGCCTGAAAGCATCTACACTGTATTTGCATAATCATTTAACTCAGGTGAAAGCTTCCATGTATGGCTAAGTTTTCAAAACTGAACATAAAGCATCTGAAAACTATTACAGTAATATATGAACAGAAGCCTACAAAAAAAGGATCGTATACAAAAATTGTAAAACAAAAATGAATTATTTCAACCTGACAAAGAAACACATTCATTGATGCCTATCTATCCATATTTATTTGTAAGTATTAACCAAATAGAGACCTTATGTGGAAGGTAAATCTTGCCAGCATGGCTTACCTCCCATAGTAATTAGGCTTGTGTTTCTGCTTTATTAACTCTGATACAACAGTGTCCTGCCCTCTGTCACCAGGGGTACTAATAGATGATAATCACTACGATTTGGAAACCATACAAATTAAATGATGAAGTGAGATGAAGTGTAGTAATGCAATGAGTTCAAGGACAAGCAAGTTAGTCATTTCAATACTGACTTCCAGGATACTAATTAGCAAATACATGAAGAAATTAGATGAAAATTTATCACAAAAAAACAGTTATCGTTATGCAAGATAGTTTACTTTCCCCTAAAAGAAACATTAGAAATGTATCTGTTAATAACAAATGCAATGAAATATTTACAAGATTTAACACTCCCTATGGACAATTTAGATTTTGTGTGGACAGCAAGTGTATTTTTCCAGACCAGTGTCAGCAGGCCTATATTAGTTTAGTGAAAATACACCATCTGCATTTACTACAATGCTGAACTAATACTGATTCTTAGGAACTAACTACAATTTTTCATCCATTAATCTCACAGCACTAATACTGAAAACCTACTGTTAATTTTTTTTAAAACAAGTGTTTAATTATACAGAAACATAAATCAGCCAACAAAAGTAACTTAACTACAAGCAGTTGTCAGCATTTTCTTCTTTTAGAAGTTTTTAAACTGTTAAAACTTGTGATGAATATCACAATTTTACAGTAATTTCAAAAAGAGGCTTCAAATTCAGGAATGTCTGTTTAAATGATAGATGATCTTCTAAAAATTATCAGCTTTGTAAGAGACAATTAAAGCACTGACATGAAGATGCTAAGTCTGAACATTGTCACTGTGCTTAACTGTCTTCTTAAATCCATACTTGTCTTTGGTAACTCATCAATAATACATTCTTACCACATTTATTCTTTGAAAGGAAATTTCTTGTGTATTGAAAAAAGTCTTGCAGGTTTCAATGTAAATCTAAGACTCACGTTTTTAGAAGGTAGAAATATAGTTCAGTATATTTATTAAAAGCCAAATATGTTTCAGTATAAACTAATTTTTTAAAAAAATTGGTGAAAATTTTAAAAAAATAAGTAAATAGATGAATGCAGCTACTTAATTGTATTATCCAGTTTTCTAAAAAAAAAAAACAAAACAACAAAACCCCCACAGCTAAAACCATCACATACCAAACCCTGGTTCTTGGGCAAACAATGCATATTATTCAAATCAAAGTCACATTTTCCAAGTAGTTTTCTAAACCAATATATTCACTTACAAACAGCTCACCCCAGTATTTACAGTATTGAAATATGTTAGTTATAAGTTTCAATAATCAGGATGCTCTGCAGAAACCTAAATCTGCTCAGGCCTATATCATGCACTTTAAAAGCAAGTACTCTGCATTCCTTTTCAAACTAAGCAAGTACAGTACCTTTCTAAACATCTCTTATAACCAAAAATGACAAAATACTATTTGTACCTTGTTCATCCATATAGATGTAAAAATATTATTTCATTCTTCAAAGTGTTAAGACAGAAAGCAATATAATTTCTCGACTACAACTGAACTCTGTGTGTGAAAACTATTTTAAATTATATCAAAACTCTTAACAGCATAGGACTGCTCTCTACTGATCTTACAATCTACAAAGGATGTATTTTACTACACTGCCACAAAATTTATATAGTCCATATAATACAATTTCATCTAATACTTAAAAGGCTCAAACAATACTATTTCAAAAAACATGTCCTGAAAAATTATAGTTTCCATCTTCTAAGAGGAAAGGCTTAATAGACAAAAAAAGTACAGATACTTTGCTAATAATCATCCAACTAGCTACTTTCTGTTCTGTGGAATTGTTTTCTATGGCTAGGATGTTTACATCCATTCAATTCTAAATGCAGATTATGGCAATTAGATATTTATCCTCCTTAATGTACACTGTTTTTATTTATGTTGAACTCGAATCCATTATCAGAAACAAAGCTGCATACATATAACCCTAACCAATTGCTGGAGATGCACACAGACAACTGCTTGTTTACTTTGGGTAGACTAATCTTATGGCATGCATTAAAAATGTTGTACTTGTCACTGACTAGTACAACAAACTGAAACCTTGGAACAATCTTATTTACAATTCAAGTGCTCCATATTTGATTCTTGCATCAGAGTTTTCACTGAACCCTTTTGTTAAATAACTGAATCTCAGAGAGCAATGTACAGTCACACTGCAATGTAGAACTGGATAGAATATAATTTCATTTGTTACACATAGTTTTTATCTAACATATACATCCAGAGTGCATTGCTTCACTGTATACTTTTTAGGCCCCCAGTATGCAGTATATAATTGAATATTTCAACTGTTTTGTACTATTCACACAGCTAGAGTTACTGTTGAAAGAAAAAAAAACCCCAAACTTTCCCTCATCTGTATTCCATAAATAAAAGGCTTAGCTGCTGTTTTTACTTACAGTTCCCAGAATTTCTCTCTTCTAAACCATTTTAGCTCTTAGTATGAAAGTTTTATTAGTTATTCTGTCAGAAAATTCAAACCTTTACTAAGTGACATGAACAGTTACTGTTGGTTTTAGTGTGGTTGGGTACCCGATTCCATCAGGAAAAAAACAAAACAATATACGGCATATGTTAACATCTAAAGACTGAAAACATACCCAGTAAAATAGTCCCCCAGACTTAAAGGAAATCACTACTTAATTCCACAAACATTTGTTTCAGCTCAGGACTCGCACTCGAAAGTTTAAGCAGTTTTCTGGTTCAAAACTCACGGCGGTCGCCCTGCGGAGCCATAAGACGCGGCATAGCGCCATCTGCTGGCCCGAGCGCGGCGGGGGACCGCGCGGCCCCTCGCGCTGCCTGTACCCGCATGTGACAGGGCGGCATTCCACTCACCTCCGGGCCCGGGATGGGCACAATTCTGCACAGATCCACCGCACGAACTGAAAGAGAATGAGAGACACACACAGCATCAGATGAAAGACATCTGAAAATCATAGAGGGACGAAATCTGAGCAGGAGGGCCTTATTCCGAAGGAAAAAAGCTTAATTTCTTTTGTCCCAGCCCAGGAAAGCACTCATTTTAAACTGTTTCACGGACATTATTTTCTTCCTTTGATTTAGATACCTTATCTTTTGGAAAGAAATTTCAGAGGTCATTGGTTGTAGAAAGAATCTTTTTCTTAAGCAAGAACATCCCAATACTTTCTATTCTTGATTAATCCTTACTTAAGAAACGCTAATTTCAGAAACAGTTATTTTATTAGGAGTTAAAATAAACTCCTAATAAAGACATTTTAAAAATCGTATAAATGCAACTAATGAAGAATATATTTTGAATTTTTCCAGGTTTCATATATGCAAGCCGATTAAAAAGAAGTATTATTTGGAATGCTACAGGTACAAGATTATGAAAGCTAAGAGAGCCTAAGGAATATTTTCTGAGAAATGACTAGTGAGCAAGTTGGGAAGCTGTTTAAATTTATGTTTTTACCATTTTATTGCTATTTAAAAGGAAAATAAAACCAACGTTACTTTAACTGTCATGGTCTGGCACATCAATACAAAAAATAACAGGTTTTCCCCCCAAAATGGGTCTATCCAGACCTCTGAATTGTTAACCTTTTTTCTCTGCAGTTGACATACGAGCAGTAGCCACAGACCCGGTGTAAAAATTACAGACAAATTCTGCAGCGTGAGTGGAGCTGCTTGTACAAGCACCACCCTCACACTCTAGGAGTACAGACGATAGGACTGGGTCTGACAGTCCTTCCTCGGTGACACCGCTCGAATTGTGGCAGCAGAATGCTCTAGATGGGAAACCCAGATTCTGCTCACACCTCTGACTGCTCCCTGAAATTAATTTGTTTACTTGATGCCTGTTTCATGAGGTGTGTAGAGGCCTTAGCTGGTACATGTGCATACCAAAAATATCACACATTTAGTACCCACTGTGAGGTCCTGGCCACAGTGTGCTCTGTGACAGCTTGATGATAAGCAGCTGGCCTGCTTGTGGAACATGCAGAGCACACTAGGCAACATGGGCAAGAAACGGGTAAGCAGTATTAGCAGAACGCACGTTGCAGAATAATACAACAGGCTACTTTGAAAATGCTATTGCTGAGCTGTCCAAGCTGAGTGTGGTTAGAACTCGTTTCAATGCCTGACAAAATAAGTATATTCTTACCAATTTCAGCAACAGCTAGCTCACATCTTCAGGGCAAAAATGAAATCAGAAGAAACCCTCTCCCTTTTTCCTCCAAAAACTCACAATCAAATGCCTTTCTTACACTACCAATAACCCCAAGTAGATTTAGTAATTCATATTTCAGCCATTGTAATATTTGAGATAAAAAAATTCAGAACAGTCTATATTTCCATTCAGAAAACTAGGAATCAAACTGACGTGCCTGCCTTCTGCAGCCAGCATAAGATTCCACCAAGCTCTACAAATCCAAAGGCCAATGCATCACTGCTGGTCTATACCACAGAACTGAAAACATGGACGCAGAGTAATCCTGGTTAGCACTGGTATAAATCGGAAAAGACCAAGGTGGTCAAGACAGATAAGAAAGCCTTGAGCAGGCTTATCAGATTCCTCCAGCAGCAGTACAACATGTCAGAACAAACCTCAAAAATAAAAAATGTTTTTAGTTTACTCACTACCCTCTAAGTATTTTTATAACATGTTATTTGGCATTTATTGTCCCACAATACAGTTTATTTCAAATTATAACAGAAAACTTGATGAATTTCAGTACTTGGTATGTACTAAGCACAATTTTGTCACTGTAGCGATATGCAATCTCCTCACTGTGATGTCACTTTAAAGTTTCTTGCACCAGTTCTAAGATGACAGCAGTTGAGTAACAACAATAAAAACCGACAAACACAAATCCAACAACCACATGAGAAAGGGTGAGAAAAAGTGATCCAAAATGGTGTCTCCAGCTGAACTATTTTACCTACTTGGCATAGGCTAAGGCTTAATTCTTGTGTCAGCATCTTTTTCATATCAACTCATCGCACAACATATGATTTTATACTATTCATTCCTAACATTGTAAAGGAATAAGTATTATCCTAAAGCTACAAAATACTGAGTAGCTAAGAGATGTCCAGCTCGGTATTTCAAGCCTTACTTACTAACACAGTTGATTTTTGTTCTTATCAAAATGTCTATATTCTTACTAATTCCTACTATTCTTACAGATGGTTTAAACTACGCACAGATTAGCTTAAAGTTTTATGCCAACCCTTCTACATACTCTACCATCTTGCAAATATATTGAATATCAATGTGCCAAGAACCCAGTAACCAGGATGAAATCTGCAGAATTACAGAGAGCAGTACAGTGTTGGACATTTTTTGGGTTTTTTTGTTTGGTTGGTTGGTTTTTTAACACATCTGAAAACAACATGACACCTCTCATAAATAACAAGAGATTTTTAATTTATTTTTTTTTTTACAAATTCCATGGGAATTTGGATATTTGTTTCATAGGTTCTGTGGGACAGGAAATATTTCTTCCACATTTTGCCAAGTGCCCTAACAAATAGAGCACTTAAAAAGTTTCTGCCAAAATAAGTTATGTCACAAACTGCATTTTTATTCAATACTATTCAGATGAAATCCGTTAGAAATCCCAGTTATTATTCAGCTTCACTGAAAACAGATACATGCAGTATGAAAGAAAAAAAAAAAAAACTCAGCAAGGTATCACTTATTAGGATCTGAGTATCATTTAATTGCAAGGAAATGAGAAACATAGGTTTTGAGTTAATGTGGAAGTACTTATCCATGACATGGTATTTATCAAAGATTAACATTCTCCAATAGAAAAATTTTCAAGCTACTGCCTATGGCCACAAGTAACAAATGGTAAAACTGGAGATGGCAAAAACATTTCAACATTCTGGTTTAAGGATATTACTGTGTGAATATGATTGCCCATGGACTACTGAATATTGGAGATCACTTCATCCTGATACAGAATGAGTTTGAATCATTGCTTACTTAGGGACAGTTACAAATGTAAACGTCTATCACAAATAAACACAAACAGACCTTTGTTGTTTCAAAATAGAGACATGTAACTTTTCCACTAACACAGTACTATAAATAATAACTTCTGCAACCAATTAAAGAATTTGCAAGAATGATCTTCAAGTAATACATCTGTATTGTGCCTTCAGCTTAGAAAGTTTTAAGAATGTCTTAGTTTTCATATGCTAAATCTGTATAATAATTATAAATGTTAACTTAGAACCAACACACAGTGCTGATACTGGATAAAAGGGTGTAGAAAAAGAAAATCTAGAATTCTGAAGTCCAGAAGTAGTTCCAGCACAGAATGTTTTCCAGCACTGCAGTTTCTAAAGCACTCCACACTGGTCACAGGAGTTAAGGACAAGAACGAACTTACAGTATCATGCACTGGTTTGGGTTGGAAGGGACATTAAAGACCATCTAGTTCCAATCCCTCTGCCATGGGCAGGGACATCTTCCACTAGACCAGGTTGCTCCAAGCCTCATCCAGCCTGGCCTTGGACACTCCCAGGGATGGGGCATCCACAGCTTCTCTGGGTGACCTATGAAAGTGCCTCCCCACCCTCTCCAGGAAGAACTTATTGCTGATGTGTAATCTACTCCCCTTCAATTTAGATCTGTTAAGTTTCACTTTGAAAAAGTCTCCACTTGAACAGGGCCTCACTCTTGGTTAGCACTATAGCACTAATATATTCTACAGTATTAATAATGTGATTTCTGTTGCCATACTTATTATTTCTGTTCTATGCTCTTGAGTTTACAGACATCTTCCCTGTTTGCAGAAGAAGCTGCCATTACAGGCTGCAGAGTCAGAAAGATTTGCTACAAAAGGATCCTGAAAGGATCAAGCGACAGGACTCATTACATTTCTACTTCTTGTCAAAAACAAAAGGGAAAAAAAAACCCAAACAAACCCAACAAACACACCACACACAAAAAAAAAAAAAAAAACCAAAAAACTCACACCACACAAACACTCACAAAACCAAAACCTTTCAAATTGGAAAATAAGTTTACCTAGAGAGCTAGACCAATTGTCACAAGTTTCTATGAGCATGTAGTACAAAGTGGCAAAGCTGGCAAACAAAATAATGCAGATTGCACTTGGAGCCCCACCCAGCAAGCTCAGTAGTTTAAATTCTTACTATACCTTAATGGCATGCATCTAACTGGTAGAAAATCCTACTTTTCAATATCTTAGTGTGGTGTATTAATGTTTTGTATAACTACTGTCACAAGTCTGCAAAGGTTATGTACGAGCCCTTGTCTAAGTGTGTTAGCAGGCCTACCAAAATCTATGCAAACAATCATAAGCAGGCATAAACTACAACATCTTATTAGGTATTCTAATGACATTTTTAGGATAAATATATTACAACGCTTAGCCATTTGATGAAACTGTATCTTAAAGCATTCACTCCTTGGCTTTTACCTCATCTAAGATCATTACTCCAAGAGCTCTGAGGATACTCTATTTCATAAAAATAAGAGGCTTAATAGTTCCATTCATGTTAGTGCCTCCAAAGACACTAAACAGTTGCCTTTTCAAAATATTTTCTTCTAAGAAAATTCTGACAGCATGCCAGAAAAATGCTTTGGTATAAATACAGAAATAATACTGAGGTTTTGAATATTTTTCCAGTTTTAGATTGGTACACAAAAATAATTGTTAGTATTAATAGTCCTTAAATATTGAGTATAATCACCTATAAAGGCATAAATGTGCTATTGCCTAAGTTAATTCAAAGAGCAACCTGTCTTATGCTAAATTAATGATTGCTATTTAAATCTGACCTCAATGAGAAAGCAAGAAGGGAGAAGATGGTTCCTGGCAAACACATCGCAACAGACATCAGCAAATATTACGTATTACAAGAATTAAAAAAAAAAAAAGAAATGAGAAGACAAAAGTTTAAATTCTTAGATTTGCTATATAGAAAAATAGAAAGTGGAAAGGACAATGAAAAATGATTTTCTAATGTAACATCCATGCTGTGACATTTTCCTGAACAGACATAAACAAAAAAAAGGTGTCCAAGCAGTACATGAGACTTTAAAACCTGCCTACAGAAAGCTAATTTGTAACTTTTATCTCTGAATTTAATATCTATTAACTCTCCTGAATACATATATGTTACACCATACTTGGAAACAACACTTTTCAACTCCTGATCATGGGCTAGCCTGCTTAAACCCAAATCGCCTCCCTGGCTTTAACTAGTGAAGTAGACTGTGATCAGATACACCCCTGAATCATACTGGAATCTGTTGCTGCTATCTCCACCTCAAAAGCATCAGGCCTAGAGAACATTATTTAATGTCCATAAAGAATATCTTCCCTTTTGTCACTGCATTATGCAAGTCCTTGATAAGAATTCTTAAGGGGGGGAAAAAAATGGAGCCAGAAGATGTGGCCTTTTGAATATAAAAAGACAGTTCTATTTCACCATATGCTTTTCAGGTAACAAGCAGTCCAATTCAGATTCTAAACTTCCCAGAGTATGAGTTAGCAGAAACAGAAACCCTGAAAATAGGTAACACTATACTGTGCCAAACTGCAGACCCAAGTACAAAATTATGGCCAAGCATGGCCTCAAGGAGATGATTCAGTGGTACACCTCTGCCTAGGAGTTTTTGCTTTAGGTAAATGTGACCTAAACCAAATGGCTCCAAACCAAGCCAACCAGGTTCTGGAGGAGCAAAACTAACAAACACTTCTCCTTTCCTAGAGAGTTTTGCTCCAAGGTCAATAGGTCACGTGGCTTTCCTAATTTCTAATAAAGGCTGAGGTTACATTATATTCTTCCTCCTCAGTGGAATACAAGCTCATTCTAACCATTGCTTATTTTTCTTGGACTCACAGAACTGAAATATCTATAAGGTTTCTAACTCTCCATCACATTCAGTCTGGAATGACCAGACACAAAACCTCTTTTTAGGAATGGATGCACAGACACCCTTACACACAGTCAACGTGGCTGCCCAAAAGAACTCATCTCCATGTCAACAATATAGAAAACATCGGTCAGCCATGTAACTTGGAAGTTCTGTGTGCATTTTCAGTAATTTTCAGTTCAGAGTAGTAACTGCTATTGGTTGATATCAGTTGATCTAGATGTCTAGAAAACTAAAATGAAAAAGATGCTCTCTTTTAAATTAAGAACAGTGTAATTTATAGATTAAAAGCTAAGTGTCTGTTGCTAAACTATTCCTTCTTTGATTTATAATACATCATGAAATAGAATACTAAACAGAGGATATACAAAGATGATCATCATGGTATCTTGGGAGCTGAATGTTACCTAAGCATAAATGCGATACAGGTTACATGCAAGGTAGAACTCTCAATAACAACAGTAGTATTAGGTGCATAGATGTTATCAAAGTAATAATTTGAATTAATATGGTTCGTAACCTCATTCATAAAGAATCTTAAAGAGAATTAGCAAATTTCAAAGGTCTAGTCTCTTCTCTGGATTTGGTTCCAAAATTGAAGGAACTACCTTTTAAAGATTTTTTAAAAATCTGAGCTTACAAACCCAAGAGGGATAGCGCTTAAAAAACCTTCAAAACCAGTATCAAACAGAACTGCTTAACATTATTCTGGCCTGATATTCACACAAGCATTGTCTTCACACTCTGGGTTTGTTGTGTACTATTCAGGGTTTCTTTTTGTTTGTTTGTTTATAACTAATACATTGCTACAGGTATTAAATCTGGGTTTGTATTTGAAATGGTGTTCCATTAGCATGTATACCCACAACAGTGGACCTAAGTGATCAGGTACTACTTTAGGAATACCAACTTAATGTGATTATTAACATATTACAGATTAAGTACACGATTTACTGCTTTGCTAACTTCTTAATAACTCTTATGCACGTTTAGAGCGTCTTTTCATTCCAGTGTTTTCAGAAACACTGCCAGGTTTGTAACAACAAAACTGAAAAATAACTCATAAAAGTTTATAAAGTAAAAATTCCATCACTTCTCAAATATCATTCTTATCTCAACTGCTTGCACACATTTATCCATTCAAGCAGTATCACGCATCATATCAGGCTAATCTGAGATTAAGAAAATTGCTAAAGGTTTATGAAGTAGCACAGATAGAAAAAAATTATGAATAATTCTGGTGCTGAGAGTTGTTTTGTTTTGTCAATATAGGATTTGACTGGGCCCCATCGAAGGCTGAAAATTTGAAAATCACCACGGTGAAGAGTTCATGGTGATAAACTGCATCATTTGTTTCCAGAGATCTTGGGTAAGAACAGGGATGGTTCTAAGAGACAGGAGCCTGAATTCTCTTGGTGAAAAGCCATTTTATTCGAATTCAGAGAAGAAAACACTAGGTAGCTAGTCCAGGCCTTTAAAACCTAGTAATCTCCACCATCAGAAAATTCAAGCCAGAAATTTATAAGGATACTACACTTGCTGAGGTCAACCTTCTCCCCCACCCAAGTGTTGACAGCAAGATAAAATTCATTAAGATGACCTGTTCTTAAGAATTTATAGGCCCATGCACCTTTCAATGTGTAACAAAGCAAGCCAGAGAAAGACCTACTTCTGCATGAAAGGGGTCTCTTAGCAAAACTGGAACATCAAGCTACAGACAAGAGCCAGCCCACAGCAGAAAAAAGGTTTTAGACTTTGTGAGAAGGGAACAGCAACCCTCAAGTTTTGCTTACACCATGTATTCTCCCTCTTAACTCCAGGATGGGGAGTGTTGTATTTTGAGGGTTCGTTTTTTTACAAGATCTTAGATACGTGTGTTGGCTCATTTAGTAAAATGAAAAGTGTCCCCTGTCCATGTCCCGTTCCCCCTCAAACTTCAGTGACTGTCACTTCACTAGGTTCTTCAGATCAGTTACTGAAAATAACCAATGTACTTCAGAAAGTCACCTTCTAAACACAGAAATTCTACAAGCAACTCATTCAGCATTAGGTCTTGGCTTTCATTTTCGGGTTATTTTTTTCTGCTTGAATTCACATCAATACCACTTTTATTACCCAATAGTCTAATATTTCTCCCATTTATCCTTTGTGCACCTAGAGTGTAATGACTAAACATAACTGAAATACACCATGCAGAAATGGAACGTGGAAGAAATGTGCCTTTCTGGGTGTTAAAATACTTTCAATAACGTTACCATGAGCCAATGAAACAGTGTTTATTTCCTATCTCTTCCATGCTTTCTGCCTTCAGTTAATACTCGTTATGTGGGATTCTGAAAACAATATACCGCACGTCAGCAGTAGTGAACACACTAACTCCAAGGGTTGTGTTCACCAGTTTGTAGCTCTGCTGAACAGCTTGCTGCAGCTCTAATTTTTATGTGCTTTTCAAAGGCAGTCACAAAATGAATATCAAAGCACATAAGTAATCCACATTGGGAAATCTGTCAGAAATTGTTGGGAAAATAAAGTGAATCAATAGCATGTCAAGGGACTCAAATGGAAAAAATATTGAATATTCATTTTCTTGGTTTCAGAGGGGTAGGGATTTAGTAGAACTGGAGAAGCTTGTAGGCTTTTCTTGGAAACATTCAAATAATTTTTGTGATGTGCTTTGAATTCAAAATTTAATTGGTTCCCTTAAAATTACATTTTGCGTCTTCACGTTGTTTACTAATGCATATAGAGCATAATTAGGAGAACTAGCCTGAGTGGCACAACAACTTTTAAGTAGATTATTGCAAGCAAAAAAAGTACAATAACATATTCATATGCTTCCTCATTACAATGCAGAAACACATGGGAAATAGCTATGCATTTGACTGTGCTGCTAAGTAGAAGCAAATATAAAAAAATACCTGAGTTAATTTCAGTGCTTTAATGAGATTTACAGCATATAAAATATATTTTTTTTTAATGTGGTTTACATTCCAGGAAATGTGATATGCTTACACAAGCAACTCTTAATGGAGGGCTATGTCTGTGTAGTTTGTTACTTATGCTGCAAACTTGCTTCAACTTTTTGCCAAACAGCTGTAAATATAGCTCTACAGAGACGATCTTATGCAATTTTGGTATGTGAATAGATAGAAGCACACTTCTATGTTAATTTTTCTATAAGAAAAATATTAGGCTCCTTCCTCTCACACACCATACTGGACAGAAGAAATTTTGAAATATGTCCCATGAAGTATCAATTATGAAGCAGGGGTGAGTGGGGAACAACACCAAAACAATTCCACTACTGCTTATTTATTTATACATATAACTACACAAATATTTGCAGGCAACCCAGTAATCCACTCAGAGAAAGTTATGAAATCTCATTAAAGTCAGATTTTTGCCAACCAGCTACACCTTTGGATCACATTTGTTTTATTATCTGTCACCTGCCCCTTCTTTGAAGAATCCAAATAAGTCAGTAATTACTTAAAAAAGTGAAACAGATTTCAAAACTTTCCTCAAACAAGTGAAGAAAACCCAGTACTTATAAACACAATAACTTCCTGATATTTAGTGTTCAACTCTATCAGATATTGTTGAAAATTCAGAATGGACTTAGAATCTGATTTTAAAAATTGTCATCCATAAAACTTGCTTCCATCCTGACACCATCATATATTTTTCTTTTATAGTTCTAATTAGAAGCCCTCTTTCAAACAAAAATGATGACACTATCACGTAAGAAAGATTAATTACTTTTGACAATGCAGGAAAATTCTACATTTACTTCACAAAAGCCAGAAAACCACCCTCATCACACTTACCAAAACCAATAAAAACATAGAAAAAGCACAATTTAATTTATTTTTAGAATTGTTCTTTCCTTTGCCTTGAAGATTGAGACTTTCAAAGAGACTGTGAAATACTGGTGTAATTCTTTTCAAGCCAAAGAGAAAAGAAACCTGTAAATACATTTGCTCTTTAGAGCATAAGGAAGGAAAAAAAAAAAAAAAGATAAACTGTTTCCTAAAACAGGTAAGAAGTTATTGTCTAAATACTAGTTCCCTGATACTAGATTATTTAATTGATTTTTTTATTAGAAGCTATTTTCTATTTAACAGTAAAACTTCATATCCCAATTAATAAAACAAAACCAAACAAACACCTTAGTCGCTATTAGCATCAACTATGTCCTCCTACATCCTTTCCTAGGAAAAATAAACTTCTAGATAGTGTGTTAGGGAAAATTGTTTCCTCCGACCCCCTCCTTGGAAAATTTCTCACACTTCTATTACTCAGGGGGTGCCAGTTAGAGACCTCTGAGTGTTTTAATGATGCTCCTTGCTTCTGCCCATATCCAATATAGAAAGCAAAGTCTTAAATACTTCATGACAACAATCACACACCTGCTTAACATCTTTGCATCAAGGCTATTTTGTAAAAATGGCTGTCTCCCAAAATAGCATAGCAGTGAAGAAATGTTCTTATTTTGTAAACCTTTAGAACTTTTCAATTTTGCGTGTGTAATGAAAATGTTAAGATACAACTGAAAGGCAAATAAATGAATACAGGGGTTCACATTTCATATAGTATCTTCCTTTTGGAATTCTTCTCAAACAGTAGTGGTTCAAGAGAAAAAAGGGTCATCTCCAAAAAGACCAAAATGCCTCGTAGACTCTATGTAGAATTACCCAGGGAAGATAAGGAAAATACCATTAGAAGCATTACTCCCTTTCTGACTGTGAGTTCCCATACTTAAAAAAAAAATCACCAAGGACAAAACACATGCTCATGAACCTTGCAGTGTGGGTTGTGATTTAGGCAAAAGTGATGGGTTTTCACATTCAGGCCACCTGAGGAAGATAGCAGCAATGAAAATGTAGCTATTACAAGGCAATGAGATTACACCCACTAAGATAGTTTTTAATGAACAGAACTGTTTTGTCTAAAGAAACCCCCCAAAATTAAAAATAGGCTAAATAAAAAAAAAAAAAGCCAGGAAATTTAAAGTGAGCAATCAACGTTTCAAATTGACTATATTGAATTCAGTGGCAATTTAACAAGAATCAAGATTTCATACATTTTATAACTACAGTTCTTGTGAAAAAGCATTAAATTTCATCATTATCTGCACCCAAATTACAAGATTCTGTATTAGTAGTATACAGAATATTGAGCAATCACCTTTTGTTTTTTATTGTAGAAGGCATTTAGAACCACCAGGCACCAAAAATTCAGCCACTAAAAAGCCATTCTCCCCTCCACTTGACAATCCTGATGGTCTACTACTGCACCTTCATCCTCCATGCTGCATGCACTTGATATTTATTTCAATTGTGCATTCTTAAGTCTATGCATATAGCCCCCATCTAATACATTAACTCTTATGGGAAAAATTGTTCGATTATTGATCCAATTGTTAACTACCGTACTTTTCAAGATCATGCAATTTAGAAAACTGGAAGTCTGAGTCATCCAGGAGAATGTTAATTATGTTACCTGGGAAAGTTTTGCAACCTGAGCAGAAAACACTGATTTACCAAGTTAATTTGCCCTCTTATTGCAAGAAACTCAACTTTCATGATCTTAGATTTCCTGCAGTTAATACAAGGAGGAAAACCCACAAAGTACTGTAAGACTTACGAATAAACTAGCAGAACCGGTAAAACAATGATGCTCAAACTATCAGAATGCAGTGAGCTTTACATGGAGAACAGCAAAAGACTATATGAAAACAAGAATGTACTGAAGCAAATGAAATTCTAAAACAAAATAATTACTTAGTTACAGCCCTGTTTGATATAGACAAGTGAAGAAAATACTCCTGTAAAAACGTCAAATTAACATCTGTGGAAACTGCAGTCTAAAGTTTCACAGTTCTTCTAACACTCACATACCTCATTAAACAGAAACAGTCTTTCTGACCAGCTCCTAAGCAATCTTAGCTTTGTTTTAGCAGCATAAAGTTCATAACAAATGAAAAGTGGAAAACTGGTTTGGTTTTGGTTTTGTTCCCCCCCGCTCCCTCACAGTAGGGTGGGTAGGGTGGTTTTTTTTTTTTTTGATTTATTTTATTTTTTATATAGCTTTTTCTGAGACACATGTTATTACTACAAAAGATATAAATTCTGGACCTTTAAAGATTTAGATGGATAATGTAACAAGCAACACTCTACTAATCTGATCTTGTCTCTTATTTCACTACACCTACCACTAAAACATGTAATATATGTAAACGTAACTTTTCTCTTTGTCAAAAAATAATTCCATGACCGTGTACCACTAAAAAAATTAAAAAAAAAAAAACAGAGGAACTCTGACAAACATACCAAACACAGTATTTCAGAGTGATTTACTGGACATGACCAAAGAGTAGGAATTACTCAATTTTTAATAACACTACCAAGGTATACTCATTGTTAAAACAAAGCATTCAAAACCCACAGAGTGGTTTTAATCAAGATAATCAAAATCTTATGCATTCAATACACTTGCATGAACAAAGATCTTATTCACCTGACTATCACTCAAACTATGTCTAGACCATATTAAGCATTAGAGGTGTTTTAAAATTCTGCCTAAAACAAGGGAGTTACAGCAGTGTTTCTCCCTTCCCACTCGAAACATCATGCAAATACAGTGCTGATTGGGTGGCAACAGCCCTGGTAAATAATGTTGTATTTGTTAGTACAGCAAATTATATCAGTTCTACCTTACTGAAGTTTCCTATCCATGAAAGCAGAAGGTACGATTGTTTAAAATAGCTTAAAAAGCCCAAGCAAACAAAACTACAGGAGGCAGAATGAAGGTACACTAATCTCTTTCTCATAGTAAAAACTTCATTCCACATCTTTGGTTCTCTTAGATCCACGTGCAGTCCCTGCTTCCCCCTAGAAATTTTGGCTACTGCTTTCTCCACAAGCCCAACGTGACGGTAACTGCAACAGTAGCTTCCATTGGCTGGCAAGAAGTGAAGCGCTTCATGATAGTTCAGCTAGACATACAACAATCCAGCCATAATATACAACAGGACTGCCAAATACATTTCATATGGCCTACGTGAAAACTGGCAGACCTCCCATATGGCATCTTACTGCACGAGTTATAACTGATGGAAACATTTACCAAAAAATTACTTACAAACAAAATCATCATGTTTCACACAGATCCCTCTTAATTCCAAATCCAGAAACTAAATTTGCATCTATGTGTGATTAATTCCAGTAAAGACTGGAGAATTTGAAGTACTTCTTCTGCAATCATAAACACAATTCTAACGAGTCAGTGTGAATACTTCAGTGAAATGAATCACAACATTAAAATTATTATCTTAAACATTAAACCTATCTCTTCCCAGAGTGCAAGGTCCAGGCAATTCCATGTGAAACCATGAACTTAGACATAATCCCTTCTTTGCAAATCCACACATTTTTTACCATTTAAGTGAAAGAAAGTAACACATCCACAATGAAATCTTTTGATATGTCTAAGTGGATGTTATTGAAGCTTCATTTTTATTGTAGCAACATGGTGAAGAGGTGGATGTTTCACACGAAGCACTTGAGGAGTGGCAGCACAGTCACCTTCAGCCCTTCTCTCTTTATCCTTTCGCCCACAACAGATCAATAAACTGAGTTTCTCATCAGTGACAAACAGGAGAAAAACACATTAGCAACTTTCCTTCAGAGCTTTATTTTTGTGCTAATCTCATAGTAAACAGGTCACATGCCAAATATGACATCCAAAAAAGTAAGGTCAACAAGCTTGTCCCCTCTGTTGAAGTGTAAGTTTAATTTTAAAGAAAGTGCTTCTAAAAGATCCAATGAGCCATCTCTAAAAGGAAAAAAACAGAACCTGCTTGAGGAATCACAGAAATGTTAGAAAAGAGGTGTATTTAGTACTATGAGTCTTCCCAAATATTTTAGTTATACACAAATCTAATTTTTTTTTTTTTTTGAGACTTAGTAAGCAAGAGTAAACTAGAGGAGGAATGAAGAATAAGGAGGAGGAACGTCAGGAAGCAGCAGCAATCTTTCCCCAAAATAAGATTTGCTCAGCCTTTGTAATACAACTTTGAGAGCTGTCAGCCACCAACATTCACAGCTTCTGCTAAAGGCAACCGGAGCTATAAATACTGAGACTTCCAAGAAACCATATCCTTATGCACATCATGCCAATTGACCTTGCAGGGCCTTTTGCCTCAAGAGACACAACCGAGACTAAATTCAACTAGCATTTCCATTTTTTATTCACTTATGGATAGTAAGTCTGGCTGCAGCTCTTTGCATAACACAATTCACCCTTACCATCACGTTCAACTGACCAACACTACCCACTCACTGTGCTTACATCTCCAGCCTTCAAAGCCTATAACAAGTAGTACTGGCTGCATCAGCCTCTCATTTCTCTTCTAATTTTTCTTTCAATACCATATTCCACTTAGGTCTTATGAGATTGAGGAGAAAATAGGTGGGGGGGAAGAGAAGGCCAAAGTGCACCTTAACACAGCATTCTTCTTCAAGCAACCTGTAAAAACCACAACCAATCACTTTTACTGTTCTTTCCATAGTGATAGCTTGGACTGGCATACAAGCAGCCCAGTCTTCATTAAGATGTATCCAGTAAGTAAGTCTGTAGACAGCTGATTAACTGTATATAAAGTTGGTTTATACTGTTTATGTCAAAATACTTCTAAAGATAGAAAATTGTCTGGAAGCATTTGAGGTTGTATAAACAGATAAGGTTTTGATATAGGGTTATCTGTAATACATGTTTAGTCCAAGGGAGAAGTACCAAGAGTAAGTTCTCAATTTTTATGGTATATAAAAACAATATCATTTTCAAATCCATCTTAAGTACTAGCTACCTCATGCTACTACTTCTTAATTAAGAACACTTAAAAAGGTATTTAAAAATTCATATTTACATCCAATATAATTGCCATTTAAGTCAGGAATTTACTTTTAATAAACATTCTTGAGCTGGTAACAGTAAAAGCATCATTCAAGCATCATTTCCTGCTCTAAATTTTACCCATATTAACAGACTTAGCAAAGCATCAACCACAAACATGTTGGTGATAGAAATTTCCTAACGCAAGCAGTCTTTATAGATTTCTGCTATTTCAGTGCAGGTCTCCAAGGACCATTTGAATCCATATTAATTTCCTTTCTGGCAGTTATGCGGCCATGTATGAACTGCACTATTTCACTTTTAATCTGTCAGTAATTTAGTAATGTGTAAACTAATTATGCACAGATATTAATGTAATCAGTTTGGGGAGCTATAAAATCAATGTGTTTTTACAGACTGTGTTAAAGAGAATTGCATGATTATAGTCATACGTCTGTTGCTGATAATGTTACGGAATTAAAATAATTGTCATCCATGCATCAACACACATTCCCACAATCCAACCAGCGATACAATACTATATAACATTCTGTAAAAGACAGGTCAAGTTTCTCAGTAACACTAAAATTTGCCTGAAAATACTATGTGGCTTCCCATTAAGAAATACAAATTTGATGACATCTCAGGTTTCCTACAGCAAACCAGAAATGAGCAAGCTAGGAACATTTCATTCATGATTCAACCCAAATACTCATCTTTACTCCAACAGAAAATGTGCAGCAAAGACCCTAACTACAACAGTGGGCCACGTAAGTTAATCAAGGATTACATTTGAAGCATCACGTAACAAGTCATTAAAATTATCAAGCATCGCTGTGTAACCAGGCATACAGTGAAAACATTACAGCAGCTGAGGTGTGCTGACACAAACTTTGCTCTCAGATGCCCAGCTGCAACTCATAATGCAGAGAATCATGCCTCTGCCTCATGTCCACCTCTTCCATACTCAAAGGCCTCTTGAGCTTCTCTCCTGTGTTTTTCTACATGCTAATTCTGCCATTTTCATTGACGCAGGTCATCCAAGACACAGATTTCACTTATGAAATTTAATAATACCTTTCACCAACTGTACTTATCATCATATACACATGCATCAAGCCAAGAAGGTAGTTTTGAAGTTATCCTGATAATTAAGATAACATCCCTTTGCTCAGGTAATGATATCCAAGCCAAAAGGAACTTAATTAGCTTTGAAGAGCACATTCCTTTCAGATTTATTTGAAAAGACAGATGAACTCAAAGTTTTGTCACACCAAAAAACTACTCACAACTTAACTACGCCAGTTTTCCTGTTCCCTTACAAAGGTGCAATTAAATTATGTGTTTAAGTTTCACGATACAAATCCAGTCAGACTTCATCTGCTGCCAAAAGACTTAGCCTTCTCCCCTCTCCCTGTCTGCCCTTACCCAGCATCTGCCTAAACATCACTGCAGCCCCTCCTGCTGCTTGTAGTCTCACAGACAGCTTAAGGCTAGAGCAGCAAGGATACACATTTTACAGGCTATTTGACAAATAACATCAATATGCAGAGATAAACACAGCTTACTTACAAGAAAATTAGTACTTACTGCTGGTAAAATTAGGGTTTTTTTACATGTAAAAGATATTAAGGCCTCAAACTTTCCATTCTACCCTAGTATTAATTTATAGTTATAAATTCATTTATTCATGTGTATTATTAACAGTACCTTTCATAGAAATAGCAAATTAAATCTGCAAAGCATATATATATGTTCTTGTGCCCTATTTTAGGAAGGGAGCTTTATAGAATTAATTTAAATTTCAAACTGGGCTGGCTGTAGAAAAATCCTAGTAACTGACTTGTGAAAACACATTACCACAGACCCCAAAACACCATTCACAGATTCACCCCACTTTTTTTTTTTCTCTCCTTTTAAATTAAAACACAAACACTTTTTGGCATGAAAGTAAACAGCAGTGCACACCTGCACAAAGTTTACGTACCTAACAAATTGCAAAACAATGCATTTCAAACAGCAAGGAGACAGCTATTTTCAAATAGCTCTCATCAAATTTCAATGTATATTGCTTCCCCTGTTGGGCTTCTACACTGAACACAGACAGAAAACCCTGAGCATGGCACCTGGAGCAGGACAGGGCCCGCCTGCAGGCCTCACCACCTCCCCACACAGTGGGGACAGGGCCCAAATAGCAGCATCCCAGGGCAGGCCAGGATGGTCACTCAAACCTCATCATGGGTGACTCCCCAGGGCACCACCGTGCTATGGACAGGCTGTCTGGGAGATACAAAACAGGGAAGAAAATACCAAGCACACCAGATAGCCACAGCAGGTCTATCACTACAGCACAAAAGAGCAGCCACTAGCAGGCACAGCTCTAGAAAGACTGGCACCATTCTGGAAGGTTCCAGAAGGCTTCTCCCACAGCCTCCAGCAGCACCCACCCACCTGCTCCCTCAGACTCCCCTTCTGAAGGCCCCCAGCCACCCTGCACAGTACAACTAACCAGGGGACACAAGGAACCACCTTGTCACCACACCAGTTCCTTCAGCTTTTATGTCACAGAGGATCAAAGCCAGCTGAGAGTCTCCACCACATACTACCCCCACACCAGGGGCCTCCAGGCTGCTCAAACCAGAAACCTGACTGGAAGGAAAACCAGCACAACCCCATACTCACCATAGCAGAGAGAAACCACTCTGGTGCTGTATTTCTCCTCCATGCTCCAACCACGCCACCAAGTCCCACCCCACAGGGCAGACTCCTCACTTTGCAGAGCCACAGCAGGTGAGGGAGCCCTGTAATGGTGGGTGGGGCCCTCTCTCTGCACAGGTGAAGCTGCCTCTCACTCATGGTTCTGAAACTCTTCAGGAAAATAAAGCGGCTAAGAAGCACTGAGGCGATGTTTGATCACAAAACAGCCTCGCTAACGTCATCAGGAAAAAAGATTGCCCATATGTCACCAAATTTAACCACCGTCTTCGCCAAGTGTGATTCAGTGGCAAAAATATCCTGTCTGGCCCTATTTGTAGCTTACTGTATGTCCTGTGGAAACAAAAGACCCGAACACTTCAGGCCTGTGAGGGAAGTCCATGAAAAGGGGAGGGATGGTCAGTGTCAGAGCTGTGCCCAGCACCCGCAGGGTGTGGGGCTGCAGGTGCCTGTGCAGTGCCAGCCGGTACAGGCCACCCTGCAGCAGGAGTGCAAGGTGGAGAGAGGGATCAGCCTCTCTGGCTAGCATAGAGGATGGCGGGAAGTGGATGAGGTTTCTAGGGACTGCACAGATTGTTATAGTCCCTGAGGGCATTAAAGTTGCTGGATGGGAAAGCAGGATGGAGAAAAGGAGCAATTCTACAAAGCCCTGGTGGGCAGAGGGGAGATGTGTTTTGAACCTATTTAGTCTTTTTGTATCTTTCAAGAGTTACTTGCTCAAGTTTATTTTTCTTGGATTCTAATACAAACTAGCTTCATAGCTGGAGCACTTGTGTGCTCATCTTCAAGGAAATGGGAGAGCAGTTCAGCCTGCAGCATCCACAACATTTTGTTATACCAACTGTTAACATGGATGGGAACAGTTTTATCCTCAGATAACACAACTGGTGAGGATATAGTCAATAAATATTCATTTAAGGATCAGCCTGGGTGAAAGTTTAGCAAGAATACATGCCATTTCTTAACGCTAACTACTGTATATAGATTCAATTATTTTCAAATTATATTTTAATGTAAAATATGCATTATACTAAAACTTTTTCTCACTGTAGTAATTCTTTCAGTTTTTATCTAAATTTCAGTAACCCTCAGTTTTGCAGTAGATAGAAAAGTGCCTCTAGCAGATAAAATGGTCCAGGTGAGCTCCCCTTAGCCACTACAACATACATTTTATTCTTTGTAGAACAGGCTTATGTAAAGATACTACTTGTCTATACAGCTGAAGCCAACAATATTTCCAAAAGTGAAATTAAATGGAAACAAAAAGGTTTGTCAGACTTTCATGTTGGCAAACATTATTTGCAAAAGGTTCAGTGAAGAGGAATGTAATAAAGAAAGAAACTATCAGGGCATGCAGAAACATGTAAACTGAGGGGAAAAAACTTTTCTAGTTCAGCTTCACTTTTGTACCTGCCTTCATGCCAGGTTAGGCTGCCTTCCACTTACACATCAGTAAATGGATGAAAGCAAATATTTTAAGTGAGCATGAAAAGGATCAACTTACTTAACTCCCAGCCTCCCCTCTGAATTTAGGTTGTTGTGTCAGACTTCTATACTGCCAAACAGTGCTACCCACTACCTTTTATATAGATGGAAAAATCTTTAACGAACTAGCACACACTTTATAATTTTTTTCTCAAAATTTTTCTAAAAAACAAATTCTCCCTCCTGCACCAGCTCCCAGCCATTAAAATATGCTGTTGTAGGAACTAGTGTAGTTTAAACATACTTTTGTTTATAGTACTTGCAGACCAATGCGTGTACAGACAAGCTAATTAGGCAGGGATTTTTGTCCCTTTATTTTTATAATTCCAGTTTTAGGAGCAGAGCATTTGATTTATTACATGAAGGTATTTTTATAGCCTCAAGTACTACTGCTCTTTAGGACATAGGGAACATCACAGCCCATTTAATTTACACAGGAGATGTTAGTACTATTTAATGGCATGTAAACATTTTATAAGGTAAGCTCAAATAACAGGAGATTTTTTTTAATATACTTCAGCGAAAAGGTTCACAAATGGATTTTCATTCTACTTTATTGGACCAATCTCTGTTATTGCATCAGAAGTGAATCGAGTTTTAAAAGGTGTTAAGAGGTTTCAATATATTTTGTGACACTGAACAGAATCAGAAAGTATACATAAAACAACCAATGCGTGAATTAATTCCAGAAGCAGTATAACCACACACCCTCAAATCGTATGTAATTGTCTGTGGTTTTGAGCAATAATTGCAATGGGCTACACATAATATCTTTGTTCTATTTCTTTTCTGACATAATTTTACACAATCTTAGATCAAAGCATTTCAAAGATGCTTTATCATCATTACTACTATTCTTTTTTCACAGTAGGATTTTTAAGGGGTGGCAATATCTTTTCTGAGGTCAATTGATAAAGAAGAAGACAACAGATTGTTTTAAAGCAAAGTATCAAAAAAATTTCTTCTTACTACAACTTTCTTGCACACATTTTTACACTGTGTTTATTGCAAGATTAACACTGTTGTTTATTATTTGGATCCAAACTAAGATCATGTGCTAGGATTTTATAAATATCAAGATGCTCTTTTTCAGTAGTGTTTACACCATAAAAAGACAATATAAAGATCAGAACTATTACTTGTTTTTACAAGGCAGGGTTTTTTTGGTTTTGGTTTTGGTTTTTTTAACAATTTTACAGGGAAAATGATGCAATTAATTGCAGTAGGATTCTGTGGAATAACTAAGAGCTGAATCCAGGCAACCTGGATATCACTTCATTGTCAAAATATTTTCGTTTGGGGGGAGAAAGGTAAGACAATTTATACATCTACTGGTGTGACTGTATTTGCCTTACTTCTACGTATTGCATGGGTAAGGAAGATGAAAACAGCAGCCTATTTTCCAGGTTCATTATGAAAAACATGGAACATCTCTAGATCCCTTGTAGAGCAAAACAGAAGTTGTATAACTTTCAATTAAAAAAAAAAGGAACTATGCCCCAATCCCATATTGTGCTTTTTTCTAAAGAGGAAGGGAGACCTAATTTCTTGGAAGACTAAGAAAAAGGACTGAAAGTTCTGGTCCTTTCATACAAGCCATGTCCTTCCCCAGTGGGAATGGAGTGTTTCAGTTGTTGCTCTATTATGCTATAACACGAGTAATTGGTCTGACTTTGGGAAAGCATTCAATAAAGAAAAATATGATTATCTCATACTGCAACAAGGCAAAATGAAATAATTGTGTCAACACTAGTTTGGTTTAAATAACATGCCTAAAAACCTACTTAAGTAAAAGTGCTGTAAATACAAGTGTTGAATATTAACTTTATGAGGTGCTTAACTGCACTGGATTGTAATGAATTATCTAGTTCTAGTGATGCTTTGACACATTTCAAATGAGAACCATAAGGAGTTAACTTACGGTCTTTAATCCCTTTCAATATGTTCAGTGACAATATAAGATCCCATTCATTTCCCAAGACATAGACATTTTCAACAGCATTTCATTGTAAAATATATGAGCTTTTCTCCACCTACAAATATTTTTGTTAGGAAAAAATATCAGTACAACAGAACACTTCCATATGCAACAGTAATCTCATTTGTCCTGTGATTTCTTTAAAAAAACACTAAATTGTATCTCTCTTGCTCTTGGATTACACTTTTCTCAACAATTAATGTAGATTCTCTTCATTTTATGTTTTTTCCTCCTTTAAATTTTGCATGATAGGGATACAAATATTGGCAGAGCAGAGTTTTTCTAGCTGTCCTGTTTTCAGTGAATAATCAGTGCCTATAAATGACTATTTAAAAAGAAAATACTACACAATTCTAATGTCTACATGTATTGTGTGTACTTCTATTCATAACCAAGGAGTGAATGTACGCTGGTGTATTTTTTAGAAAGTGGAGGATTTTATATTTACAGCAATATCCTAATCTTGGCCTCAGTTTTTACAGTATGACTTATTTTCATCTAAGCATAAGCTATGCTTTCTTTTTCATCTTTATTATAGCATATGCAAATAATAGCCTCACTCCTGCCATCATGTGTGATTTTGCTAAAATACAAGTGGGTCTATCATACAAAACTTCCTTATCCTATCGTCAGAGAAGAAATAAGGTACAAAGATGGTGAAAAGGTCAACTTATGGGAAAGGTCCCTTCTTCAAATTTTCTGGTTGCTCTCCATTCTGAGACAAACACCTGTCTGAGTGATCTAGCAAACTTAGCAGCAGAACTGATGGGGCAGTGAAAGGTTGGGAACAGCTATGCCTTGTGCATGACATAGCATAGTGGTTAACCTCCTTCTGTGAAGGCAGCGAAGGGATGCTATGAGACTGACTTCATCCTTCAGCTTGGCAGCATCTCATCAACTGTACTTCAACTAGGCTAAAGTAGCCTCTATGACTATTTAAAGGTGTGGATACAGACTCTTCATTGCTTGACACAAAGATGTGGTCTAGGTATATGACTCCAGAGGCCGTATTCTGTTATCCCTGCTCATACTGAGTCATTTCTAAACCTGCAAGCAATCCTGCTGAAATCAAAATCAAGAGGTTTTCAATGAGATTTAAGTCAGACTAGTCTCGTGTCTAAGTGCTTCACTGGATAAATGCCTTAGTTTTCCTACTTAGGATCCTATCCAATATCCATTGTCATCAGTGGAAGAGACTTCCATTGTCTTCAGCGAGATTTGAATCAACTTTTATTATTTTATGGTCTTTATCCAGACTCTTTTCTCATTGTATATAACTAGCTGCTTTTTATTTTTTATGTACAATAAGAAGATTTTTACTGTTGAACATAAAGGTGAATGTCTGTTCTGACAAAATGTTATTGCTAACCTGGAATTTTATCCTAGTTATTTCATTATAAGAATGTTGAAACTATATAAAGCTGGAAGATGACCAACCAACCCACAAAGACTGCTCCTAAGTCATAAAGATAATTTTGGATGTTAGTCATGATTTTAAATAACGATACCTTCTAGAAATACATGAAATTAAGAATGGCATTAATTTTCATTTTTCCGTTTTGATGTTATTCGAAATTTTGAAATTATTCAAATTCAAAATTATTCTAAATGCCTTAAAAATTTTTGCTTGTTTCAGGTGCTGATGTGGTTAAGTAACTTTACTTTGGTAACTGTGATATTCTAGGTGTCCCGAGGAGAATGAGAATAGTTATTCTACACCGAGGTAACTGTATATTGTCAACACCAAACTGGTCATATAAAAACTTAGATACACACAAATATAAATTCATTATTCATAGAGTGTTTATTTCAAACAAGCCATTTTTCATTCATTAATTTCAAAGCACATAATCAATTATTAGTATTCTATTTTAGAACTAGTGACTTGAGTTATAAAAAGATAAAGTTCCCAGAAATTTAGAACCTGAACCCCATGACTCTGCTCTAGCTTCTAGGCAACACTCCTTCCTGTAGTTTTGTGTACATACATACGTGGATGTGAGATGTCTGCCTAGGAAAGAAAACACCTTAAAATAGCCAATAGCTGTGCCGCAGCAGTAAGCTTGCTAGTGCTCTTGTTTTGATAATGTCTGCACTGCATAGACACATTGCCAAAGGCTTATAGAGTAAAACACGTTTCATTACCAGTAGTTATGAGAGCATATCAGTTTATGGGGATGATTGTGCAGGTGGTGGTGAGTGTTATAAATATTTATGCTACTGCAAAGAAAAACTCCCTCCTGAAGGTGTTGGAAAGAGGGTCTCTGTTTCAAAAAAAATGTTGAAATCCTTCCTCACCTTTTTTACCTGACCTTAAATCATCGAACAGACTTTCAGTGTCTATACGTCTTGTGGGATTTTTACCAGCAGCAAAAATTGAGCTTTCGGTGTTCCCAAAGCATTCATTGAAAGCACGTCTATGTTAACCCCATGTAAATGACTGATCACCTTAGTTCTGTAATCCTGTGATGAATCATCACTGCACTGAGAAGTAAAAAATACAAGTAATAGTAGAAGAATTACTGTAAAGAAAATTGCTTCCATGATGTAATGTATTTCCTGAAAAACAGTAATGTAATTTAAAAGCAAATGTTAGTGAAAATAGCTGCAATGTAAAGACATTTTCTATATCTTTCCTTTTGTAGTGACTCTTTTTCTATGTTGCATACATGCCGTAATTTTGTTCTGATACTTCCAGAACTTCCATTTCCTAATTTTGAGCTGTTGATAAACTTTTGGGCAATTATACATGATTTTCATAAAAAGAGGGCTAGTAAAAAGAAAAATTGGCTTGTTTGTGCAACTCTCAAAATATTGTCCGTCAATACTTATTATAACTTTTAAGGCAGCATAGTAGGAAAGTCTGTGTCCCACTTAAGAAGAAAAAGATTAACATTCTATTGAACTGGTTAGCAAGCAATACCTTCCTGGTTTAAATGAGTACTCCTTGCACCAGCCCACTCTCCCTGACGCTTATTCACATCACTACTGAGGTTTGTGCAAGATAATTTAACTTGCATCTTACATGCACTTCCTAAATTGACCCCAGCTTTCTTTGATGGAACTTGTTCCTTTACATCATTTAAACTTTTTTAGAATTGCATAACCAGTATCTGAGTCCAGTGTTTGCACAGGAAGCTGCACGATATAAAATTTCATAAAGATACAGATATCTTTGGACATTTTTAAAAATCATCAATTTTTTAATCGTTTTTTTGTTCTAAGACCCAGAATCACACTTTTGAGAGAGTGAAACTTACGTTGTCCTTTAATAGATTTTAAACTGTGGCATCAAGTCCACTCAGCCACTGTAGTTATTTTCTAGTTTATTCTCAAACCCTGAAACAGCAACATAGAGAAATCTTGTAACTGTAGCTGACATTAGGAAAAAAATCAGGAAACGTTTGCAATTTTGTTTCACTCTAACTCATTTTCAGAAAACAAATCCCTTTTCTTTGTACACATAAATGTCATGGGAAGGGCACATGTAAGTTTTGTCAAAGGAGCCCTATTAAAAGCAACAGTGACATTAAGCATGAGCAATGAATAAAATGTATAATTTCAGAACCATAAAAACACATGGTTTCATTAGATTGGCGTGTGGTGGTTCTCTCCTGTGTCTCAGAAGAGTTGGTATTGATCTGACTATGAAGCTGTGACAATAAAACTGTACTCTATTGACTGCAGCTGCAGGATCTCCAAATATTATTTATTGAGGCAAGCAGAACGGCAAAGCAAAAGCACTGCCCCAGTAATAAGTGGTAATTGCTGGGAAGTGAGGCATTGCACTCCCTATTGACCCTTGCATCCTGAAATTTCAATGGATTATATTTAACTCCATTAGGATTGACATTATCAAATTACATAAACCACATTATAGAATAACCAGCCTCAGTTTAGATCATTGATTTTCGATTATACTGATCTTCCGTACAGTTCAGAACTACCTTCTATTACCATTGGTATGATATCAGTGTTGATCGGTAGGGGAGGAAGTACTGTTTTATTACAGTGAGATGAATGGCACTGAAGAAAAAAGTAACCATTCCTCTAACACATGGCGGGACACAAGTATTCCTGTAAACCGAAATGTTTGTAGATTAAAAAATGGGTAGCACAAAATTTACATACATTTCTAAAAGCTCTGATAATTCTTTATTTTTGTGTTAAAGGTATGAAACCTTTTGTGTTAAATTCTCACTCTCTATAGATAAATGTATTACCAGTTATGATGCCAAGTTTCTGGCATCAGAAATGTGTTACCTTTTTAAGATAAAATGTAATTGAATGGCATATCTGAATAATACCTAGTTAAATAGCTACCACTGGGGTGCATTAATATGAACTTTAACTCATCCAAATTTGATATGTTCTCAAGGTACTTAAGTTAGCAAGGGTCTATTATATTGTTATGCTCTGTCAAAGTGGCTTGTCAAAGAACTGAAGATTTTACTAAGCTCTAAGGTTCAGGCAATTTTGTTGTATCCCTTACAAGCCTAATTCAGAGAAGATACCAATTTGTTACAGTACTTACATAAAGTTCTTTACAAAGTCATGAGTTTAATTCCAGGGATTACTAGTTCCTTCACTGATAACTGGTCTGGGGTGATGGCCATTGCACATACCAATTTTGTTCTCAAGGTTATAGTGAGTTTAATGTGTATTGTACTGGGCATCATCTTTTCCCTTCCAGTCATTTCTCCAAATAGGTTAGCTTTTATTTATATGTTTAAAGTGTTTGCTGTTAGGACTACAAGAACCAGCTCAAAGCCTGAAAGAAAAGGAAAGGTCTAACAAGAAAAATATAATGAAGGGTTTAAGAGGCAGTGATGAGAGGCTCACTATTTATAAAAGTGGTGATTAAAAGTCTCTCTCAAAACCTCCCCCATTCATTTCCATTAGAGTTCAATGTGAAGATTAGTTTCCAATACTAATTATTTGAACTTGTAATCCTTCTTCCTTTTTCTTGACATCAAATAAATGTGGCTACAAAAGTTACTGGTATTTTGCAACACTCAAAAGGTTCTGCTCAGGTGGAAATTTCATCCTCAATTTACAGCTTTAACTCATGACATATTATAAAATTTTCTCATAAATTAATGTCTGAAAACTGAAGATGTATGAGAACAGAACAAATCGATTCAGAAAAAAAGCAAATTCATTTAGAGAGCCTTAGAATTGTTAAATTTTAGTAAACAAATCCTAGGAAGCATAGAAATGGATGAGTTGAATGACATGACAATGAAAAATGTTCTTTGAATGTCAATAGAAGATGACTATAGGGCTGTCATTGTCTGAAATGAACTGGATGAGAAACGATCCAAAGAGAAATGAACGTGAACTTCTAATAAAGTTTAAAAACATTTTCATTGCAAAGACATCAAGATTTCATCTATCAATCTATTTCTGATTATAGCCATAAAAGTAAAGCCAGGGGTAAAATGTGGAGGGGTTTTTATTTTGGTTTGGTTTTAACCATTTCATAGTAGGAAGCTGCCTACTATTACTTACTCTTTCATTCTGAGCATAGGCTTATCTCTGTTAAACATAATTCTTAGTAAAGTATATTTCTCTAATTCAATACACTTTATGTTGAATTTAACAAACGATTTATTAATCACCGTTTCCACTATGAAACAGCTGAGCAAAATGTCAGGGAAGACACAGTGTATAGAATTTCTGTTTGGTGATGAATGTGTCTCCCTGAGTAGCAAATGTAGCTAGCTGACTCTTTAATGCTACACTGTAGTTAAATAATGGGTTATAAACAGTCTGGCTAATGACTTCAGTATCGTAACAGTTCTAGACCTTCTTGATGTAGCTAATAATTAGCACTGAATGTCATACAGAAATATGCCATGTTCTGGCCTCTTGATTTTTGTTTCAGTCTTGGCATTTCAGAGACATGATGTAATAAAATACGGTTGCTAAATTAAGATCATGAAGAACATGAAATATTAGCAAGTGTATACATTTGTAATTTATAACCAGGAAGATATTTGATATTGAATCTGTTTCTAAAAACCCTGAGTACTTTTCAATTGTTATAATCCTATCAATCAAAAATAGAAATTAATTAAGTGATGAATACTAATAAAGTTATGTAAGATATGCATGAGGCACTAACTAACATGAAGAAGATTTAACAATAAACTCAGAAGTGATGGAGGGAGAGCAACTGTTATGGAATAGGATGTGTGTGTGTAAATTACATATAAATTACATAAATATATAAATGCTGTGTGTGACATATTTTACTATCAAGTATCTATCTGTAATTTACATTGATTTCTTCAGAATTCTGTAGTTTTAATTTCCTTTGCTTTTTTTGCTTGAAGATCTGCCTCCTTTTGTCATTTGAAAGTACATCAGTTTTGAAATTTGGAATATAAACCTTAGCTCACTGGCAAAAATATTTCAAAAACTGACAAACACCTGTTTTTCAGTTCTTGCATATTGATTTCAATAACCATTCAGTAGTTCCAGGACCATTTATTCTTTTGAAAGAGAAGGCTGACATGCTGGTTTACCTACAAGGCTGGTATTCAATTTCCTGCTCCCCCATAGGCCTCTTTTGTGATTTTGCCAATTCACACAGCCACTTGGTACTTTAATTTCCCCTCACTAAAACGGACACAGTAGTACCTTCTTATATCACAGTTATGTCTTGGGAAACATTAGGACTACGAGATATGAAAAGAGAGGTCATATAAAATGTTTCATGGAGTGTGACAGGTGCATTTTTAAAGAGGACCTTGCATAAGAAGACTCTTTTTGGAGAATATAAGGAACAATTTCATTGTTTCAATGTGTTCCCCTTCTTTATGATGACCTATACCCTCAGAGATAGAGATAAACAGTGAAGAGGACAGCATAAGGCAGGAATTTTTGAGTGCTATAAAAACTATACTTATGTACATACTTAGGTACTACTTACATATCTCTTGAGCTCTGCTTGCCCTCTTCCCAGTTTACAGAGTGAAGTGGGAACCATAGAACAAATTGTCCATCATTTAAGCATATTGACCCAAATCAGTCTTGTACAATTAGTAGTTAAGTGAAGAGTAGTGTGGTTTCCAAAGAGGCCTGTTCCATCTTCTAGGATACGGTTATAAATAATGTACTACGTGCAGACACACACTGAATTTCACAATGATGTTGTCTTTGATGTCACTTATGACTGCACAATCATTTGTAATCGTGACAGCTATTCAAGAAATTAATTTCACAGTCTAGCCATATCTCAAATTATTTTTCCCGAACACGCTCAGTTTAATTTACTTTGATGAACTTTGGTACTGGTACAAACTTTGCATATCAGGTTTGGGTTTTTGTAGCACGATTAGTCAGATGCAGGAGCTATAATACATGTCTGTAATGAGAGCTGAAAAAAATCCAGACGACTTAAAATATTTTAGAAAAAACTACTGCCTCATTCCTATGGTGCGTAAATAGCTACCTCTTAAAAGGAAGAAATCTGGTTGTGAAAGAAATTACTACTACTTGGTAATAGACTAAAAAATGGGAAACTGTTTTTTGTTCCATTACTAGATTAAATTCTGATGGAATTTAACTATCTTATAAAAAGCATTTATTATTTTAGAATTGAAAAAGAAACCTCAAAGTGATATCACATTCATTTGCATACAGTTCACCATTATCCAGATTGTACTTCACTTAAAAGCTCTCTCTAAAACAAAATGTTAGCTGCTATCTTCTTTTTTCAGATACAATTTAAAGTCACTGAGTAAAAAGATATATATTTATGTTACAAACACACTTCAGTAACATAACGGTGTGTGGTTACTCAAGTAAGAACCCTTTGAAATAAATTTTTCACACCACTGTAGGGTATAATAAGAAAGCTTGAGAGTAACACCAGGTACTATGGGCAAATAGTAGGAAATGTAGAACAATACTAGGAAATATAATTTTCAAGCAAATATTTTCTGAGCAGCATAGCTGTCAAATTGCGGGAACAGAACATAGTGCCTGCTCTTTGAGATCTCTGAGAATTATTTATTGGGAAGACAGGAGATGCGGAGGGGAGGTTCATAATCACCAGGGTTTCAGCTGGGTTTCCATCAAGATTCAGGAAAAGCCATTGGTTCTAGGTCCCATATTTTCACTCCCCGCTGGAGCAGTACAGTCAGTTTCTAGCTGGGTCACACTAGCAGTTCTAGTTCTGTTCTAGCAGTACAGTCATCTAGCTGGCTCACACTACGACAAGGGAGTAGACACTGGACATACTGACGTACTGAAAGGAGGATTTAATTATTTGCATTTGGACATACTGATGTACTGAAAGGAGGATTTAATTATTTGCATTCCTATTGCTTCTTGCCTAATACCTGGGCTGTATCGACCAAGTGTGTAAAGATCTTCACACTACATGACTTAGAAGCACACAGCTTCTCTCCTGACTAAGCAACATTTTTTAGAGTTTCTACATTTCTGCCTGCTGGAGCTTAAATTAATTGTGTGCAGCTGGGTTGTTTGTTTGTTTGTTTTTAAAGAACACTTTCCCAGAGCTTTTTCCAGAGCTTATCCCAGATATCATGACAAAGCATTTCTACGGTGGGCTTGTGTAGTCTCAAAGATTTTCCAGATAGATGGCATGCAATATCCCACTTTGCAAGCAATGGAATTGGTTCTAATCTGTTTGGGGGTGGAAGGTCATTAAAATAGCAGACAGGAGTGTGGTGGGTGTTGGTTGGTTTCTGGTGTTTTTTCTATGTAATGTTCTTCTGAATTATCTGGTGTCATCAAAGTGCCTGACAGGGCTTTTCCAGTGAATATAATGGCATTATTTGTGCTGTGGTAGTTTAGAAAAGGAAAGTGCAGCTTAAAGTGCTTGGATATATTAGCAAGGGATAGCATCTTTTGTTAACATCACCAATTCAGCTGTAGATGCCTCATGTGCAAAGGGACTGATGACTGGGAATGCATCTCAAGGGAGAAGGGTGGGAAGCAGGCAAGGGCAGGTTTTCTCTTTGGAGATGTGAGACACGAGCATGAAAAATGTACTATTCTCCTGTCATCCTACACTGCTTCTTGAATACTTGATCCTGCTGTTTTCTGTGCTGATATTCTACTAAGCATAAAAGAAGTGTTATTCAATTCAGACTTCATCAGGTAATATGGGAATCTACAACATCATACTATGTCATGAAATTGTTGGACTCAATGTGGATATGTAAGAAGCTGCTGGCATTATAGATAACATCAGCTGGCTCTAGATAAAGCAGCCTGCCCCAAGGGCAGGGGGTGGGAGGTTGGGAAGGGGAATGGAGTAACTGGTTTGTGTATGTTCACTGAACTGACTGCCTAGCCTAATCACATTGTTTTATTTATCTCAGCATAAAGATTTCTGTGGTAGAATTAGTCCTGTGACTTCACAATAGCTTTTATTTTTTAATTTGCAGAAATGTTTTAAAACTCCCTGGGCTTTCCTTTACATAAGCTATGAAGCTTCTGCTGTGTCAAATTCTGTTCCCAAAATCATGAACACTGCACATAAAGAATGCAACATGTTGTACGTGTCCTGAGCCACAGTGAGAACCTCTTAATTTAAACTTGTTTGCCCTATTCAAGTGATACAGCATGTAATTAAAGTCTATCACATTATAAAAATTAGCTACAGATCACCATTTGTTACAAGTGTGACTCACAGGGGCTAAGCCTGCTTAATATTCTGGTTGGCAGCAAAATGTTCGAGGGCAAAACCCAGATCAATACACACAATTTTTTTCAATCTTCCCTGTGGTAGTAGTGTTGTACATTTTGGCATCTCTGTCTTGCCAACTGTAATGAAAGAAATTGTCATTCAAAATAAGACCAATTAAAACCTGATGTCCTTAAAAAAAACCAGCACTGCAGACTTTTTTGTTTTGTTTTGGATCCACCATGTTCAGCAGACCACCATGGCATGAATTGCCATTAATATGTCATTTCCCTTTCCTGTTATCACAATATAAAAGACCTTAGCTCTGACCTTTCTATCAAAACATCCTTTGTTTAGAATGAAAGCTATTCACTGTTAGACCCTTATCTATAGAGCTTAGCCAGCGGATCAAATCCAAAGAGCAGAATTCGTTTACTTTGTATTAAATGAGCTCAGTTAAGAAGTTTCAATTTTGGCAGAAAGGTGCATTAATCACAAGGAAAAGAACAGATCTCACTTTTCACAGCTTCTGGTTTACTTTCAATACAGTTACACAGTAAGGCTTTTGTTCCTTAAAAGTAGCACTGTATTTAAATACAGTAAATATAACAAAATTACCTTCTTAAAATTACACTAGAGTTCCTACAGTACAGGATGTCCATAATGACCTCAGTGTTGCATGACTAACTTTACAGCTTCAAAAAGGTTCTAAATTAGTTTGGACAGATGGGTTTTATCCAGAGGAAATCAATGAGTTTTTGTGAGTCTGACTTAATTTTTATGCAGCCAGTACTTTGAGATGAAATTAAAATATGTATGAAAAACATATTAAAGTTTCCCTTGGGTTCATAGTTGTTTGTACATTTACAAGGTGTTAAAGAGATGATTTAAAAACTAACTATATAAGGGATCAATGCAAGTATACTATGATTTATGGCCTTTCATGACATTTTTGACACTTCTGGCCTAATGTCTTATGTGTTTTGAACCACTAATTATCTTTTAATTCATAAGGGTTTGGTGGGATTTTATAAGTGTAATATAATATATAGAGCTGTATCACATGGAAAGTTTTCGAAAAAACCCACACTTTATAAGTTGTGCTGAGTATGTAACAGTTGTAAATAAAGATGTGCTGCACCAGTTAAAAAACCACTTGATCGCAGTACCCCCAGATGGGGAGAGGTTCCCCATCTGCCAACAAAATTGGCAGTTTTTTAACTCACTTTTCACTACCGAGGGTCAAAGTCTGTGCAGGTTTTGATCACATCCCACAGCTTTAAATGTATTCAGAAAGCAAAAGTCAGGTTTTCCTGGATTTAGTGCTTTCACTGTGTAAGATCATATCTAACCCAAAGATTTAGCTATGATTTGATCATCTCCAGGACTATGCAGCAGCAGCGCAAACTGCAGCAGTTCTTGTGGTTCAGTAATGAATAACACAGGGACTTTTTCATTATTCATCAAAAGTGATAATTTCAAAACACAGTCATATTCCTCTAAAAAGAAAAAAATACCAACAAAAAAATTTGATGTATGTTCCAAAAATGTTTACAAAAATATATGAATTATAAACTTTCTGAGCAACTGACAGAAGCTGCAATGTTCTTCTGTTCAGAATTGAGTATCTCATACTATGTTGAATACCTGCAACTTAAACCTGCCATTGACTCAGAGCAAGTAGAAGGGTCCCCATAATAGGATTTTCAAATAGTCCCTAAGTTATCCAAGAGAAAAAATCTCATTAATACAATAGATAATATCCCAAAGTACCAGCAATGATTTGTCTTCAGCAAAGTAAAATCTATTTTACAGGCTCCTTACAGTTCTAGGTCCTCTGCAGTATTTATGCTTACAGTAGAGAATAAAACTGAGAAAAAAAAATCCTATGATAACATTTTTTAAAAGCACAAAAGTGTTGGCTTTCAACAGATTTTAAATGAAGGAAGCAATTTTGATACTTCACTGCTATCAAGCTGTACTTTCCTTTTTAAAGGTCATTCTTTGCCAGTGGTTCTTCTTAAGCCATTCTGACAAAGCTGACACCTCATGACAATCAGTATAACATAAGCATGAAAAACAAGACTTCGGATATTATTGCCCGTTAACAGACACTAAAAATATCCAGGCAACTGAAGGTCAGATGGAATATCTGAAAACTAACCTGGAATCTACAGCAGGCCAAAGCGTCCCCTGTCAACTCCAAGTAAGAATAGAGACAACATAAGTTCATGACACTGAGAGACTTTTTAAAATGTTGTGACCGTAAATTAGCCTACTCCAAGTTTAAGCAGCAGACATACAGTCAAAAAAGTAATTCAGTTTGATCTCTTTGCTTACACAGCTTCTGATGATTTCAGTGCTTGGTTCTTTTGTATGGCTGCTGACAAATACTTCCCTTAATTCTCCTTCCCACCTGTAGACTCTGCTTATAGGAGTACCTATTCCACACTCAAATAGATACACATAGTCAACCTCAGTCTGAGTGGATACTGAAGAAATAAAAAGAAAAATTGCCATTATTTTTTAATGCAAATTCTAATCTTTAAAATTCTTCATCTAATTACAGTGGAAAAAGCTTTCCCTGCTTCTGTTAAATAGCAGAACTGTACAGAGAGCCTTGAGAAATCTATATATTAACATAATGATGTTAGGTACTTCTAACAACATATACAGAAGAAAGTTTAATATCTTTAAATGAATAACATACTTGCATGTGTAATCCAGTTACCTCCTAGTAAAATGAATCATGCTACCGTGTATCAAAGCTACGTAGAAGATGGATTTGAATTTCTGTATTCCATAAGGATAATGTAAGCAATGTAACATTCTGGAAAACATTGCAATTAGATGCTAAATTTCTTTAAAGTGCTTAAGCATATGAATCAAGCTGAGAAATAATCTCCCCAAAACTCATTAATCAAATCAAGTATATAACATTCCCTTACTAATGCCGTCCATTCCACGAAATGTGTATAGAGGTCTGTCTTTTCTTCTTTCATAACTGTTTACATGCACACTGAAGAAATACACCCAGCACTGCTAACAGTAGTTCCAGCAAAAAAAGTACCATGAAAACAAACCTGTAATAAAAAGACTGATTATTAGTAGAGGTGTGTGGAGGAGCACATAGGAGCAAAGGTGTAAAAACTTTGTGGGTTCAACTTCTTAAGGAGTTAAAAAAAAAAAAAATCTGGGTGCACTCCATATAGTACGTTCCACTCAACATGATTTTCTGTGAGGTTCAGATTTTAAAAGAAAATAAAAAGTGAAAGTGAAACTCAGCTTTAAAGGACTAGATTTTATCTTGTTTTACATCAAAACCTAACAAAACTGTGAATTTTTCTTGCTTTCAGCATGAAACTCTAAATCACCTCAGGTTTTCTCAAACATTTAATTAACCTTAAGGTCAGTTCCTCAGGGTTAAATGCTGTTGCCACTGGAGAAAATGGGATTTTTGCCATTGACTTCAGTGCAATCAAGCTTTGGCCCGTAGTGAATTATTTAAGTGAAGCCAGTTAGTATGAGCTGGGGAATACTGTAAGATAAAACTGAATAATTACTTAGTAGGATTAAAGTAACAAACCAGGAGATCTTATTCAGAATTAATTATTAATCTATCTCTATGGATCAGATTTTCTAGATAGTGAAAAACTTGAAATCTAGCATTTTTTTTCAGGTTCCTCAACAACTTAAAAATAGTCCATTAGAAAATTTCACAAACTAGGCCAATGGCCCAAATGTATTTGATAGGTACCAGACACAGTGGTAGGAAAAATTATTGCAATAATACTTCAAATTCTTGGTTGCATTCAACTAATTCATTTAGGAATTCTAAAATAATGGGTTTGAAGTAGAAAGTATTATTTAGGATTTGGGTATTTCAATTAATAGTGTTAGCTTTTGCTGTAGATATGTACTTGGAAATGCAAGTAGACAGTAGAAAGATTTTAGAAAATATTTACAAAAATGTCCTAGTATGTGTCTCACTAATGCTTTGAAAGTATCACTTTCAGCCCCTAATAAAACCTTCAAAATAAATATTGTAAATGAACCAGGTAGGTACCAACAGATGGATATGGAAGTGATTAACACAATCCAGAGCTTTAGTGGAAGTCTTTCCAGTGATCACTATGGGAATCTCAATTGAGCCCGGAGGCCCTGATTCAACAAAGCATTTAGGCTCCTAACTTCCCATTGATTTCTCATTTAAATTAATGGGAAGTTTGGGCCTAGATACTTCATTAAACTTGGAACTAAGTGATTAGGCTTTGGTGATATTTTCAGCACACTGTGTTCTTGATCACTTATGAAATTATTGGAAAAGGTTACTTTGTATTAGAGATTTCAAGTTATCTACTGGTAAAAGGAAAAAGATTTGTCACATTTGTTCAGTCTTTACCATGTGTAGGTATGCCCTGGAATGTCAAGGACTTGCAGCTATATACACCCCTCCCTCCAATTGTATTAATGCCTTCCTCCATCTGTGTTTTTCCAGTCTGTCTTACAGGCAACCGTATTGTAAATCAACACATTGCCAGAAGGATATAGAGTTTTATAACATGAAAATAATAATGAAATAAGGCCAAATCTAGCCTCTATATACTGACCTTGAATCCTGAACCTATGTTGTCATAGTTCTACATGCAAAGGACATTAGAAGGGGACTCCTTTTCTGAGAGAAGCAGGAAGGCATCCTTGGTCTCTAAAGATACCATCATCAGATATTTCCAAATGAAATATGTATTTGAATGTAGGCATATAATTCATGCAATGTATGTTCTTTTTACTTCAGGTTGTATGAAACTTGCAAGCAAGGAAGATTAACTGTCTGCTGATATTTTGCTCTTAAAAATGAAATATGAATTTTCATTTTTTAATGCAGACTGATGTGAAAAGCCAGCCAAAAGTAGTTTAAACTGATTACCCTGTGCCCTATTTAATTTTAAAAGCATTTGGTTTTTTAAACGCAATGAACAGAACCTGTTTTGCTGTAAAGTAAACATGCTAGCAGAGCTCATTCTGGAGGCAAGCATATCTGATTTGGACGATCCTGCATTCCTAACGGGTTATAATTCAATGTGATAGCTATGATTTCTGACATTATGGGATCTGGTTCAGATCATAAAGGGTATACAAATCAACTAATATAGATTACATGCTATGGTGGTCCATAACTGTTAAATGGGGTCACGGTTTCTAACTAGCTAATAGACTCTTATGTACTAAATTATTTCATGGAATTCAGTACCATCTATTCATCATAAGACTGATGTGCATAATCTTAGGTAATTAATTTTAAAATTGTTCCCTCTTCTTGCTGCTGGTTTGGAGGAATTCTTGCTAAGACAATTGTTTAGCTAGTCTTTGGTGTTAACACTACTAATATTCTTAATTAGCAGTGGACTCTGCATGACAAGCTCCTATTCTAAATGGGAATGAAAAGAAAATACTAGGATTTTAGTTTCTTTGACTGTTTAGAAATAACAAGAGTTCATATTGTATCACAAAACTTGTTTCTGCTCAACAATGACTTCCCACATAATCAGTCTGTTCATCTGAGGCAGTCATGTGAGAGGAATTTGACATCCTAATAGACACAGTGAATTAGGGTTCTGAGTAGCACAGAATATCTTATATGTCAATGGACATTTGATATGAAGCCTGGAGAACAGGGTTTTCTTCTGACACATTGAAAATTAGCATTAGACTTACTTTAAAGAAATAAAACCATTATAAACTGTTCTATTATTTTCAGAAGTCCAATTTCATACAACTATTTGAAGAAAGTGTGTAATATCTTTGAATATGTAAAGAGGCAAAGTCACTGACCATTGCCAGGTCCTGTTGTCTTTTCCTTACACCAGGTTGTCTGACAAGTTATGTAGTCCTGTGCAGTGGTTTGGAAGAGAGACCCTCGGGAGGAAAAAACCCCCAATATCTAGGCAGATAAAGACAAATAGCCAGAGACTTGAACTGAAAAAAATGCTTTTCTAAATGGAAATCCAAGGAATTCTGATAGATTTATTATAAAGTCAGCTAATGTTCTGCATCACATCAACAGCCTAATTTCTCATGTTAAACGAGATTTGGTAGGTAAATGTTGGAGCCTAGTAACACTATCAGGAAAGGGTGAACCTTACAAATGGATTTAATTGCTTTTAATGAATATAAAATCTGGTGCTTCTCAGATGAACTACATATGGGCACTAACACTGAAGAAGGTCCACCCTACATGCTCACAATACTTACCAAGATAATCACCAGAGCCATTTAATAAAAGACATGATAACATTTTTGAATGAAAGCTGGGGTAGAAAGATTCCTCTCTCAGTTGAGAAGTTCAAAGAGTTGCTCTTTAAATCTCATCCACCAGTCTGTTTCTTAATCAAAGTAGCAGAACATTTACATTTGCATTACTCCAGTAACTCCTTCTAAATCAGAATAAAAGGTGGGGTTTACTATTTTTAAATCAACGTGGTGACAATAAGGAGTAGACCAGTAAGTAAATGGAATGGATGACATCCTAATAAGTATTGTGTAAATAATGATTTTTGGAAAAGTTTATAAGTTTTTTAGGAAAAGTTTATAAATGCTTTGCTTACTGCCTACTTGACTTCTACAAACAACACACAAAACTTCAGAATAACTGGCAAGAAGGTCCATACAGAAAATTAATGTCATAGTAAAAGAAAAATAATAAATAAATAAATTTTAAAAAAAGAAAATAAATGAGAAAAGAAAAAGAAAAAAAAAAAAACAAAACAGATAAGATTTGATAAAACAGGATGAGGAGACAGAGCAAGCAGAAAGAAGACACTAGCTACTGTGATAAACAGAGTCATTGCCCACATTAATCTGCAGTTCCATCACTGGGTTTGGGAAGTATTCATGAAATACTTAGGGTTCGTTTTGAAAATTTATAAGCTTCATCAGGATCTCTTGATCAAATCACAGATTTGTGTATATTGTTGTCTGGCACAGATAATCAATAAAAATGTGAATGAGAGTTAACTCACTATAGAACACTTGGGAGGTCTATAATGTCCCTGATAAGACTGTACAACACCTATTAATAGTGATGGAAATTAGGAGCATACCTTAACAAGAAAAACAGGCTCCTCTATGCTTATATGTTTGAAAACCCTATGGAATAGCCAGTTGTGTTGACAGCTAAAAGCTCAGCATTATCACATTTGATCTCTTCCAAATGACCTCAGTACCAGGTTAAATATTCTTTCTAATACTACTGAGAAAAATATTTACAGACTTTTGTTGGGGAAATGTTTTCCTGTTTAGAAAAAAACACTTCAGAAATGAATGTTATGGTGAACCTGTAAAAAGGCAGGGGGAAGAAGGGACTGCTGGTTATAATTAGCTGCAGCAGTTTCTGCTCTGAAGCAGTAACTGAGATCAGCATCAAGTGGCAGATAGAGAGCAACTGGAGAGAAACAGTGGGAAAACATCACTTTTTACCTACCATTTTTGTAAAGTGAGGCAACATAACGAGTCAAGCTAGATGTAAGATTCTAGTTTTTTGTTGTGGATAATTTGTCTTGTTTTTTGTTATTGGTAAATTGTATTGTTCTGGTTGTAAGTCACTGTTGGGTTTAGGGTAGACTCAGAAGGAAGGAAAATATGTTTCTTCAAAGTGTTACATAGCTGTCACCTAAACATAAGATGGAATACAGTGAGGGAAAACATGGTACCCACGAGATTTGTATTAACAAAACGGTTAGAGCTTTGTGAGTCAAACATATTTTATAATGAAAGTACCTCAAACTTATTTTTATTTTAGTTATGGAAAAATAAGGCTTATTCACTGGCTAGGTTTTTCCAGTCCCACACATCTCTTGTTAAAATATTGATATAAATGTTGTGCTGCTCATTCTCCCTCCTCCTTCACACTCAGTGCAGAGGTCAACATGCAGAAGACGTGCAGTTATTTCAGCTGCTCTGCACTACCGTACATGCCCTGCTAAGCATATCAACAATTTGGCCAATGCAGTAGAATATGCAAGAATGGGGAGGACCCTCCCCCCTGCCCCTTCCCCCCTTCCCTTGAATTTCTAAAGTTATTCTCTCTTAAGCTATACAACTCAAGTGCCTAAGATAAACTAATTTTGAGTTCATCATCCTGGTACTTAGGGAAGTTCAAAACTGTTCCAAGATGCAGAGGCATTTCAACCTTGGTTGCAGTGCTCACCTTACTAATATACACATTAGATAAATTGAGACTTTGACAACATTTGAAAACAGAGCAGTGCATTTGTATGTTTGCTTTGGTGGATGTGGGGAGAAGACCGATGGCAAGCATTATTTGCTGGGTTTTGAAGCCTTTTTTGGACTTCAATTGGATGGATTCACTTGAAGTTAATAAGTTTGCCAAGAAGACCTTTAGCTGTCCTGCATAGGATTCCCTGCTATTTTTAATATAAATGTAGTATTTTAAATCCATCTCTTGTGTCCTAAACCAGATTTTGTCTTAAGCAGCTGTGCTTAAATTGTAAAATCTCACCCTTGTGTCTGGTTTCACATCTGGCAACACCCAGCTAACAGTTACAACATACTTAGAGTAATTACATGAGGTTTTAAAAAAAGCTGAAATGATACATAAAGAATAAATTATTAAAACATTATTTTGCTTTCCAACAAAATTTTGCAGAGACTATATAAGTTGCTGGGCTGTGCAGTTATTTCTAAAGGTGTTGATCAAAATAAGTACATGCTGAGGAAAGTAAAGGCAGGCTTGTAAATGGGTGGGGACTGGGCAACGTTAAGCTACCATAATTACTAGTCAGCAATATGTCTCCACTTTGATGTCAACTATATGCTTTCTTTTGTGTCTCAGGGAGGAAGAAACTTCAAAAGCTTTAATTTCAAGACAATAAAGGGTCTTGGCTAATATGTGTACAGACTTAAACTGCAAATGGAAATTTTAAGTGTTAAAGATAGAAGTGTAGCGGGGTTAGGACTGAATATTCATTTTTTGTGTTATTTATCTAACACAGCCATAAAAAACACAAATGTATTATTTTAATGAGTACCATATAAGGTATACCTTATGAAAAGAATAATGAAAATATTTTTTACTCATAAATCTACATATTTCTCACTATAATTTTGTATATGTCTGATACAAATGGTTTTATGCAGGATAGAATCTTAAAGGAATTAGAAGTATGAACAAGCCTATTGACTTATAAAATATTGAAAGTTACATATATAAAGAAGATGGCCATGACTCATTCCTAGTATGAAACGATACCAACTTGAATAGTTTTGAACAAGTATAGATATCAAAGGATTTTGGCAAACTATTTTTAAGTAAAGAATAAAGATCTGACAATGGAGACCTGCTGTGTATATAGGACTCATTAATGTAATTCTTTCTAGTAACTATATTAGGCTTTGGATCTATCCTCAAATAATAAAAAGTACACTAATCATATTTTAATGTATGATAATGCTTTCTTATTAGATCTTGCATGCATATAGGGGGCAGGGTTAGGAAAGAGTACAAGAGAAACCATTTGTTCACACAGCTGTACAAAGAGCCTGTTTTGGTTCAACTGAAAATTTACTGCACAAACTGAGATAATGGAAGAAAAGAAAGGTGCACTTCTTTCAATATGAATGAACATTCAGTACGTGAAAAATCTGAAATATTTCATTTTCAGAAAGCTGTTCCAAAATCTAGCAGAACTTCTAGCAGAAGGTGATATAGCAGAAGATGACACTCTCTTAGGAGACAGGAAACACAAATTCAATCCCACTCTCTGCCTGAAAGGATTTGAATGTGAATTTCTCTCTTCCCAGAAGAGAAACCTAAAAACCAGATTATATGTCACTCCAAAGTGTGAATGGTTGACTAAAATAATTAAATAGATATTGAAAATCTCTTGCGTGGTTGGTAGAGTCAATTTTCACTTTAGTTTTTCAGTCTGACCAAACCAGATTACTCTTAGGGTTCTACAATAAATAATCTGGATTCCAATCCCTTTTCCAATTAGCACTCGGTTTAATTTATCTACTGTTCATACTGTGGAGTTTTCCTGTATACAGTCATTCATGCAGCAAAAGGCAATGTCAGCTGATGTGTTTCACATAACACTACAGAGTGCCCCTGATTTTCATCTGTGCATAGTTAACAAAGCAGTGAAATGGGTCCTACCCAGGCATCCTATTAGTAAGATGACTATTTTTCTTGAAGAACCTGTTCAAAGTGTTGATAAATCCTAATTCTGATAGTTTCATAAAAAGTTTGTTGTAGTATCCAACACATCAAATAATTTGAAACATACTTTTCAGAACCACTTCTGTTTATATATCATATGTCCTCAACTGCTGTGGTTAGTTATCCTGTATTCCATGGAAATACGGCTGGTTCAAATTCTCGAAGAAGAGAGCTTCTGAGGAAACATTTTCTGAGATATGAAGGTTATTACCTTTTGTGAAACAGATTAACTTTTACTTTCAGAGGTTCTTTCTTCATGTAACAACTCATATCGCTCCAAGGACAATAGCAGAAACAACAGAATCGTTTCTGAGTATAAACCTATTCTTTGACAGTACCTACATTTTTCCACCCATTTTTATGAATTACTTTTGTGCTCCTAGAATTATGTTAGACTCTCTAATGCATGAAAGGTATTCAGGATCAGCTCTGTTGATGCAGTACTAGAATTCAGTAAGCTTTACAAAGAAACAGAATTTCAAAGGAAGGTGCTATTTAACTATGGTTATGGCTGGCCCAGATACTGCCCATGCCCACACACGGCTGGAAAAGCTGCACAGCAGCTGCACAGTTAAGATGTTCAATTTTTGTCAAAGCAAAAATAAGCTAAAATGACAGCTTCAGGCTCACCGTTTTTGCTTCGTATGGTCTTATGGGAACACTGAACTGCCTTCTCAGTCAGTTACTTGTGAAAGCTACGGGCTTTGGTGGAGCTTTCTTAGGTCTGATAAAGCACTTCAGGGCCGCCATGACAAAACATGCCTTGATCCCGACCGTCCAACTACAGAATAAATAGGAGCTTGGCCTGAATGACTGAGCAGGGACTGCAATGCTGGAACCTAAGCATCAAAAGTCTAATAAGTATCAGAAGTCTAATATGGAGATTTAGGTTGCAAATATTTACCAGGATTTCTGCTTTTAAATTTAATGACAAAATTTTAATAGATGCCAACAGGAAAGCTCTCCTATTGCAGGAACTAAACAGATTGCAACTTTTCAGAAGCCCTTTAATTGTGGCTTGCTTTTGTGCCAGCTGTTGTGTTCATACTATAAACGGAAGAAAACAACTGGGGTGGACATGTAATTCTGTCTCTCTTGATAGCAAACATTAACCACTGGCCTGCTATCGGACCACCTGCAATGTGTTAGTCATTACAGAGGTCACTGTTACCGAACGTTTTAAACTGTGAATAGCTTCAGTTTAAATTAGGTGTAAAAAAAGTCATTTCCTTTCAGTGATAAACTAAAACACCTGCAGCACAGCTCAAGTTTACCATGAGAGATATAAACTCTCACTCTGAAGTTGGACTGTTCAAGGACATACAAAACCAGAGTTTTATAAGATAAGATCTTTCTAATCTAAATTATTACTGTGTTGCTAGATTAGGTGATTACATGCACAACTATTTTCCTTGATTGCAAGTTACTCTTTGTTTTACTAGGAACAAATGACATCTTCTGTTGTGGATATATGATTTTTCTCCTCAGGTCACTCATAATCTTGTTTTCCTTTTTCCTAAAAAAACCCCAAACAAACCCACCCACAAAACAAAACAAACAAATAAAACAAAAAGAGAGAGTATTTGCTATGTTTCTTCCTTGTTTGTCCTAACCTTACTCTTATTATAAAATAAGTAACATTGTATTTTAGTTTCAAAAGTGACCGTACTGCAGATCTGACTGCTAGAGGCACTTATTTGTATTTACTTGTAAATTTTCAAAATACATTTAAAAGGCTTATCTCTGTCTATTTTAAATAAGATTTTCCCTGAAAACAAACATGGGCAGAGATATGGAATGTTTATTAAAAAAACCTACATCATCAAAGTTCTATTTTTAAGGATTTTTGTTTATCTAAATTCAGCTGAGCTATCTAAAATTAGCCTGAGTGTTAGGCTCCGACAGCCAGGTGTTTACACCAGAATTAGCACACACTTGAGGTGTGCATGCGTGTAGCCACCTTTTCCCCAGACAGAACAGGTGCTTGAAGGTGGCTATCTTCAGAAGAGAATTTAGACATTCCTTTCATTTCTGAAGCAACATATCTCTGTGTAGGATTTCTGCTCTCTACTTTTGTCCACACATTTTCTTCTAGTTATGCAGAAGAGGAAAATCATACTTCTTTGAACATGTGTAAACTACGGATGGATTAATGAAACTCACTTTAGTCTTCAGACTTCTCTAAAGCTATTTTGAATTTCACTAAATAAAAAATATTCTGCTGTAGTCTAACTCATACTGGTGAAAGAATGAATCAAGGAGTTAATAATTCATGTTCCAGTCAGGTTTTTTTCATCAAGTTTTAGTTTTCTGGTCCATCTGAGTGGGAATTATATTATCAGACACTATTTGCAATAAGTTTAATGAGCCATGTCCAGAAGTGATGTACAACAAGTGCAATAAGAGAAACAATTAGAAGATCAGATAAATATTAAATTTATACAGTAGTATACACACTGAAATAGATTATATGGGTCTATTCTGCATCTACTCTTGAACAGATTATATTAACTTCTAAATTGGACCCTGTAATATTTTTAAAAAGAATTATGCAAGAACAAAATATTAGAATGAAAAGACTAAAGATTGTGGAATATTCTGACTGAAAATCTAGCTCTTCAGACTCTGTATTCCACACCTAATCCACAAGATGTTTGTGCCTCAGTTTCACTCCCACAGACCTACCTGTACAACTCAAAACTCTTTGATTACATGGTACATGAAAATAAGAGATATAAAGGCTGGTGAGGTACTCATTTATCTTCACTTATGACTCTTTTCACACAATCAAACACTGGATTAAGTTTAATTCTCAGTCTGACATACTAATTTTCGACTTTAGCTGATTCATTTGTGAGTCCATTCTCCCAACACTTGCCGAGATGACAATTTACAGCATTTGTTTTCCAGCAGGCTGTGTAGTATAAAGTAACTTTGAAAACTGCAAGTTTTATTTTAGCTGAGCTCCCAGCATGTCTTGCAGATGGAACGAAACTGTAAACCTGAGTACATTTCCTCTCTCCCAAAAAAGTTGAAGAAACTCCTTAAGAAGTTGGAAAATACTCTTAATGATATGAACAACATGTTTGGGAAATGTTTGGGAAGCAGCATTCCAGTTTTAGTCTTGTCCCACCTACCACTGCTGCCTTAATAAATGTCACTTATGAAGAAAAGCAACAAAATGCGCACTGCACAGTTAGTTTTAAATATCAGACATTATTCACCAAGGGATGCTTTTTCCTTAATATTGCAGTATCTTTTTGCCTCCTCAGTAGTTAACTGGACTTTGCCAAACTGTAACAGCTGAGTGTTTGACCTCTAAATCTTCCTGTGTGTTTCTGTTTGTATATGATGTAATTAAGATTTTTTGCTTTCCATATTCCAACCAGTTATTACCAGCCATTTCTCTAAAGACAAAGTCTGCCTCCCAGGAGGCTTCTTTCAAGACACCATAAAACTGAGTACTGGTGTGCTAACAGAAACGACTGCTCTAATGTGGGAACCACCTAACCTTTTCCCAGTGTCACATCAAACAGCACGTTATGTGGTCATTGACAGCTTTCCTGTGCTGAAGCAAGCCTACCATGTAGATAATAAAATGCTGAAGCCCATTAATAATATTTCCACTATTTTCCCCAGGCAATGACTGTCAAATGAATGACGACACGTTTTGTAGGTAATGGTCCAGGAAATATTGGACAATGCAGATGCTTTTGGGAAGTCTTGTTCGCAGAACACAAGATGAACACTTATCTGACCATTTACAGGCAACTCCTAAGTCTCTAAATAGCTACTTAGAATTCCATAATAAATTTACATCTAAGAAGTATAATATCTCAGTAGCTATTGAGGTAAACTTACAAAAGGTAAACTTTACCTTTTGTAAATGTAGCAAGTTTAGCAAGAAGAGGAATAGTGTCCTTTGATCTGTTTCAAGATCTCTGTAGCCAAAACTATAAAAAGTCATTGCAATTTACTTTTGAAAACAATAAATAGTAAAATAAAAAGTGAATAAAATATTTATATATATGAGAATTTCATCTATATAAATTCACCAAGTAAATTGTTATAATTTGAAATGAGCTTAATCCAAACTCATCATGTGCAAATGCCCATGTGTAGGTTAAAAACAAGGACAAAAACATTAAGTAAACAAACTTATAAGTGAACATTTTTTTCTGGGGAAAATTTGAAAAAAAAAATAAAAAAGAAACAAACAAAAAAAAACCCCCACACAGAAAATATATGCGCCAAGGAAAAACACAGTACTCGGCACGCTCAAAGAAACAGGCTCTGAGTCACAACCAGTTTTTTGGCTTGCCTCTCAAAAACATGAAAGCCTTATTGGAAAGCCATACACAGATCATCAAATATGATGTGGTGATAAACAGAGAGAGTGAGCCCAGAAGATGGTCTGGCTTTCTAGCCTCTCATTAAAGTTAAGAGATTTTTCTTATCTTTGAAATACGAATTACTTTCTAAAATTTACCTTTAGAATAATACCTCCTAATCTTCTGCAGGAGGACAAACCCCTTTTCAATTGCTCAAGATACTTCCACATTTATGACCCATATTTCCAAAGAAATTTTAAATATTACATACAAAGCATGCTAACACCTTTAGCATTACTGCTGTCAATTTTTTCCTGACTCTAATTTACTACTTACTGCAACACGTTAAATTTCCTGAATGAAATGGAGATAACACACCAAACTGCACCACTGCAAGGAAGCTCATGAATAATCCTGCACCAAGATCTTCCTGGGGGGCCTTCAGTGGAATGTGCTCTACAGTGTCTATTATTTCTTAGCGTTCTCTCTCTTTATTGCCATATTAGGCCCTGGGTGGGCGGACTGTGGAATGAGTGCATCTCTGTGCTGCTCTCTAGCCATAGATGATACAGAACCTCAGCTAGGGCAGATTTTTATTCCAGAGGCTGGGAAACTGGGCCAGTCTCTTTCTTTGTCCAACTGGCCTGTACACCCGCATTAAGTGCTAGACATAGTCTCATCCACTTAACTCAGTATGACTATTGTGGTAAAGCAATGCTCATTGGGGGTAAGTTTGGCCAGCAACAGGCTGATAGTTGGCAGTGATCAATAGCAAATATTTTTTCCTGTTATGGACTGGAGTCTATAAACACCAATACCAAGAATTGCTCATCAAGTCTGGGTACTCTTCAAACTGTGGCCTTGTGACACTAAAAGGAATAAATATATACATTTTAAAACTTGACCTTATAAACACGTGCAAGAGCTCAACATTTATCTCAATATAGCAAGAACATTGTAAAAATACTATCCAGATTACTCTGTTGCAAATTCCACAGAAATCCAAAAGCAGCAGAATGAAGCCAGTGAAGATGTGACTCCTAAATATATTCTCTGAACTGCAGTTGGGAACCATTTGCTTACAGCTTCATTCTGTGGTCTTTGCAATACTGATAACATTTCAAGTGAGATTTTGAAATAGAAAAAGCAAGGATAGCAGCTAAAAAATGAGACTTCTTACGTTCTTAAAAAAATAGGCCTTTGTGTATTTTTTGTGGCACAAGACTAATCTACCTCCATTCAAAATAAAACGTACATACACAAAATAATTATATTTGAGGAATGTTAATCTATAGCTACAGTAAATCACTACATACTGAAGTACTGATATTGGAGACAAAAATTGTCCTTAACTACAAAAGAAGTTGCTAAAAAAAGAATACATCAACATCATGCTGTATGTTCTATTCAGAACAGACTGTTTCCCTAACCATGGAAATAGTTACTGTAATTGTACTCTTGAGTAAGAATGAGCCTCTGCAGGAGCTGACCCATGAAGGTCTGCAGAATACTTGAGGCCAGCAACAGTGTAAACTTATGTTGTTGTAAACATGGCCCTTAATCCATCAAAAGAAAAACATATGGATTCCATCTTTATTTATTTCTACAACAAGTCGGAGTCATCATGACATCTTTAAATGCTTTGAATATTATTGTGCTAACTTATGAACTAAAAAAGGCAAAACTTGAATCCATTAGAAGAAAAAGTCAGGCTCTTTTTTTGGCTTATTGCTGAACAAAACCAGAGTTTTCTAAACACTGCATTAAAATTAATAAAACTGTTTTGAAAAGTTCTGTATTTCAATATTATTACAGCTGCAATAATTAAGAATTTGGCCACTAGTATGAGTCAAGAAAATCCATCAGTTCATATAGATTTAAAATACTAAAGCTGTTATATATGCACAAATCAGTTTTAAGTTTGTCTAATGGAAAAATACCCGCTTGGTTAAATCCATGACATGTATATGCATGAAGTAGTAATGCACATCTACAACACGGAGAAAAAAAATCTCAGTGTATGATACTGAAGAGCTTGTGCCCAAGAAATATACAATATGATTATTGAAGGTCAGGATAAAAGTAGATTTTAACATGGACACTTGAATTTAAAGCAAAATGTATAACTGAACTGGCCATCTACCAACAGTAGTATTCCTTCATTGGAAGGTGAGAGTGCTTATCTGTTGTTACCAGTTACTGTTGATGTTAGCAGTTTCTCTGCTATTTTAAACCAATTTAAGCCAAGGCTGCTAGGCGTCTAGCTTGCCCCTGCCTTTGCCAATCCACTCCTCACTCTTCCTTACACCAGCACTCATGTTCCTGGGACTGCACAGTGAGTCAGTGCTGGGAACTGATCTGAATAAAATATAATAATATTAAACAACAACAAAAATATATTTCTTTTTGTCTGTCTCAGCTTCCCAAACCATATTATTACTGCCTTTAAATGTAGCACACATTTAATAATAGGAGGAGGGCATGAGTGTGATAATCTGAACTACATGGTCATAAGCATCTGTAGAATTATACTCTAAAGACAGCCATAACTTAGCCCATTTGTGTACTCAGAAAAGAGGCAGGACATTCTGGATAGAAGTAACAGCAATATCTTCCTGATGGCCAGGAACTTAGGTCTGTACCCATTAGTAAATGTGAGGGAGAAGGGAGAGAATTTTAACTCAGTTCTACTTCTCTCTGGCAATGGAGATGGAACAGTGTATGTGTGTAGGTTCATTTGCTCATATATTTGAGGAAAATAAACACGTACAATCCAATTTGAAGAGGGAAACCTGAGAAACAATAACACAATGATTCTTAATGCGGTTGCTTAAGAGGACATTGGACATAAGTTTGCTATGAGAAGTATGTACACACACAAAAAAGCCAAAACAATTTTGCACTGTCTGCCCAGAAACATCACAGCATGAGCCAGTGAGGTAACAAACACAGACAACATGACTTGGAGACAATCACTTTTGGAACACCGTGTCCAGCATAGGCCAACTCACTGTGAGAAAGACCTAGAAAAATGAAGGAAATTCAGAGAAGAGCAACAGAAGAGGTTAGTGAAGGGGAAGAGATTTACGAGGAAAGATGTAAAAGAAGTAACACAGGCTAGCCAAATAATGACTAGGTAGGGGACGTGAGGCATGGTAGCAGTCTATAAATATTTCAAGAATATAAACACACAAATAAGACAAAAGAATTATCTAGTGATGTTCATGGGATATAACTAGGAGTTAGAAAATTAATGTAAAAAGGGAAAAATGTTGGGTGAATATCAGGAAAACTTCTTAAAAGTGAGATTCCTTAAACTGGTGAAAGAAAGGAAGTGATGTGTAGAACCTCTACAATTAGGCAAATTTTGAAAAAAAATAAAACAATGCACTAGGAAGTACGCTATGGAGAAAATGCTTGCATTTATATGGAGAAGAGAAACTACAATTCCTTTAACATCAATCAAGTAATATCAAATTTATTTCAGTGTTAATTCATATTAAAAGCACATAATCTTACTAATTTCTTAACCTTAGGTGACATTAATATTACATTACTAAAATATTTCTATAGGTTAATAATTTTCAGATAATAGACAGAATATTTGAAAGTTTCTATTAATTGTCATTTCTATAAATCTTGTGGTGACTAAACAGATTTTGTGCACAGACAGGAACCTTTTTAAGCCCAATCTGGAAAATTTTTGAAACTGCAATTCATACAAACTGTTAGAAGAACACTCAGGGGTTTTTTGGTATTTGTATTCCAGCACATCAGAAAAAGGTTATGGCAATATTTAGCCTACTCTTCATAACTGTAGCTTAAATTACAGCTCCTACAATCATTCTGTATTTTCTTTATTATGTCTATTCAATTTAAACAAGCTTTATATTTACATTTATATGAATTCACCTTTATAAAAATACTGATATTTCATTCATGTAGCAAATTTGTAATTTTAAAAATCTTTGAGGCCCCTCTTTCCCAGGAGTTTTCTGTATTTTTACGATTATTGAGTTTGTATTGTTTCAAGTAAAATCAATTCTGCCTTACATTACTACTGCTACCAGTTTTAATAGTGTTATTTAAATGCTGCTTGGAACCATTAAAAAGTCCCAGATTACTAATAATTCCACTGATCTTAAACTAACTCACTAACTCATCTTTCTTAAAATAACAGTAGTTAACATCTTCTAATTTCATATATTTTATTAATGCTTTCATTCATCAACGTATGGGAAGATTGTTCGTTAAATCACAGGATCCCATTGCACAGTGAGCCAAGATAGAGGATACAGAAATTAACAAGTGTGAGCAATAGAACTACAGAAAGAGGTATTTTGTTCCTCAATTTCAGTCTGTCAATATCAAGTCTAAAATAGTATTTACCTTTCTATCTGCATGTGACTACTCAAAATCAGTTTGATAATGCAGCTTAAGTTGTGTTTGTTATTAATGGGGGATGAGTGTATGTGTGTATGTGAGTGTGCACGTGTAGTGACAGATTAAACACCAAAAACTAGAAAGACTGAAAGAAAAATTTCTGAAAATGTTTGCCGGAGCGTGCTTTCTTAGGGCCCTGTCCAACCAAAACGAGACTCCATGGCTGCTGGCCACGGGAAGCTCAGTAAACTTCCTGCACGAGGAATTCCAAGCGAACCAGAGGCCGCACTCCAGCTGAAACCTGCTTTGTGGCGCAGGCTGATCTGGCTGCTTGATGCCTTTATCGGAATATCACTAAGGAATTAATTTAACCAGTTGTATAAGAGTCATAGAGAGCTCCGAAAGAGGGGAATCTAGTGTGAGCTAAAAAAAGTCACAATTTTCTTTAGAGGGTCACAAGTTGTTTCGTTTGTTATTCAGGCGCTGATGGCTTCAGTGGAAATCCTTCTGTATAGCCTGAGATTTATTTTTAACACATTCCTGTGTGAGTTTCACTTGGAATAACTGTTGGTTTCCAACTTGGTAACACAAAAGAAAAGTTGCTGTCAGAAGAAAGTCTAAGAAGCCACACAGTTTTTCAGGAGAAATATACTCTGTGGTCTCATAGATATATGCACAGGGGCATGTGGACATATGTACATAAATACATGACAGAGAGACAACAGATTGTATTTAAAATGTTATTATGTGCTGCCATAAGCATGAAGAGGGTTTTGTGTTTTATATGAGATGCGAGCAATCATTCTCACAATGAGAATGACTTAATAGTATAATAATGAGTATTCATTACTGTATATGAATGTGTCAGTTCGAGTCCATATAGCAAAGATCTTTTTGCTGAAATTATAGTAGTGTAATCTAGGTTATAATGTAAATACCTGGCATAACATTGCAGACTTCACAGGACTCATATTTTTGTTTAAGTAAGAGTATTTAATGCAAAACATATTTTTCTCTTACTAACCTTTAGAACTAATTGTCTTCCACAAGTGATTTGAAATTGAAATATAGCATGATACGCATCTAAAATAAATATTTTACCAGTTATGTGGTAATGACTTCACTTAAAATGTAGTTAATAATTTGCCATACCCTCTGGCTTACAGTTTGATCTCCCAGATGTTTCAGGTTGTCTCTCATATACAGGACAAAGCACATAACCCTTCCTCAAACCCCTGATTCAAGGACACCAAGCTTCAGTGAATGAATGTTCTTTATCACAGTAGGTGTCTGAAAGTCAGTTTTTCTATCTCATAATACCATGCACCAGTAGTACTGTATGTATATGTGGCGGGCATTACCTGCTGTTGTCAAAATGCAGCATAGAACCAGGGCCTAGAGAGCTGAAATCGAAGAAGGATCCAAACAGCAGTCTAGGAAAACTATCTAACACCAAGAGCATGTTAAATACACTGAAGATAAAAATTATGAGCATAACCAATGTTCCGTTATAAAAATCATGAACTTGTTTGTATCACTGTTTTAATAATATTTCTTCTTTACACTAGTTTTACCTTACTGAATTGAAATATTAGTACTTTATAGCCTTTTTTCATTCCACAATTACTGCAGTTCAATTATGCTCTTGCATATGTCAGGTACACTACAGTCTAATTTAATCTTCATTACACATTGCCATATTGCAATTATACATGCTATCAGAGTGTTAACACATATTTAAACCTGTTATTCCTTTGTCACTGATTTACAAAGAGGTACCTGAAAAGAAGCAGATGTCATAATTACATGCTTATTCAGCTCATTTTATACTAAGTCTCAACGTAAATTGCAGATGAGCTAGGCATGTCCTGAAATTAATGTAGTGATAGTACACTAATGCTGTGATTCATTATGGTTTGTCAATGTGCTCCACTTCTGGAATGTGTGATAAAATTATATTAATACTGCACAGTAATGAGATTAATGAATTTGTACATGGGGAAGAATAATGGTTCCTTTTGTTAGACTATTGAAAAAATAACACATAGGTAATTAAAAAGAATTAGTCAAACTCCATACAACCCCATTTATATTAAATTAATTTGTCTGGCTTCATTTCTAATAATTGATCACTCTCTGTAAATTATAAAGCACTTCTCAACCATATGAAGTACTACTGTAGGAGGAGAGATTCCAGAGTATTATGAACCATCAAGGTGGTCCCTGTGGGTTCATATTAATTAAGGTTTAACAGTTTGGAAAATTGTAGCAATATTTTATGATTCATGTAATTAAACTCTGAAACAAAATGTCACAACCACTAGTTATATCTGTGCCTATGATTTATATCTTACCCTATTTCAAAGGAAGCAGAAGTAATGAAATATTCTTAAACACACAGACAATCAAAGGAAAAATGTACTGGTTGTTTTTAGTGTTCCTAACTAATCACATTAGCATTTCATTGCCTCCACTTCAGGCACTAATGGCCACCATCAGACAGTGCAAATTAGATTAATTTAATATTCAACATCATAAGCTTTTCCAGCAAGGGTTTGATTCTGATCTCCGACTCATTTTACTCCTCTGGAATTCAACTTATTTCAATTGCATTTTCTCCTGTTTTCTGTATCAACGGTGCAGAATCTAACCCCTTCCTTCTTTGGTTCTTTAATACAGCTAATACTTGCTAGAGAAGCTACCTCAGCATATTTGAAGTCACAGATCTTCTACACAAAACAGAACTGCAGTCTAACTTGCCTGATGATGAATTTCAGTCTCCCTGTATCATATTAAAAGACTTTCTTTGAAAATGGGTTCACTTGTGGAAAAGGTCTTTGAATCATACTCAGTTATTTAGATAATTAATGTTCTTGGGGTGTTGCTTTCCTTTACTTGTTGCTGAAGTTTCTCACTTTTGAATTTTTTTGTTACTAATCGCTAGTACTGAAGAGGCACTTTTAAAGTGAAATTTTATTGCCAAAAAAGGCATTTAAAAAAATAAATGAAGGGGTTGCAGGAAAGCTTTAGTTTTGCCTGATTTCTCACATCTAAAAAGCATATTTTCTAAGACCTGTAAATTAGTGGTACTCAGAACAAAAATCAACTTCAGTTTAGCTTTTTCGTTTAACAATATTCTATCATACACTGGTTCTCAGAAACGCAGACACTGCAGCATCCAGAGACATCTGCCCTGCTGTGTGTCATTTGCAATTGATGGCATACCTTGCACAGTGCGGTTCAAAGATTGATAGTAGATGGCAGATCAATCAAGCAGGGAGATGTCTAAATCCTATAAATTTGTCCATAATGAACATGGTTCTAACACATCAGATACTAGGTTTGAGACTAATATAAAAGCGAGAATCATGTATAAACACCTCAACATATTTTTCAATGCTATGCTTATTTCCATACCCAAATTTATTCTAGAAATTAAAACTTTGGCTTTAAATAACTGTATAGGGGATTTTTTTTTTTCAAAATTCTAAAAAAAACCCCACGTTATTTATTTTTTTTTCAGGATGAAGGATATGCCACAACCATCTCAGCTGGTGTGCTGTGGCTTGTGTAGAGAATGCACATGGCTTGCATTGTGTGGAACGTACTCTGATGTGCTTTGTGGATTAATAGGATTCTTCTGCTCCTACAACAATACAAAATTCTGTTTTCTGGTAGAAATAGTATCTGTTCTCAATGATCTTTGTTCTCAGATATCACAGTAATGGGCATCAAATAAGTACCAGAGAAGAATACTGGTTAGTGCAAATGAGCAACAAATGTAAGGCTTGATGTGAGACCACAGAAGTCCACTTAATTGACCTAGCAGGCTTCAGACTAGAGTCTGACTGTGAAAGCATATATTGCACCAACCAACCTTCACCAACTCTCTGCATGACAGAGGGCAGCACGTGTGTTAGTGACATTGGTTCCATTCTATAAGTTGACAGAAACCCTACAATTTCTCTAGGTGCATTCTGAACCAAAACGGGAAGGGGGGGTGCCCACAGGAATGGTATATGGTTCTCTACTGTCTTTGCCCAAAGCAGCTTTTCTGTCATGAAAATCAGTGTCAGCCACCCTAAACTTGTAAATTACCATCTTTAAAAGACACAGCATTCTTATTTCATCTTTGAATGCCTCATCTGAGCAGTTTTTCCTACCTATTCTAGCACTGAAGAGTTTCCAGTTCAGGTGTAAACACTTCTGAAATCTGTTTTAGGCAAGTGAACAGAAATACACACTGTAATTACAGGGGGAAAAAAATTACTCTCATCTGTTGGTATTCACATTCCAGCTTTACTTTCTGTTGGTTGGTTTTCCCCTCTGTATTATTATGCTGTCTTTTTCCTGGGAGTAAAATTTAGCCTAGGGCTTATAGGTTCAGTAGATAACAATTCTATCCTAATCTAGTTATGACAGATTTAATATTAATGGGACTAAGAGGAAAATCAGTTTCCTGACAAATGATGATAAAGTGAAATCTTTAAGCAATAATAAAAATCAACATGCCATATCACGTCACCAGTCATTCAAAAGTGACAAGCAGAAACAATCTGCTGAGACAACATCCAACCACAAGCATAATCACATTTATGATTTAATCCCCATTTAACATCAATCACATCAAATTAATAACCACTCTCAAAGAAAATTAAATCCTAAGTGTATTTTTCCTTTAACGTGTTATGATCAGAGAAGAAAGTCCTAATTAAATCTTAAACCAACTACATGTTTTATACATGTGACACCTGTAACTTGGCCAGCATTGTGAATTGGCCCCATGTGGATTTTTGTCATAAAAGAAACTGACAATCCCTTCTAGCAGCTGCCATAAGTTTGATTAACATGTAACATATCCTTTTGTGAAAGTTCTTGTTGTAAAGAATTTCCATTACTTTAACAACTGTGCAGCCATTTTTAGGAAAATACCACGCTATGTTGATTAGCGTTCGGCATGCAACTTGGAGACAAAGCTGCAAGCTGTTTATTCTGCTCTTCCTACATCAGAGTGTCTGTGAACGCACGATATCCTGCTCATACCTTATTTCACCTTCTCAACTTGCTTATTCAAATGGTAAGGGCACTGTAAGAATAAGTTCTTTAAGTTACCTAGAGATTTCACATGATTCTGACTATCCTGAATCAGCAGTGGCCAGCTGGTGGCTTTTAAACTTCACGCAACTCCCAAACACTTTGATGGCTCAGAGTGGCACTAAAAAGTCCATCTCCATCTATAAAAGTGATCCTGGACACCTTAGGACATAATTTCATGCCCAAGCTGTCCTTCACTGGAGCAGCAGGCTCGTCTGGGAGTACCCACGTACAAACCATTTCCAGGATTCTGTCTTTTCCTAGGTATTTGGTATGTCTCATGTTTCTCAGCTAACGGAGGATTTGGTTATGCAACAGAATAACATATCATCACTGCTCCAGATGATTACTGAGACAGGAAACATTAGTGTAAATATACTATAATTGAAGTATAGAAGTTTTGGAAAAATAGAGAACCACGTATTTCTTCAGTACCGAAGATGCTCTTGGTCATCATGTCAGCTCTTGTTATTTTTATCAGTGCTCAAACAATGTAAATCATCCTAATGTAAAACTCAGGCTGGTGCTCTTGTACTTCATTCACGCCATGGCTAAATAACTCATTTCCTTATTTACAGATGAAACTGCAGATACAGGAGATTTGGACCCCCATGTTAATTCTTTCTTTCCTGTCCATGAAAGCAGTCCCTTGGAGAAAGAGTGAATTTGGCAGAGAATGAGTTAAGTGCAGTAGATAAGCGTGTACTTCTCTGTATTCCTTTTATAAGAATCATCAAGGTAATATAGTTTGTTTCAGGATCACAGTTTCTGACCTAGATCAAGCAAAAGTCAGACATGATAAACCAAATAATATACAACACATCCTTAAAACTACTCTTTATATATCACAGTCCTATGATGGCATCCAATTTCTTCCTACTTCTTTAAACTATAACATGCTTTAGGATCTTACAACATGCAAGTCTGTTATTAAAGATTCTGCTGAATTATTCAGGGCTAAATCAAGATGTGAAGACACCTTTTTTGAGACAGAAAATTGGCAAACACTCTCTACTGTGCCTTACAGCAAGAAAAATAATCTTGCTGCAGCTGTTGTGTTTATCATAAAATTGATGCTATAAAAATGTTACCTGAATACAAATGAAATTATTTTTATTTAAACCTCCCATAGTGAGAGGCACATTTCCTCACATGATTATGAGATCATGGTCTCATAGGTCTGTTGTGGATATCTGGCATAAAGTGGTTAATTTATTCTCACTTAAAAGTTTCCTGAAATGTCAGGCTGAGATTTTAATGCACTTTGTCACTGAAGGTCAGATTCTGAGCCCCTTCATTACACCCATGAGCAGCTACTCACGTGTGTAATTCCACTGTCTTCCCAGGAATTTGAGATGAAGTCATGATCCATCCCTTACTGACTTCATAGCTGCTGTTCACAGTGTGAAAACCACTCAGCAAAATAAGAGTTTCACAGTCTGGTCATAACCACAGCCCTACAACATATTTTTCATTTGAACTAATGGCTAATAATCTAAAATAATAAGACATTCTTAGACATAGCTGGGATTCAAAAACACAGCTTCCTAAGAAAGGGTAATTTCTTTTTGGGCAGAAAAGATTTTTCTCACTCTGTTTCTTTACAGAAGAACTAATTCTTCCTGGGTTTTTCCTGTCTTGGATAAGTGCAGTGGGGTTTTTTGGGTTTGTTTTTTTTTTAGAAAAATTCAGGGCCACAAGTGCGAAAACCAGCTTTAGTACAATATCCACAAATGGATCCAAACCAACTGTATTTACACATACATCTCAAACAATTCTGAAAGGCATTTCAGCACCTCACTTCCATATTTCTACTTGATTGCCATTTAATTCAGTTAGTTTTCTCAAACACATTTGAGGACCTTTATCTTAGTACTTAAAGAGACAATCCTAAACAACAACCACATAGACTAAAGTCTTTCATTTAACATGTAAAAGCTTGTTGTCCACAAACCTCCACCCAATTCATTCAATAAGCATACCTCTGCAGTACCACCTGGGATTCTCCGGTCATTTCACTTAAGCAAGAAGGCACCTACACCAGGTCAGTATCAGTCATTTGAACCGTGACTTCTAGATGGAAACCCTTTTTGCCTTTTTACTCTTCTCCTATGCCCTGCATCTCTGCCATTACACATTCGTGTATTAAATAAATAAATAAATGTCTATGTACACACACACAAATCAAAACAGAATTAGGAAAGATTGGTGGAGAGCCTAATTCATGAGTTTTAAATCATCACAGTCATAGAGAAATAGATATTACTGGAACCATGTAAGTGCATAGAATTGCTAGCTTGGAGGGAAAATGTATTCTGCATTCACAGCTCAGGGTGAACAACCCTACTCTGGGTTCAGTGCAGCACATTAATTTGTTCTGTCAGTAGCTTTGCTATGGTAAGATAATAATCGTTGCACCTTACAAATTATTTTATCAGTCTTTTTTCTATATGTATATTTTCTACATTTTCATAAATAAATTTGAATAAAATGCATATGAGTAAACATGCAAATAAGAATGACCAATTTGCGCCCTAAAAGTTGTGTAACAGTCCATGAGGTAACGAACCTCCTTCTTGTACCCCTCCACTTTTCAATCACTGGTTTTCTTTTCTTTATTAACCATAGCTCATCTATTATTTGGCCTGAGTACTAGCTGGCAGCAAGGAGTGTTAACCAGACTCAGAAGGGGTGGATCGACACTTCCTCCCAGAGTTAAATGCAGGAAACCAGTCACATAAGCAGGAGGTTTGAGAGTATTAGCAGCGGTTTTAGGGGAAATTAATCTTGTTTCAATGACTAAACCTACATGGCACAAACTGGACTGAAATAAAGCACTGTACTAATGGTGCAAGCTGGATGACTTGTACTACCAGAGCAACTTGCTCAGGACTGTCTTGAGTTTCACACAGATAAATGCTTCAAACCGCTCATACCTAAGTAATCTATCAGCTTTCTTGTCACCTTCTTTCTTCCTTTTTTATTCCTTCCCTAAGCACTAATGGTCTAATCTGAGGTGCACACAGATTTGCCACATTCTGTTTTATCAAAAATATGCTTAATCTGAAAATATGCATAAAATGTGTTCTCTTAGTTAGTCAAGAACATGCCTTATACAGCACGCTTTCCATTTATTTTCTTTCAGATGACTGAAGTGCTTTTGTGCAGGCCTTCTTTTAGATGTTAAAGCTTTCATTAGAGATCAGAACTGTACAGATCACCTCATCAGATTTAAATTAACGTTGCTTAGGCAGGCACTTACAAATTTTCAAAAATTACCCATTGAAAGGTAACTTAATGGGCAAATTTAATAACGCCTCTGCAAGACAGCTTTCACTAGATGTCCCTTTGCTCATGGTACACAAAAGGCTTTGGGGGTCACCTGGATTCTGAGAACTGCTGTTAAAGGTTTATATTTCAGTCCTGCAGGACTTCTGCCCCCGGCCATCTTTTTTCATCAAATAAAACCAAACTTGGAGGCTGTTATCTGTGCCCTGGACTGTTGCATCTTGCTCCTATTTTTTTCAGTTTAGTAGGGTGTCACTGATACTTGCCATATGCTCTGGTCTTATGTGCATTGTCAATATGTTAGCTATGTCTTTAACAAGCATTTCACAAAGTAGTAGAGCAGATTTTAGAGTGAGTATCTGGTAGTTAGGTGCTCAGCCCATATTGACTGTTAGTAATTTACCTTCTAAAGTTATGCTTAAAGAAAGACATTGAAAAATGCTGTCCCATTCAAGTGACCTTGCTTTAAAGACATGTGGAGACAAGACAAACCATAGTCAACTTTTAATCCTGCCTTTCATAAATAAATCTAAAGGAAAATTAATGCAGTAAAATTTAGAAAATTATTCTTCTTTAAACACAAGTCTAATTACAAATGAACATCAGCTATAGGCTATCAACTAATGCTGTTTATTACATTGATTATAACAGGGAATCCCTAGGGTTAGTTGATGAAATAAAGATTTAATTTGAGGGTAAAGCACAACAACAAAAATGTAGCTAGTTGTAAACAATAGTATTCCAAGTCCAGCTGAGTCCATCAATATAAAAACAGAAGTTAACCTCATCCTTCCACTACTGTAAACATATTAAATGCTATTTATTGTGATTACATGTGTGTGGCCTGTTACAGCCTAAATAGGAACATTTTCGTGACTGAAAGACATAAACATCAGATAACTAACATCATTATTCCCATTTGAACGATATAAAACCTAAATATTAATTTTAATAGTAAGGTTAGCAAATTAGGAAACCACACACACTAAAATCATTGCAATAACATCCATTGCTAGTAAAACGCTCTAGTTCCAAGAAGATTAAAAGTACAGGTGGGATTCAGCAGGAGTTTATATGCTATTCTGACACATGTCATAAACAGAGATTTTATACAAAAAAGAGTACAGATTTTCCACCAAAACAGAATGAGTCAGAGTAACGGAAATGAAGTTAAAAGATATTAAAAAAAAAAAAAGGCGCCCTGTAGCAAACAATGCTTGTGAAGAAGAGAGGGGAGCAGGAACGCCCTGTGAGGTTACGGACAGTGCTCGGTCACCTCAGGTACGGAGGCCATGTCACACACTAACCACTCCGTGAGGGCACACACTCACATTGACTCCCTGTGGGGCCAGTCTGAGTTCAGCACACCAAATTCACCCACCACTACCACAAGCTAACACAGCCACGTCGCCAGCACAGCCAGATTGTCCTTGAAGGGGAAGCAGCTGCTTTGTATGACATAGAGCCAAACTCACGAGCTTTCCTAGACCCCATCATGTCGCTGCTAGAGCTCCTGACCTGGGCTAGCTCCCTTCATGGCTCAGCTTTACACGCTAGCTACTAGCCTCTTCTGGCACTTAGTGCAGACCTCAGCAGGACTCAAGTTTGGTTTGATACTACAGGCTACGCAATCCGAATATTATGCTGTTTGGCTATCACAGACACCCCCTACAAAATCTACCAGAAAAGTGACTTTTGGGGTTCCCTGTTCTGTGTCTGTAGAGCACCTTACACTTTGCCAACACTTGATACCCGGAAGGATGCAGTGTTACATTTGGGGCAAAGCCAGACACCTCTGAAGGCATATTTTTGGTAGTTTCATGACATTGCAATTGACTGGTTAGAGAAGGCATGTGGAAAAAGGGAAAACTCTGTCAACTGCCAGAGATAGCCCCTTACCTTACCCCTTTCCCTTCAAAGGTGTCACCAGAGACAACAATTGACATGAAATGATTAGCACTTTGGAAGTCCGTTTCAAGACGGGAAATTATGAAGGGACATTGTCAGATTTGCTCTCTGAAACCATGGCGGATTTGCATTGCAGGAATAGGGTCTGCCTTCTTGGTGACAGCCTCCCTGTCTGCATCCACATTTTTGCTAAGGCAATCCTTTAAAAGTTTTAAAATTAATCTGGAAAAAACTTGGAGCCAGTTAGCTCCACACTGCTCTTTTTCCCATGCCGTTCCTCATTTCCAATTCATCTCTACTACTATTATTTTAAACTCCTGTCAATATTGTTTTTTTCAGTAATATTTTAATATTGCATGCATTTAATATCAGCCATCCTTAAGGGACTTTTTTTTATCTTCTGCAGTGTTTTTCTTAACGTTGTAATTGTTACTGTAAGCACTGCTTTGAATAATCAAACGGTGGCCTGTAGACACTGGAAGAAGAAAGGTCAGATACTGTATATGACATATGATTTGCTCATCCTTGAAAGGGAAATGAGTCATCCACACAATACAAACAATGATAACTCAGTTGCATATGACTGAGATACTAAAGATAAGATATGTTTATAAATGAATAAACTTCCTGATTATAGCGATATATTATGGTAAAATTTAAAAAAAAAAACAAAAAAAAAAAAAAAAACCAAAAAACAAAAAAAAAGGTTTTTGTTGTGTGGAACAACCTTTCACTTAAAAATAATGCTGGAGTACTGATACACAATATCCATATGATTCATAGCACAATTAATTTATTCTTTCTAGACCCTGTTTAAGTAGAAAAGCACCAGTTGCTGGGTACTAACAGCTGAACCACTCAGAAGCACAAAGTATGCTTTGCAGCATGGGTCAGAGCACTCTGCTTCCAGGTACTACTGCACGGATATCACAAGAGCTCATCACTCCTACTTTGGCATGGGGACCATAAAAATATAGCATCATGTTTTAAAAAGTTAGTAAAAGAAAAGTAATGGAAAACGAGGTTTAGCAAACCAGGATCAAGAATACATTTATTTGTCATTTCCAGCTATCCCATGGCATCCACTAGTGCAAGCAGATCCACCAAGTGAAAACTACTCTCCTAGCCAATCAGATAAGGAATTAACTGCAGGAGCTAATCTTCTCAACTCTTTAAAGCAGAGACCAAACACCTTCTCTGTCCCTGCATTCCACCTTATCAACCCTTCTGCAAGAAAATTTAGTGGTGGGGATGGACATGTACATGGTGGGCAGCCCCCGAGAAGGCCAAGATGACAGGGGCAGTTCTCATGGACCTCACAGCGCTGGCAACACGCCCCAAGCCCTGTGCTTGCCTGCATGTTCTCTAGCTGCTGCTGAAGAAAACCTGTCACAGACAGCAACTATCTTCTCTGTACCATGGTTTTGTGCAGAGAAGCCATGCCTTACCAGCAGATATCCCCAATTCAGCAGCTAAAGCGGAGCTTCCTAATAGAAAAAAATATTAAGAACATCACAGCTTCCTTTCCTTTTTTTCACAATGTATTTGGTGATCACCTTGGCTCACTTCCCTGCTGCACAGCAGTTGAGAGTATTTGATCTTTGGCTAGGATACCTCACAGCCTTCCCCAGATGAAAAGTTCAACTCAGCTAGGTGATTAGGACTCCAGTTTGAAAGCACAGCAGGATAAAGAGCTCAGATTAAAATCAGAAATATTCCAAACACCACAGCTCTGAGAGGGCTGAAGTTGAAATTAAATATTGGAGTCAGCACAATGCAAGAAATTCACAACCAACTGGTGTATATCTTGCATAATAAAAGTTTAACCACATATGTTCTTAATATACAGGGTAGAGACCCAAATATGACCTGGATAAATCCACTGTAATATGAACCAAAACCTTTGTTGAGTACCTTCAGCTTCATAATCTACAAACCTGAAGGTTTAGACTGCAGTGAGATGAGTCTCAACAACAAATATCTCAATAATGTTATTTACAAACAGCTGATAATTATTTATGCTATCTCTGGGGCTGTGATGTATTTTATCAGTTGCTGCATTTTTTTGCATTTTGTATGGTACTTTTAACTGTCATAAACCAGTACAACAATCTGCCAACATGAAATAATTAATAATTATTATGTGAGTGACTGATTTACTTTGGAGAACATGAAAGGCCACGAAACCTGGAGTTTCCTGGTCTACATAGTGTGCGTAAAGGAAATGAGCATAAGCAATCACTGTCAGCTGGTCTTGTAAGTAAGAATTGAATCATTTATCTGTCTGCATGTATACATTATCATCATCTCCCACTCTGAGGTAAGCCCTAATAGCACTTTATGGTACAAAAATAGGTTGGTACAGATATTTCATAAAAGATACTATGCCTTTCTTTTGAGAATGGTAGCTGAACATACACATATTTAGCAGAAAGTGGAAACATTTAAAAAGATTTTATAATTTGAGTCTAGAACATATTTAGTTTTTGTCTGCACGAATTACCCAGATGTCATTTAAAATTGCACTGCACAGTACAGTAATAATCAAGTTTACTTAAATGCTTATCTTATTTTGTTTTCTATGATCCTTTTGTCCAGTATTAAGCATGTGTATGCACCTTCAGCTGTTCAGAATGGTGAATTTATTCCATAAACTTAATTTCTAGCCATGAAACCATTTAAAACAATTACGTGAGTGTCTTGCTCTAATTAAAGTTACAGAAAAACGTTTTTTGATATAAGTGGAGATAGAGCAGATACTCAGTGCAATCATGATTTTATGTTCGCCACCGCCTCAGCAGAAATCTAAAAATCAAGGTGAAACCTCAAAGTTCTTTTCAGCAATCATAAAATTCAAAATAAAATTTCTGATTTACTTTCTGTGTAGAGCAAAATAACACGGTATCAGAGTGTAAAGCAGTGTAGTAAAAACATTTACAGACTGTGAATAAGGCAACGCATAAGGCTGTATGAATAACCAATTGTTTTGATTAGAGGCTAAGCCACTCCCTGAAAAATTAAAAAAGAAAAATTGAGACTTTTTTCTTTTTTCCTTGGTGAAATAAAGGAGATCTAATACACCTAACTATAAATAAGAAACAATTATATATGAAACGCAATATAATGAAATATAAGAATCCTCAAATATGGTATAAATAGGTATCAAATAGAATAAAGTTTTGTTTGTTAAAAAGCTAAACTTGATCAGGAAGTTTTTGTCTTGTGAAGTTCAGGCCTGTGAACTTCAAATGAAATATCTTTAGGTGTGACACGTCTATGAGAAGGTTTGAATGATGTGGGGACCTGTGAAATGCCTGTGGGGTGGATGACGCAGGAGGTCCTTTCTGAAACTGCATTCAATGCTCTTGAATGACAGCACGGCCGTTCCCTGGATCTGTCGCACAGCCCCGCGACTTAGAGCCTGAAATAAGGGAGGCACTTCTGACTCACCCGAAGCAGACTAAACGCTGAGATCAAGAGATAGGAAGTGGGGCCATCTGAGACCACAGATGGCAGTGTCTGGGGGTAAAGTCCTTCAGAACACCAAATTCAAATGGGCACACCAGAAATCTCTCAGAGTTCAGAGTTAAACTGGAGTGTGAACAAACCTTTCAGAACTGATCCTGCCATATTCAGACTGCTTGTTATACAAGTACCGCCTGGCCATGTAAGAATGTATGAAAAAACCCACACTGACAGTAGAAGGCAGGTAGGTATCAGGACATAACAGGATACTGGCAGGTAGATATCGGCAGAATATCAGGAAGACACTTGACACCGAGCGTTTCTTTGCCCCAACCTTCCCTGCTGACCAGCAGTCTGGTACCCCAGCATGACCCACTTCTGCTCTTCCCTGTTTCACCAGCTATGCTACCCTTGCTGCCACTGCACCCTGACCTGCGGCAGGAGGGATCGAGCGGAGCCAGGCTTTGCCCTGCTCCATCTTCATGCACAAGCAGAGCTGCGCGTTAGGCCCGAGATGACACATGAACTCCTTGATGAGCTCTGAACCTTTTAATGTGTTCCTCTCTTTCCTCTTTGCTCCATTCCTTGTACTATATCTGACTTTAAAGTCTTTCTCCGTCATTTAAAATGTAATTTATGGGTATTTAATCAAGAAAAGTAACTTTAAACTTTTCCAAGTGCTGGGGAAGAAAAGGAGCATATACACAAGCAGGCTTTCTCCCAGACTGCTTTCTGGTACTTATTCCAATAGAATGCTAATAATTATGTTAAAAAGCTAATTTAAGAAATCCAATTTTTGGAAAATGGGTTTTCAAAGGGCACATTTAACAACTAGAGAAAGTTCGATCTTATTTCCCCATTAGAAGAGGAAGGAAAATCCAATTTTAATCTATTTTTGTTCTCTTAAAAAGATGATATATAGAAGTTACTTTGAAAATCTTCCTTTCAAAGCAGAACCTAGTATAAGCATGTACTAACTTGCGAAGTGCAATTAAACTGTTCCGATAATTCTGCCTGAAAAAATTAGCAGCAATATTGAGAAGGCAAGTTGTTTTCAAGATGTCCATGGCAGAAATGCTTCTGTGTTAAGCTGGTATTGATTCCGAAACAATCTTACACATGATAAATGAGAGCACATTTAGGAGAGGATTCAGTCATAAGAGCTCACAAATCAATCAGCTTGTCAACAGGCAGACCAAATTCAATTTTTATTCTTAGTAAACTCTTATTTGGTGGTAGGCCATTGTTTACTTTGAGATTGCTTTACAAAGGAATGGGGGAGGAGAGGAAACATGGGAAAGACAATCTTTCATCAACATATTAGAAGTTGGTATTTCATTTAGGGCTGGGACAGAGAAAATCTGATTGTCTCATGGATAATGCAAACCTTTTATCTCCTTCTGGATGATCACAAACATTTGGTTGTATAATGCCCTTTATCTGAAGCCGCATTTCATAATAATTCTCACAGTGAGACATGGCATCACTAATTTGTAACAGAGCATGGTGTAATTGGCATGTCATATTCTAAAGCAATAACCTGATGTACACAGAAGCTGCTGCATCGCTTTTCCAAGCCATGCTATATTTCTGAACAGCAGTTTTCATTGTGTTCTGATGGATTAAAATTAAAATTGTAGTGATATGACATGGTAAAAAAAAAAAAAAACAAATATACCCTCCCAGAACTCCCAATCTGCTGGCTCCAAGAAAATCATCAACAGTAACCTGGTTGGAACTCGAAAGGTTATTGGAACACCTCAATTTAACATAATTAATTTATATAATCTAGTATCAATTTTGCACTGATATTACTACTAGATTTTTGAAATGTCACTATTTCAATCCAGAGAGTCTCACCAAACAGCTACAGACAAGCCATGATGCTGTAGAGGAATATCCTCTGTATGAGGCTGCTCAGTCACTTCCCTCTTGCCAGCCTGCAGATGACTTATTTTGAGGAAGAATGTAATCTAAACAAAAACTGGGATTAAGCCAGTTGCTGGGCCTTACACGGAAGACTCTCCCATTAGGAACCCGAGCCAAGTCTTATGAAACCCAGACATCACCAAGAGCTGTACTGTGAGAACAAATACAGATATTCTTAGTCAGAGGTAATGCAAACACGATCTTTTTGAGATTTCTATTTCAGGATTAACTTTTGGAGAGCAGAAAGCAGAATATGAACTATTTCTACTCCTTTCTCTCTCCTCATTCCAATTAAAATGAAGAGTTGTGGGGTTTTGGAGACAAAGGTTTTCGAAACATAGAAGAAAAAACTTCATTGGTGTTCTTTAAGCATAAGCCTGTTCTCTATCCCGATTCCTCTGTTCCTTACCTCCTTTGCCTTTAGATATGTACAGGAATGTGACAACCTTAACAGCACCATACTTGGGTTTTCCTTCCCCCTGTTGGCTGATAAAGCTGGATATCCACCAGGCTGTATCCCAAGCCCATGTATTTCTGGAAAGTACACATCCATTTGATTTTTCCATTTAGCCAATAGTAGTTATCTTCTGCAAATATTATTTCTGAAGATGCTTATGGAAGAGTACTTTGCATGGATTTAGCACACACTGCCAGACAGATGTCATACAGAATTGACATTTGGAACATAGATTTATCCAATAAGGGATCTGTTCCACAGTAAACTCATCGGTTTTGTCACAGACACCCACACATAGTTTTTTATTCAATGTGGAGCCAGGCTTGGGGAAAATCCATCTGAATCATTTTGGTTCCTTAATCTTATTTGTTCCTGCCATTGTACTATAACCAAATAAAAAACTAAAATAAAAACCCAAGTATGAACATCTCAACAGTCAGAATTCGTAACAGGATGTGAATTTCATGGCTGAGATTTTAAAGTTTCAACCAGCTGACCCAGAACTCGAACAACATTCAGAACTTAATCGTTTCCAAAATCCTAGTCACAGTTGCAAATCTAAGGATAGTAATATATACTCTTAGACACGTGTCCTGTATGAAAGACATCAAGACAGTGGAGAATACAGAGGATAGCTCAGACTGAACTCGCTACAAAAAGATATGGACAAGGAAAAGCAATTTAGTAGATTATGTATTTTTAGTCTGCGAAGGTCCCATACTTCAGTCATTATGATGATGAAGGGGAGTCATTGCCGTAGCTGAAGGTGAGTGAAACTTAAAAGCCTCTTTTTGTTAGCCTGGGAAAGCAATGTCTTACAGACACTTCCAAGATAACAACTATAAGATCAGTAAACATCTTCCAACAAGTTCAACTCCTCTTCCTTTCTCCTGTCTCTTAAAACAATCAAACATACAGGAAACCCCTAACAAACAAAAGCATTTGGAGGAAATATTGTGTTCTGCTTCTTGTGGTGTAAAGGGAGAAGACGGGAGTATCTCGTTTCACTGTTGTGTTTTAATGAGAAAAACTACCCCTTTGCTTTTTATCCTTCAAACTCAGAGCACATGAGAGGCATACTGGAACCCAATAATACTTCCTTGAATGACCAGTAAAAACCTGTTAGTTCCATTAATTTTAAAATAATAAAAATTACCAGACTCCCATGTCAACCTGAGCAATCCTTTGAATGCAGGCATTGGTAAATGGCATTACTTGAGCAGTAATTAATTCTTACATTACTTGGAAGTATGTATTCAACTAATATCGGACATGAAGGTATTGGTTGGGTTTTATTGGATTTAAACACAGGTCATTTGTTTTCATTTCCTTCTTTATCATAGATATATAGCTTTTCCATTTTTACTATATAAAATTGGAGTATCATATTCTCTGTTGAAAGCAATATTGAATTACTTCTAGGAAACAAAGAATATTATATATGTTTTTTTCTGATCTGTTTTTAACCAGAATAAAGCTGCACATCTGGTATATTTTAGTTTTGGGATATGGAATATCTCTGTCTTTCCCAAACATTGTCTACTGTAAACCAAACTGAACAACTTTCGGAAGTGTTCCTTTTTCACTGAAATTTGAACCCTATGGAGAATGCTGGCATATGGATTAAAAATGGATGTGAAAAACCAGTCATGATTGGAACAAAGGGATTTTTTTTAGACCACAGGAATGGATATAAACTTGAAGGTGCAATCCATCCTAGCTTCAGTTATTAGGATATATAATTTAGAAATCAGGACTGGATCTAAGTCAAAGGTGATAAATGAAGACAGCATACTTATAAATGATGGCATTCAGGAATGAGAAGTACATGGGGAGGGTTATGATTCTAAGTACATTTTTATACAGGTCTCAAATTTACAGCGTTAGGATACATATTTTAAATGAAACTGAAGCCACACTATTTATTTCTGAATTGAGTCAGGATTACAGAAGAGGCAAGGAAAAAGGTGGTCCTGGCCATTGTGCTTCTGCATAAACAATAAGTTCCAAAGCATCTGCTTTTTAATGCAAGTAACATCAGGCTTAAGGTTATGTTGATTACTAGCCTGGTTCACACTGAAGAACCACCCTATGCTGTACAATTACTATATAACTGTCAGGGATTTATTACAGAGTAACAGAGCACTTCCTGCATGAAATTCATCAGCAAGAGTAAAATCTTTTCCCATAGGACTAAATTCAAACTAGCACTGTTCACTTTTATCTAAGCTTTGTGTTTGAAGAATGGAAAAAAAAGCCTCAACAGCTGTTCAGCTGCATTTTCTTTATCTGTAGTTCTCATTGACTGAAGTGGAATCTGATTATACAATACAAAGATCAAAATCTCAGACCTCTTTTTTGTAGTGTTTGAAATAACAAAAACAAACAAAAACATCTCCAACCTGCCCTGTGGAACTAGAAAGCCAAGATAAAGCAGCACAGGCATGGAAACAGCTTTGGTATTGAGAATCCAAAGCCCCATACAAACACAGAATGAACCTCAAAACACCTAGGCTAAACTGAAGCGCTAATCTACTCCCTCTGAAACAACACTGACAAGAGTAGAAATGAGGAAAAGCATTTTTGTTTCCTTCACGAATCCTTTTAAACTATAGCAGAAGCAATGGAGGTCAAGCATGGCCCCATTTTATGGATTGCTGTTCAACGATAGGCTCAACAAAGTGGAAAAATATGCACTGATTAGAGAGTTGGAGAGAACAGGCCTTTAAATTCTATTGGACAGCATCTTCCCTTCCTCCCCATTCATTTTATGATGCATGCCTTCAATTGCAAAGTACTATAAAAAGCTTCCTGAAATTCTTGGCACTGCCACAGATTTGATTCCACAGTGGCTTCCAGTGATTAACAGAATGCTAGAAAGTGCAAGACAAACAAAGATCAGGTGAATGGGGAAAAGAAACTAGAGTATCATAAAAAGTGCACATAAAGTGCATTCCGTTTGCCAACAGAGCCAGTACTTGTAAAAGGAGTGTAGGTTTTGAAAGTCAATCCTTCCCATTTTTGAGCAGAAACCAGATGAATTTGTAAAGATTGTACTCTCTGTGTTTATGAATATATTTAAAAAAAAAATCAGAACTGTGACTTAGCTGTCAGAGAGAGCAACCAACACCTTAAAATTCCCTTGTTTCACTAATGTCTGAGTCTGTGTCTGAACTCTTTCACTGACTAATAGTAAACTTGATCATCTGCAAATAAATTATTAAAATGCTAACTATAAGGTTGTACATTATAAACCTTGCCTATATTATAATTTTTGTTCCTCCAAGCAGCTCCTTAAAATGCATATTTAACTAATTTATCCTATACTTTGTGCCCCTGTGGCCCTGGAAGGTGAAGCAACATTGCTCATAAGAAATATTAACATTGGCTGTTTATCAAGGCATCTGTGAAACAGAAAAGCAATAAAAGTGCTAGTACGTGCACTCATTTACTATTGCAATATCACAAAAATTATTCAGTGTCAGAAATCTAATTTTGTATGATATTTCTATATATTTTAGCGGTTAATTTTTTCAGTATTAGTGAATTAATATGCTTTGAATACCCCTGTAGCTACAGTGGAAAAATGGACCAACACACTTATTTAGTGCTGCTACCCAAATCCATTAGACAAATTTTCTTTACAGCAAAGCATTGATGAATGAAATGTCCCACGCTAATGTAAGAATAATCAATTTAGAATGCTTATGACAATTAACAAAGCTAGAGATAAGCCTTGAAAGCACCATGCTTTGTCAGCCCTGATTTGGATTAAACTTGTACTAATAGGATCATTTTTCTTCCAAAAGGTACTCTTTTTAGGCAGACCTATCAATTAATATGAATTATGCATGTATAAAAGGACTAATGTCATTAATTAGACAAATTAATTTTTATGATGCAGTGAATAGACTAACACCAGATTATCTGAGATATCATTCTCTCAATTCATAAGTATTTGGAATAAATGAATAGTTTACATTTGCATGGTTATTACAGACTCAATCATTATTAATCAGTGACACCATATTGGACAGCTTAATATAATGTTTTAACTTTCACATGGTGACCAGGTATATTCAGTTCACACTTTTGGAGACAAAGTTTTACTCTGACTCGCATGCTTTCACTGGGCATAAGACCTTGTACATCCCAGGGATACACAAGCAGAGTGTGTTATGTGCTGTATATTTCAGTGCATTTGTGATGATAAAAAGGGGGAAATTAAATAAATATAATCTAACTCTTCTGGCTTCAATTTTAGCTGTAGAATTAAAAACATTCAAAAATTTAGAAAGGCTTGTGTTAATGCTGGCCCACACTTTGATCCTTAAACACTGTTTTATTTCAGCCACTAGTAATTTACCACTCATTGCTTCCTTTTGCCTTTAAGCCTAATGCATATATGTTTCAAAGTGTACTGAAAACCCTTACAAACTAAAAATGTATATTTTAAAAAACAGTCTCTCAGAATCCCCAAATATGTTTGAATTTTAAATGTATAAGTATTTATATGGTAGATATATTTCTGCATATATTAAGTTTAAAATCATTGCCCTGTCGTATCTCCGACATGGAAAAGATAATATAACGATTTCCATTCAAATGTGTTAGGAACTATTAAACACTTATTAAAGTTATTTTAAAACTTCGCTTGCTTTGCATTTAATGAAGTGAATGAAGGATGGAAAAACCTACAGACTTTACGCACATTCAATTCTTAAAAATTACTTCTTGCCACATACCTTCTTTTATCCACTATTTATACATCAGCTGTAGCCAAATATAGGGAAAGAATTATTCCCTATTACCTTATTTGGCTTTCAGAGAAATAGGATAGCAAACCCCCAGAGAGGAAAGTATTTAAATGACCGGCCCACTTCTGATAAAGCGCTAGTCTTGGGGAATATGTCCTCTTCATGAACTACAGGGAGACAGGAAAACCAGCAACTGCGGGCCCAACCCCCAAAGACTAATAAACCCCCCAGCCCTATCAGGGGTAGCTTTTCCCAAAGAAAACTAAGGGGTCACAGTCCAAGGAAAGAGCTGCTCTGTGTCATGTGACAAACCCCTTGTATTTCCAGCCTAAATTTATTCTCGGTCAGTTTATAGTAATTCATGGCTCCACATCCACAATGCTGGCTCTGTATCTCTAGTCAGTCCCTGTTTTGTTAGGCCAACCAAGCCAAACTCAGTTAGCCCTGTCCCATAAGAAAACTCCCTGCCCTCCTACAAATACGTGCAGCCCTCCTCTGCACTGGTTCTACTCTGAGTCTCTCTTTCTTGATGCTGGCTGAGCAGAGCTGGATACAGGATATTCCAAGGGACGACCAGTATCTCAGAAATAACATGAAAATCTACACTGCCTGGAAAGGAATGGGAATCTTGCCTGTACAGATCTGAGCTCCCTCTAGGATGTTGCCACATGTTTTGTGGCATTTGCAGTGTCTTATAAATGTGTCACTGGTTTTGCTTTATTAAAAGTTCCTGGTTTGGATTTATCCTTGGATTTTCTAATTTGAACTGAGAAGGTATGCAGGATCTACACAGGAAAATGCAGATGCAGCTAGAACACTTAACTCTGAATTTCAAGTATTCTATTTTTAATTCATTGTGTCACCTTAGCACACAGAAAGCCAAAATTGGTTTTGGAGATCATGCAAAGGCGTTATTAAAACTCTCATTAAGCAATGTGCCTAGAGGAGGATTTAGTAACTTCCCATAAAAATTAGAATAATAGACTAGAAGAATGTTGAAACGTCAACAAGAAGGGGCATACATCAAAGAGTCAGCCAGTCTAACATTTTCACATGGAAGTGAATAATCAGCTGGAACTGGAAAAAAAAAAAGAAGGATATTTATCATGAATTTATTCTCCGTCATGTTTTAGCTTTCAAAGCTAAGAAATATGGAGGAAAGTAAAGCAATTTTTATTAATCAGCAAAAACATAAACAGAATATAATTTTCTTTTAAGTAAACACCCAGTAAATATACTATAATAGCTTTCTTATTGGATCAAATCTCAAACATAAAGATATGTTCTAGTATATGATTAATTATAATTAATATATGGGAAGTACGGACAGGTCTGAGCAGATGTGGAAAACAAATAAGGATTCACAGAACAGCACAATGTGGTATAAAAATCTGAGTTTATACGGTACAGCTGGCTGTATATAATGTCTTTTTAATTTATAAGACTATAGCATCTGGTCTTCCAATGTCTTGTTACGAATTTTCAGAAAGTCATGGGAATATATTTTGTTCAATTTTCTTTTCTTTTAGATGGAAAGGAACTAAGAAAGGCAGAAAAAAAATGTATTGGAAAAAGAACTGCTAAAAGAATGATTCAAAAGAAATAAGCACTTCAAGGATTATTAAATTAAAACAATGAAAACTGAAATGTTAGGATTGTTCTTCCACCTAACACAAATATCTTTGAAAGATTCTGAAAAAGCAAAAATTCATTGGATTTAATCTTTTTATGGCAACTGTTGTTAAAAAAAGAATAAAAGTTACATTGGAAATGCAGGATATACCAGAGAAAGAAGCAATACTTAGTCGGGAAATAATGTCTTGTGATTTGACCAGATTTCTTAATACTTATCCCCTTTCTATAAAAAACCTGAAGTCATAAGAAAACTACAACTCTCTCGTCCTCTGCCCACTTTCTTCAGCTGTAAGCTATAGGGTGACTGTTCGTACAGGTGATGCACTTTTAGAAATAACTCACCTGCAGTATGGAAATTATTCTACACTCTACTTTCAGAAAGTGATTGTGCCTGCTCTACAATTACTAGTAGTCTAACAAGATGTAGGTATCGTATTTAATGTCCATTTTGCTTAAACATGCATTCATACATTGCAGTTATGTCAGCACATACAGAAAGCAGACGTGAGCATGCAAGTCAAACTGAGACCTTGAAGGGAAAATAGAAGGTATACATCAATCTGAGCTGGCAAGAAGAGGGAAGGCAAACCATGCTACTACTTGGTTATTGTCAGGGCTTGACTGAGAATAACCTTGACTAGCTTATACTTTGTCTAAATAGCTTGGAATAAATAAATTAGGAAAAAAAAGTCTGCGATGTGCATATTCCTGTAGTGCACTACAGAATACTACACAGGTATTTAGAACTCATCACGACTCACCATCTTGGTGAGCACATGTGAAGTCACAGTAGGAAACATCGGTGTCAGTGTTGCCTTATTCCACAGCTGCAACTACTACTCACCTTCAGCAATTGACTCAAAAATAAAGTTGGCCAGCATTTGAATGCGCAGAGATAACGAAAGCTCAAGCAGTAGACCTTTTCTTTTGTGCAATATCTAACCATGTGAAGGTGGCCAATATGTCAGTTTGCTTAATGTTCTCTGTTGCGCAGCAGAACTGCAAGATACCTTTTTTAATTGTCTAACCTGTACAGATATTTTTTGTAGCTTTCACACAGAGTTGGAAAATAAAGAGATAAAATATGCTTTGAAAAGTATGCCAAAAAATTATGCTTTGACATTATGAAAAATCCCGTTTGCCCTGACCCTTGTGTCTTCTGTTGTCCCTCCTTTAAATAATGTCATCTTTGTTTAGCAAATATTTTATGAACTACTTTCTTGTTCAGTAGCTTCAGAAAGGTGTTGTTATATCTCCAAAACTTGGCCATACTTCCCTATTAAATCTCTACTGCTGATTAACAGTATCTTGTCGTGAGAATTCTGTAAACCAGCTAGACCTGAACTGGTATGAGTGTGCTTTCATAATGGGAATAGCTGGAAGGAAAATAGCTGGAAGCTTTCTTTTGCCACATACATGCAGTTTACATGCATTTGATTAGGATCTCTCAAAGTCACCCTACATGCATCTTTCTCTTCATGGGAGAACTTCATGTCTTCAATCACTTGATAAATTAATGCTCCTATCGTCCTAGCACTTTGCCATTGGCATTATGATAGAGAGTGATTCTGTTTCCCACTGCACAGAACTTTGCCCAAGGCTGAACACTTTTATTTTTGTCCTTCATATGATTTCTACAGCATGTACACTGGGTATGATGGATGCCTTCTTGGTCACTTTGCCTCCTGAGTGCCTTTTAGCTTCCATCTGTGCTCAAAACTAATGCTTGTGATTATTTTGGTCTTTTCTCCTTGGTAGTTCTGACATCCTTCCTGTTTAGAAAAGGATCTCAAGAATTTAGGAGATCTCAAGGATTGTCTTCTCAAGCTCTCAAGAACTGAGTCGCATCTGCCTACCAGAATCCATTAGGAATTCTCTAAGTTTTTTCAAGTTGTAGCCTGGCATCAGTTTTTAGTTACACAGGGTAAGTAGTTTTCTCTCATCACTTGCTTTGAAGAAAAAAAAACCCTCAACCTGTCTCTGTGGAATTTTTGAAAGTTTATTTGCATTAAGTCATTGTATTTAACTTCCTTTATCATCTGTTCTGACCATTACTCTTCACAACAGAGCTCACTCACTGCTTGCCTCTTTCCACTAATGAGCAAATGACAATGACAATAAAGGAAAAGAGTTTGGGAGGGATTTTGTTATTATTGATGCTTTCTTTTAACTAACTATCAGTTTACAAAGGATTCTGCTGCTTTTATACATACAGAACATGTTGTCTAGAAAGGCAGGATTCAGCCCAACTCTCTCCATGCTGTTACATTTTGTTCTTGAGAATCTCATTGGGCTAGTCAATTCTCCTACATTTTTTATTTTCTGCTGAAACAACAGAAGAGTAAGTGTTTCTAAAACTAACACTTGCTTTAAGAAAACACTCACAAGGATGTTGAACCTACAGTTAGTGTTTGCATCACTTGCCAAAAGATAATGCTGTGTATTTCTTCCAAACTCACCTACTTAGTGAATTCTGCTCCTCCCTGCAAATTCTGTCATGGCGGTGTTAATGAAAGGAGAACATGAAATTAAGGGAAAGAGGAATTAAGAAAGAAAAGTGTCACATAAATATTCCCCATGAGTAGCCCAGATAGTCATACAAATACATAGATAATGCTTGATTTTTTTAAAAAAATTCTACATATATAAAGTTATGTTTCAAATATAAAGACAACTGAAAGAGGTAAATCCAGAGTGGCTTTGTTCCAGATCTTTTTGTGAGGCATCAAGGCTTTCTATTAATTTCATAGGAAGTATTCCAAATCTTTAGGTGTTTATATGATATTTCATGTATATATATTTATAAGACTTGTGTGAATTACAAGCTGAGACTATTTTGAAACAGAATATTCTGTTTTCAAATATTGTTCAAAATGAATCTTTTTCAAAATTTATTAGATGAGTTAAAACAACAACTTTCTGAAATTGCACATCCAAAATTGCACATTGCATGCCACATTCAAGATTATAAACATTATTTAAACTTTCTCTACACAAGCAGAAAAATAAATCATCAGCTATTTAAAGTTTCTAAGAATTGGGAATTAACTCTTTAGAGTGTTTACATGAATAAGGGATTTGTCATTGCCTTTAGCAGAGCTAGACATCAAAATCTTGGCTCATTCGTCTGAGAAGAGAACTTTCCCCATCAGCAAGTTCTTAACAACATTTACACACATCTGTTCTTGGGGATGAAGTGAACCTGAAATTGAGGGAACTAATCACATAAAATTCATCTAACCAAATATGATCAGCACCTACTAGTGAACTAACATGAATCTGCTGACATTTTTATTCTAGAATTGCTATAACAGTAATTGGGAGAATAATTTTGGCTCTTTAAACGGTTTATTTTCTGTAAACTTAGTCACTACCACTTACAAGACTTTATAGGAAAATTCCAGCTTTGAATTATGCCAATTGCTTTCTTACAAAATCCCACACAATGTTCACTGATCAGCAATATATTCCTGATAAATAATGAACTAGTCACATAAGTTCCAGTATGGGAGATAGTTATAAATAAAAGTTCGTATAAGGATACTGGCATGAATTTTCCTGCTTTTTTTTCATGATACCAAGCCTAAAGTTGCTATAAATGTGTCATTTTCTTATTCGATATTGCAGATATTTTACATATTTTGAAGTCATTATATTTTCCAAGTATTTGAATAAATTTATATAAAAACATACATATCTCATGTGACTCTTACTATTAATATTTCCACTGTACATTTTTCCAATGTCTTTAATTGTTATGTTATAAAAAAATACCAAAGACTACAATATAACAGAACATGAGCACTTTTTTCATGGTCTAGCCAAATCATTACTAACTGAAACAAAATAACAAAACATGGTGTGCTGAACATTTTACCCCATTTTATATTTATCACTCAGAAAAATAGTAAAAATAATTCAACATATTTTAGTATAATCTTGTACAAGTAAAACTTTTAAGGATCCCTGTCAGTGAACTTTGAAAAGCAATTATATGCTTCATAAATAACATCCATGTGGCTTTTAAGTAATTTATACAGTCTTTTCAATGGAAATAAGCAAACCACTTAATCACTGAACATGCATTTAGTTTACATTAAGGGTTAGCCTTTTCATTATACAACATTTGCTAGGGCTTATAAAATAAAATACTAATCCACTTATAATGAAATGAGTAACCTTTGAAATAAAAAACACATTTTTAGTAGTTTTGATGAAGAATAACGGCACAACTAATTGTTTGCTATAAACGTATAACACACAAAAGTTGACGCAAGACATATAGTAAAGTCAAAGTCTCACAAAACAAAGTTACTCTACTTGAAAGATCTACCTTTACATTGCACCATTCATATATTTTGGACAGAGAATATTAGAAGCATAAATATTTAGACTAGCTCATTCTCATGTCATACACAGAGGCCTCAGACAAAATTACCAACTCCCTTTGGGATCACCAGCTGAAAGAGAAGCCCAAACTTTGCCTAAAAGCAGTAAAAAAACCCAAAACAACCAAGTCAACAACCCAAGACACCAAGCCTACATTACCTCGTTTGACTTAATTCTTACTGGTGAGTTGACAGGGGATATTTAAGAAAGACCCCTTTGAGAAATTCAAACTAAACTTCACACATGAAAACCTAACAAATATCAGAGCTGGATAAAAACTTTAAGAGGTGATCTTGTCCTTCAGAAAATCTCTGGTTCAAAGCACATAGCACCTTACTGCTCACTAATTCAAAAGAGAGTTTGGTACCTGTTGTGGTTCTAAGTTCCATCTTACTACCGAGAAAATTAACTCTGTCCCAACTGAAACCAGCACAGTACCATATAAAAGATAATCAACATGTAGAGAAGTGAATTAGGGCTTTCACCTGCAGCACTACAACAAAGGGAAACAGCCGTCAATGTTTCTGGAAAGAGCCACTTCCCTTTATCTGTGCCCCCTTCCCTTGACGTGAACCAAAACCACGTAGACTTGATATGCATAAGCGTGAGTCTGGCACATTATATGCGAGAGCTACGGTAACCGAAACTAGAAACCAATAATTCTAAGGAAATAAACACTAAGCCCTTTGCTTTTGTGATACCAAACTGCTAGTTTTAGAATAATAAATCACAGGGTTTTTTCTGAAATGTTCTCAAAAAGACCCTTTTGTCACTATGCCATGACAATAAGGAGTTTGTTACACCTTGCCACAATACCAGAGAAAAGCATCACTTTCCCAGACGTCCGTGTGCACCGTTTGATGTGGTGCACAAAGGGGTATGACCGCCTAAGTGCCCAAGAACCTGAAACTGCACACACCCCTTGCTCCTCTTTTCTTGTCGTTGCACGCTGCCATGACCCCGCACAGACCTCGCCCCCACTTCTAAACGAGTGCTGGTTGTGACACCGTCTGTTTGGGTCTGCGCACTAGGAGCGTGTCACTCAAGAACAGGCTGTGTTCAACAAGACACAGCTGATCTTGCCAAGTCTCACTCGCACTATTTTACTGTGTCGAGTTAGGATACACCGAACGGCATGCTCCAAAGTGTGCTTTTTTTCAAAATACTACTGGAAAGAGCTAATTTGCTGGACAAGACCTTTCATTAAAGCGTTCACCAATGTTATTGCATTAAGTAAGAAAGCAAAAGCAATATGTAGTCATGATGGAAACTCACGATCTATTGTCATTGCCTTCGATGAACACACATCACTGCAGCACGTTGGTATTGGTTTACTCTAGTCCCTTCTGTACACGCTGCTGAAGGTGTACCTTTAGCCACAGTGAGGATACATTTTTTCTTTTTCACAATTAAAGTGGGATTTTCACACTTGCACTTTACAGCATTGGTTTTAGTCAAATTGTTTATTTTAGTAAAAATGACTTTCTGCTTGCTTTATTCCCTAAACACTGAGAATGGCATTTTACAGTTTCTCTGTGTGTCGTCTTAGGAAATTAAGGATTTGTTACACTGTGAATCTGAGACCAGTAAAAAGGCACAAGAAGTTCAGTGTTTCTCAACTAAAATGAGTTTGTTTCAAGTCAATATTTCTTCAGTTGCAGATTTACTGTATGCTACCTGCTGTATTTACATAATATACAGTAATTGCTAAGAGACATGTTGAAAATATACCATTAGTATTATTTACTCCAGGAATCCAAGTGCAGGAACCAAAACATATCATGAATTTTTAATATTTTTCATAAAACAATGACCTTCTTTTTGCTTCAGTTTCAAATATGGCAAAGAGAAGGTCATCGAGCTGAAATATTTCTTGTATACAGTAAGAGCCTGATCCAACAGTCTGCAAAAGTAAAAGTCCCTTTGACTTATGTTAAATGTAGCACTTTTCTTACAAGAGAACTGCAAATTCAAGCACTAATTAGGTCCCTGGACAGAGTCTCAAAAGCACTAGTAAGGGAACCTAGGAAGCACAGATACTGTGCAATCTAAACACTATAAACACGGTAGTAAGAAAGCTGAATACAGCAAACTTCCCAGCCCCATCCTGTGCATCCATATTAATATAAACAGCCTTACTCGTACGCTGTTACAAATACAGGAACGGTTAAAAAGATTGCAGATTAGGTCTTTATTCTGAACAAACTTAGTCTTCTCAGTTTCCCCAAATTTAACATATAGATGTATTCTTTTCAACTGAATTTTAAAAGAATCTGAAAATAACTCATTGCAAATTATATTTGACTTATGGGTAGCAGCCTGCCACTTCCTCCCACAGACAAATATACATATACATGCTGTCATACTTTTTTATTTTTCCCCACAGGTTGTGGTCTTTGGTTGCTTCCTGTCCTTTATTTGTATTTTGTGCTTGATAATACATTAACTACTATAGCCGTGGTTTAATCCTACACATGAGACATTTGCAAATATTTTTATACCATTTCTGCTCACTGCATACAACTTTTTCATTCATACCTACAACCGAACTACACAAACAAAATGTTTTGTTCACATCAACATGCTAAGCAACATTTTGCACGCTCTTATTTCTTAACCCAAAACATTACAAAAAGAATCAGAAATCTAAGCTGCAGTAAGGTATCACTTACTTTTCCTAATGGGAGAATCAAAAGCACTATCCTGCCTCAGGCCCTTGAAAAGGATTGAGGGATTGAAGATTTTTCATTCTCCATTTTATATTGTTTCCTTTCTTAGTTAAGTCTCTATCAATTTTTACGTATCACAGCTGCACAAAGAATGTTTAATCTTACATATGAATAAATTTGTTTTTCAGCACTCTACTCATGTTTACTTCCCTAATAAACATCAGATGAAAAGGAACTTAATCTGAAATGGTTGGTTTTAATTTTAAAAAAATGAAGATACTAATTTCCAGAGTATGGATACAAGTTTGAACTTTTCAAAAGGTGATCTAAAATGAGTCTCTAATAATTACAGTTCTCCTTAGTTCTTCAAAGGTGAAACCTAAGTGTAAGAAAACTAAATGCAAGAAAAAATAATTACAGAACAATTTCCATTTTGATTACTTATGCTCTTCCTCAGTCTCCTTATGTTTTACCAACTTGAGATAAAAGACAGAAGGAGGACTCAGGAATGGCTACAGGGGCTTTTGCAGAAAAGTAGCCCTGACCTGCGAAATTGGTAGATGCAAATGTGTGTCAGGCTAGTGACGGCACCAAGGGCCCCCCAGTCCTACCACCCTGCCAGTGGCTGTAGCAGACAGGTCAGTGTAGGTGTGGGTGGCTGCAGCAAGTGCAGTGAGACTTTGCAAGGGATGAGAAGCAGAAGATCAACTCGCAAAGCAGAGTAGCAAGCCCAGAGCCTCCAAGGCCACTACACTAGACTTCTGCAAAGTAAACAGCTCTGGTAGGGCAAACACTGACAACAAGTTTCTGGATCAGCCTGTGGCCTCGATGGGTCATACCTGGGATGAACAGGAATAGCAGAAACTAGTGGTGTCTCTGCACAATTTTGTTTTCCCAGGGTAAATCCTGCTCGGGCAAGGGGAAACTCTCAAGGTGTCCAAATTTGCACTTTCTCACATGTAAGTGGATCCAGCATTTATTAAAATTATTCAGAATATGGTTAACATCTTTTTGCCTTTGGTAACGGTGTATTATTTTAAAACATTGGAGGACTAATGGTGTGTTAACAAAATCTGTACAGCTTTCTTCTCAGCATTTAATAACCATTCCACATGATGTGAATTTCTGAGCACCTGAGAAAAGGTGTAAGTACTGCACTGAACAGTGGCAGCCTGTCATCACCCGATACAAACATTTATCATGCACTACCTATAATGTACCAAGCAATACTAAAATTGTTCACAATGTTTTGGTCAATTAAGTTGTTGCTTTTATCATATAGTTAACTTGCATATTTATGGCAAACTGCTTTAAAATGGTACAAACGAAAAGGAAAAATCACATGACTAGGTTCAGACGCTGGCATGGTGACTGTTCTAGATGTGCTAATCTGACTGACGGTAGCAAGATGACACAATATCCAGGACAGTATTTTTTGGTTTTCTTTTTTCTCTTCACAATTATCCTAGAAACTTACACATGTTGCTTTGAGGGAAAATACATTTTATCTTTTCTTCCTCAGTCTGAATAACAAACTGAAGATGGCATGAAAGCAGTCCAATCAATACCCTTGGTACAAAGGCATTATTGTATTTTAGTGGTAGAAATACATGAAGGCATATAGAGAAATTATTATTTTTCTTTTACACAGACAGATGACTTCTGTCATTCAGTTTCAGTGTACAAATGGAATACCACCCATTTTCAGCCTTCCTGTAAAATGCCAGCTTCCAGATGATACAGTAGCTGGTCTTATTATCACTGTCAATAGTTCCATTTGGCAGTAGACAGCTAATTCTTTTCATGTGCTAATGATTAATCAGACAAGTCTATTTACTAATGTATCAGAGTGCATTAGAAATATAGGTAATGAGGGACAGAATATCAATTTATTTATAAATGAACTGCACTTACATTGGATACGTATTGACTCAAGTCAAAGAATAAAGCAGAAAATGTAATATACATGTAAACCATTGCAATGAATTAAAAGAGAATTTTAAAATGTCTTCAAACATGATTCTGTTGACTTTTCTGCAAGCCAAAAGGGTTGTCACAGTTAGGTTTTCCAACACAGACACCACCAAAATTGCTGCCTGCCCTCTCTGCCTCCCCCCAGGCTCAGTACCTTTAGCTGTACTTCTTAGCAAATGTTCTAATGCGACAGTACAGACATCGTGTTTGCATTTCAGAACGCTCAGCTCCAGGATTGTGGGGGTAGATAAGTGTAGATATTACAATGGGATACGTGCTTCAGTGGAACATCCTGGCCACTAGCAAATTGACAGTGCTTTGCAAATCATCTCCAGAGTCATGACACCTGATCTGCTTAGTTTTTTCTGCAGTTGTAGGAAATACAGAATAGCTATCTAGGTATGATTCTTCAGAGACAAATGCCAACTTGGAGCAGCTGAATCTGTCGTTGTGTGTTACCAACGTGTCGTTTCTGGACAGGTTTTAAGGCAGAGCACACCTGTGTCCCCGTGCCTGTACTCTAGCAGATTTACACTGGTATGAGAAACTGCTATCATCTACTCACTGCCAGTTTAAGAAAACAAAACTTATTTACTCTGATTGTGCTGTATTTACATCAACTTAACATATTTCCCAGAGGACATGTTAAACTGGGATTTTTTTGATGTCTGGCACAGTTAGTGAACAATACTACCCATTCTTAGCTCTACACAAAATATCTCTGCTTAATTTACTGCATCTATTACTACTACTTTCTTCTGCTCATAAATGTTGTGTCTCTCAACACCGCTATTTCTCAGTAAGAACAGACATGCACTAGAAAGCAGGGAGGAGTCCGACATGGGACCAGTTTAAAATGTTAAAAGTTTGAGGCAGAATCCAAATCAAATGCAGTTTCCAGACAAACTCCTCTTATTTCTTAGAGGTAAATATTAGAAATCCAGAGGTTAAGATTCAAGGAGACTTTCACTACTGCAGATTTGAAACCCACAACTGGTTTAACAATCCCAGCAATGTGTCAGCAGTATTGTGGCATGTGAATACCGCTACACCCATTATTAATGCACATAGAAATATTAGTTTGTATAAACAGCTACACAGTATGATCATACAGACGCACTAATGCAGGCTACGTCTGCATCTGGACCTCCCATTTAAGAATTCAGAGCTTTATATTAAATATTTTAAGACTACCCTAAAGACCAATACTCTAAAACTCTATTACAAACCTTCATGAGCATATATAAGCTATATGTTTTAATCTTTTAATGCTTTATCCAGAGAACGCAACAACTCAAAGTGCAAAAAAAATTTCTGCCAAAATTAATATGTAGACTTAAGCCTGAGAAACATCTTTGGAAAGCAAAAGAAAGAAGAGCAACAAAGTCATATCAGCCACACCTTTTAAGTAACCAAATAAACCAACGCCAAAACCCCATCAAATGCATTTTGTCATCTCTCAAAAGTGGAATAAAGTTAGACAGTAGAAACTTTCATTGACTCTTCACATTAATGTCTTTAAAATTTTCAATTAATTAACAAATTAAGGAAATTTAATTTGAGTTTCCATGCAAACAGGTAGGCAGGGATACAGGTTCAAATGTATGGCTGAGTTACTGTGCCCTATTATTCTGTTACTGACAGCGTGAGAATTTCTCCTGTCGGGAGGAAAGTAAAACATGCTCTTGAAGTGTGTTCCCCTGAGGTATTCTGGAACAGCTCCACACCATGGCTGGTATATTGGGTTAAACAGTCCAATTTAAACTTCTAGCACCAGTTCCTTTTTAGTGCTGTTTTTGCTGCAGAGCAGGTATAAAGACGTTTAATGTTTAGATCCACTTATAATGCTATGAAAAATACACTGCAAAATATCAGCACAGCAGACTGAAGATTTTCTTGACTATGTATGAAAATGCAGACACAAGGATGAGAACACCAACACATTATGAATCCTCCATAACCTTTTTTCAGACCGTTTCACTGTATTTAAAACTTTTTGAAATTTTATTTAAATGTACGTGGACCAAAAGCACAACTGAAATCAGAACCCAAGACTACTTAAAAGGATATTTGACATGATAGCATGGTAATTAGAGACAAGAGAATTAAGGCCAGCTCTGTTCACACACACAGATAAACATGAAAGCTGCTCAACTTTATTCCCAATAAATAATTTGCTGGATACTCTCAGGAGAGCTCTATGGAGGATAAACTGACCTTTGTTAAAAACGTAACTATTTTCATAGTATGGCTTTAATCATGGGTAAATTTTCCAGAATTTGACAACCTTTCCTATTCCCCTGATAAAAGCTCTTCTTCAAGAATGTCTAATGCTGCTTCTTACTTGGTGTTCAATAGAAACCAGTCTATAACGCAATGCACTCCCTTTATGTGATGTTTAGATATGAGATTGATCTCAGAGGACACCCTGGAGTTCTGAAAGTAGGATTATTGGATTTTGTGGCTTTCTCAGATGTCAGAGATCTTTAAACAGTGTCTTGCAAAGTTGCTACATCCCAACTGTCTGTGAACAGCTTATGAACTCATCAGAGAAGATAGTCTCCATGTTAATTAGACTTTAAGGGGGAGATGCAGCTTCCCATCCCATCAAATTAAATACAAGGACTTTCACATGCTAGAAAATTATTTACTTAATCAGTAGGCTTTTTAATAGATAGGCTATTGATATGAGAGAGAATTCAAAGTTCCAAGCAACTGAAATACAAAAGGCAATATTAATGCCGTTAGCACAGATTTATAAACCATACCTTTCAGTCCTACTCTTACCCTGAAAATGCACTGGACACTTTTTGAACAAAAGTGCATGAAACATGCATTCTTTGAACGAATTTCTGTTTGTGTTAAAAAAAAAAAAGCAGAGGAGATGGTACACTTAAGTGAAAACAAACCCTTCACTCCTTGAGATGAGATAGGTGACAAAGATTTCCATTTTATGCAGGCTGTGAGAATCTGATGTTTTATTTCAGTTAAAACCAAAACCATTTCAGATTTGCCTGAGAAAGGGATTTACAGCTCTCTCCTAAGTTTATAATGAGCTAGGGCCCTAAAAGCACTTGGTGAATGTAGGAAGGCCAATAGTCTCAAAGCTCCAACCGTGAGCCGCCCAGCTGGTACCACCCACCACACCCAAGGACCGAGACTGCCCATTCAGGTGGTCTGCCGAGGGGTCTGGTGTCTGCGGGGAGCCTGGCCCTCTTCTTGCGGGCCAGACAGATCTACAAGTTGTCAGAAATTGAATTATTTAATTGGAATCAACCACATTTTATATTGACATTTGTCAGATTTAACTCTTGTCCCTCTTTATGGCCTTGTAACCATTCCCTTCCCTGTTCTTCTGGTGCTTTAGCACTGGTTTTCAAGGGGCCAGTTTTGGCAAAAAGCAAGACCCTGATTTCTGAGGTCAAAGATTTCAAGCTTGATGCCAGGCACGAACGTAGAGCATTTGTATTTAGGCAAGTTCCTATCATTAAGGGTTAGCAGCATGAAAAGGCCTGGGACAGCTTTTGCCTTAAAAGCCTTATTTTTTACTGGGCTTTATTATAGTAGTTTTGAAGCCTTTTTTAGGGACCTTCTTATTACTTCTACTTATAGTATACACAGAGAAATTATGCACAGACATTAGACAATATTTGCAGCATTTGCACCTCTATTCTGCACTTAGAGAGACAGAATTTGTCTTCCATAATTTGCAAAACATCTTATAATTTATTACTTAAACAAAACACCCGTTTTAAGATAATCTGATTAATAACCTGAATCAAGCATCTCATCAAAAGCTCTTTAAAAAGGTGGCAAATTCATTCTTTTGTCTCCGCTGAGTTTTTAGCCAAGTTACAGATTCATAACTTGCATTGTTCTTTATAGTGCAATTGTAAGCAATATGCACATTCATTTATTGCCCCACCCTGTCCAAAAGAAATACAATTTCTGAGAGACAATCTTTCAAAACACAAATGTTGCTGCTGAAAAATGAAATATAATATACATAACTGTTAGTTATTTTACTATAGTAATGTAAATCCTTGTTCAAAGCTATTATAATAATTTCATGGAAATAATTACCCGCTGAGCTAGTAACTCTAGTTTTATGGACCACATATGTAAACCAGAAAACTAATGTTTTTCACAGTTATCTGCTGTACATAAAGATGCAAATTGAAAGCCTACTTCACAGAACTGGTAGAAAAAGCCTTTAAAATAAAGTGACGACTAAGAAAGTAAAAATCCTCTTAGTGATTTCACAAATTTTCTTATTGATGGCTTATTGTGAGCTATATCCAGAATGTGAAATGTGTTTAATTTACTTTAAATTATTTTTGTTTCTCTGTTCTATTTTACTGGTTTCTCACTCTCATCTTTTCTCCACTGGAAAAATCCAACATTTTGAAGTTCAGCTTGTTATGAAGGTAGCATACATAACATTCATAACAACAAAAAAAATATTTTTCAAAAATAACTGTGCAAGTCTGGACCCTGAGAAAATTTCAATTAATTTTGAAATTTTCATTTAAAATCAAAACTTTTCCATCATAATCATTTTATATGGTTCAGACAAGTCTTGTAGGTCAATGTTTGCAACACACATATTACCCTTAACAACATCAAATCCAGGTATCTCAGTCACTCGTGAATAACACAATTCAGTCTTCTACATGAGCCTGCATGAACAAGTGCAGACAAGCACACAGAGCCTCTCAGGTTAAATCAAAGTTAGCATAAACATAAAGAATAAAGTCCTGAAGATTGGGAGAGTCTCATTTCACAAGAATTTTAAAGCTCTTACAACAACTACACTAATGGACCCAGAGCTTGTTTCTTTATTCTGGGCTTTGTGTCCAATAGTGGAGGGAAGGTCTGGCCTCTCCAAGGGCATATTCAGTAACAGCGGGCTGATAAAGAGAGAATTTCCTACGTGTCCATGCCAAGGATAACAGCACTGCTAGAGCAGGCAGGCTCAAGACAGATACCAACGTATCCTGTTACAAACATATTGATAAATTCCACTTCAGTGAAGAAATAAGGCAACTTGGCCTGTATCTTGGGATCCTGTGTAGGGCTCTGTCTTTTGTTATTCAAGGACAATTCTCATATCCCTTGCATGATAAATCCCTAGAGTAATACTATCAGTATAACACATGTAGAGAGAGGAACAGGTGTGAAGCCAGCAAGAACCATGTTTCCCTCTCTGGAAAAGCGGGCTTGTTAACATAACCCTCAAAAGGCAAATTCAGGGAGAAGACACCATAGCATGAGGGAGGTACAAAACCACACAATTTTTTCCACACAAAAAGGAAACAACAGTCTTTGGAGGAGTCAGGGAAGAGAGCTGGGAAGTAAAAAATTTTGCTTCCTAGACTGAAGATGATAAACCCCTTCATTTCAAAGAGGATGAAATGGCCTCCAGAAAGCCCTATAGAATAAGAAGGAAAAGCCTGTAAGACACTCTCCTCAGATAGCACAACTGCCAATGCCGAATGCTCCCAATAAGCAAAGGCAAAATAAACAAAATAAATGCAATTATTAGAACGTGAGAATATAGCCCACATATACTAAAGTAGCCTAACTTTCCTTTCTGGAACTCTCAAATCTCATGCATGACAGTTCCCTGCTGGAATTTCAGGAAGAAAAAGCACTTTTAAATTGCTTAGTATAACAGGTAATCATAATGCAGATAAATCACCTTTTTTCAGCTCCACTGCACACTGTTTTCTACTTTTTGTTCAAGTTTTTCTTTCTGGTATTTTCAGAGTCTCATTTTTTTCCTGTTCACTTCTGTCTTGTGCAGTATTCTAACAGCCTGTACCAGTCAGACAGCATTGGCAAGAGGCTATTAAAACATATGTAATCAATTTTATTATTTTGTAGCACTTGCTAAAGGCTTTGTTTAATGAGAGAGCTAATTATATTGAAAATGCAAGGAGTAGTGTTAGAAACTACGAGAAAGGCCCAATGTTCAAAGTTTGGAGTGTGTTTGCCTCGGAGCATCCCTTCGTTAACTGGCTAGTGCGATTGATGAATGCGCCAGGCTTCCAATTGCAGTCAGGGCAAAAGGAAAGTTGTTAACTAGTGTTCATATGTCAGCTTCGATGGCCAGAATACCATACCACAAAACCAAAATGCAATTCAGCACGACTGGCAACCATCCATCAAACAGGTCGAAAATTGAATGAACTTAGAACAAAATTATCCCCGGTCGAAAGGGAGTAGCATTCCTATGAGTTGTGGTAAGACACATCAACAGAGCACTTGCTCACAGCACACGGCAACTGTGGCCCTCAATTCCAGCTTCTACCACTCCCAGAGCTTTCATAAACACTTAACATTTCATAAAAGTTACAGTTTTACACGTGATTTCTAAGCTGCAAAAAATGTACAGGGTGCGTTGCCCCTCCTGCTCTAACATGCTTTATAAACACTGGCTCGAGCAGCTGACCCAGACATACTCACAACTTACGTTTTCAAAATTTAAAATCTGCTCTATCTGATGCTTTGTGCTCCATACAGGATTCGACCACAGAACAGAGAAGTGGAATGTTTTGTGCACGGTGTTATACTGTTACACTTAATTCTGCTCTGTTTCACACCAAGCAGAGATGTCTTTTAGAAGCATCATCAAAGAAAGTGAGGAAAAATGTCAAGAACTTGTAAATAAACAGCTGGCTTGCAACATATGTATTTTCTTCTATATTTTTCAGGTGCCACAATCTACAATCCATATCTGCCAGCCTTGTAGCATGCAGCATAATTTAACTGTAATTGATAATGTAAGGGCAGATGGAGAGAAGTGTCAGCTCCTGCTCACATCCTCTGGGGATGCTACAGAAATCAAAGCAGATGGTCCAATTGCTTCTTATTTATGTGTTGCTGCTAGCTCCTCTGCTTGCAGGATAATGGATCATTATTGCCTGCTGTGCACAAACACCAATATGCTTTTAAATCTGGTTCGCAAACCTTATGAAAAAGCACTATATTTCATATTAATTTGTGAAGCTGCACTTAACAGGGTCCACTGATTTTAATTTATAACTTTCAAAGGAAAAAGGTTCAGCCATGGATTATTTTTTCATAAAATAAGTGATCAACAGATTTTCAGGAAAAGCATAGACTACTTAACTGATCATATCTGCTTAGAGAATACAGAGCAGTTAATTATGATTTGAATGATACTGTATAATGTGGTTTTATTTATTGACCAGTCTTTGGCAATAAAGGAAAAATCTCCTCAAAATGATAACTTCAAATGTATATCAGATAAGATATAATTATGTCACTTGAATCCTTTGTCTACCCAAAGACACTCACGAATTCTCCCAGGGATACCGGTTGGGAAACCTGCTTCTCCTAGGAGCTCAGGCAGGCTATGGGCCTTCCTGCACATCCAGTACATTGTACAGATCTCCACCGATTAAAATCCTGATGACTTTACCCTTGGCAGTACATATATTCCATGGAAATTGGTTGGTATACCTTCTGGAACTCACTGTAGTAACTCTCAGTGACTTTAAACCCTGATGTTTCACAGCATGACCAATATTTATTTGCTTTGGCTACTCCAGCAAATGACAAAGTCGCTGTTTTGTAAAATGAGATAAGATAGCCAGCTGCGGCACTCTGCTAACGCTGCTGAACAGGCTCATGGAAACTACCTTCAAAGAAACTGATGTTCTACTTTCTCTTTTAGCTGAGACAATACATCACCAGAAAGATTTTGCAAATACTTACTCCCAAACTTCAGCTAGTGATACGTAGTTTTGTTAGTTTTCAGAAGCCTGACATCAAAGGGTAAAAGTGAGTTTACTATCACAAAACAGACATGTTAACACCACCCTCATAGAGAGATCTATATAACAGCAGATATTTCTGAAATTCTGCAAAGCTGTCAGTCCCCTGAAAGGATAAGGTGTCGGTCAGTGCAGTCAGTGAGGGAATCGCTGAGTGAGTACAGTAAGGCTCTTTCCAAGTACGGGGCCTAAGAAGGAACAAATTAAGTTTAGGTTAATCCACCACTTATCCTACCCTCAAGGTGAATCTGTGAATGATTAACAGAAGAAAATGTTCGGTGTTTTATGCAGTGTTCAATTAATCCATTCATCTGCTAAGGTGATTAGATGCTCTGATGGCTGGAGTTGATACTGAACCCTTGTTTTATTTACTACCCTTGTTTTATTTACCAGGTTAACCAGATTTTATTGTGATTTGACTTTAACTATGAAGTTTTGAGCAAAAAAGTATGGATTTTGATAGGTTTTTTGCTCTGTCTAGAATCTGAACACATCAGGCAGTACTGTTGTCCAATGTCAGGGGAGGAAATTCCTGCTGGTAAATGTGCTGGTACCAGGGAATGTTATTTCATTCTCTGATCAGGCAAACCACCACTGAATTATTACAATTTTGGATACGCTCAGCAATTGTCTTCATGGTCAAGACAAGTTCAAGATACTCATTAGCCAAACTGAATTCCATCTTGCATGCTAAAAAGCAACTTCAAATCAGTGATGTCTGGCAAACACTGTGGGTTGTTTCAGGGACCTTCTGAAACCGTCAGAAACTAGTTTAGACTCACTTGTATGTACAATAGATATTTATTGCAAAGGGCCTCAAAGCAATTTAGGTCTGTCCCCTTGAAGACGGTAGGAATTTTTACCAAGAACAATGTCTGAGCTTTGTAATATTTACAATTCCCTGTGACTACAGGACCAACACACTCTCAAGTCTTTCAGGGAAGTTCTGAGGAAGTTAGCACTAATTTTTCACCTATGGTCTCATATATAGGTTATGAAAACCAGACTACCATCTTTCAACAGCTCTACACACTGCAGTAACTATTTTGATAGTGTACCCCACCTGTAAACTGCAGTGTGTACCTTGAACAAATAGTCCCATTTGTGCATTTCAGATCTAACCTCAATTTAGATATTTTTGAACAGTTCTAATTTAATCGTACTGATATTGAACTTTTCAAAGAGAAAGGTGTTCAAATTAAGTTCAAACACTCAACACACTAAAATGCACCTCTCAATATTGTGCAAATATAATGCAGGTTATGCCAGATGCATTACTATGTAGTACCAGTCCTGGAGAAATACCATGTTGCTTGCTGGAATACTGTTGACAGCAGCTGAGCAGCATTCCAATGAACTTTCTCTGGAGGACTTCATTATGATAATTTTACAACAGGTGAACCCTTTGAAACACTATTGTATGTATGTGCCTTCCAAGCCCAGGTAGTCAGCACTTTTCAGCCACATACAAGGCACAGGACCTGCCTGCTCTCTAGTGTTGACCATGAGATCCACTCTATACTGAGGACACTGTAAAGGGGTTCTTAAGAAGGTCACAGCTGTGCTTTTGAGAATATATAGACTTTGCCTGCTTCCTGACATCCTTTCCCTTCTTCTGAACCAGATACAACTGGGGATCCAGTTCCAGATCCTTGTCTAACGCTTCATTGACATGACTTCACAGGCACTAACAGGTTATAACAGGTTTGATTGTGATACTGCCATCAGTGCAGCAGATCACATTTAAATACACACTAGTGCATCTTCTGACTGGTGGCCAGATGGTGGCCACTTACATTTGTTGAACAAAGGTATTGCTCCCAACTCTCTGCACAGTGGTCAGTACAACACACTACTGTAATCCCAGAAATACTCAGACATCAAAAATAAGCAGTGGGATTTGGTAATCAGATTCTTCACTTTTTGTATGGTTTTGGTACTGTCAGATACTACTTTTTGGAATCTGTTACTCTTTCAGAGGAAAATGTGGCTAATGTTTCAGCCTTAAACCAAAGGTAAGATTCTTCTTTGGACTAAACTTTAAATTATGACAGGATTTTTGTAGTTCAATACCATTTGATCTATGTGGGTGTTAAAAATACATTATCACTGTGAGGGTGCACTACCACTGTAGTTGAGAATACAGTATGGCTCCTCGATAATAGAAAATAGATTTTTGTGCATTATGACAAGAAAATCTTAAATTATGTTTAGTGAAGCTGTAGGAAAACCAGCCACATATCTCTCTTTAGACAGGAATATCAAATAGCCAAGAAGGAATTATCTTGAGAGGCCAAACTAGCAAGCACCAAAATGCTTCCTCAGGTCCTTCAGAGCAACCAGGATCCTCCCAGGCTCGGGGATATCCCAGCTCTGCTGCAGGAGAAGGTGAGCAGAGCCCCGCCCTCTCAAAGGAAAAGCTTTAGCCCTTGGGTGTTAGAGGTAAGAGAAAGAATAGTTGCTCAGTGACAATAAACTACAATCAAAGGGGAACATAGAGCAAAACTGGGGCAAGTGGGCTTTGGGAAAAGTCTCCCTGTGCTGCAGGCCAAACTTCCTAACTGTCTTACGTGGTCTCTGCGTGAATGAGGAGAACCTGAAAGGCTCCAGCTGCATGGTATAGGATAACTTTTCATAATGGAAGAAAATTATAACTGTGTGCTTCTAAGTAATGGTTCAAAATTAATAGAACCAACAGTGTGTGTATAGTTACTCATATGATTAAATTTTCAAGGCATTCAGAACAATCAATTTTATGGTGCCTAAATATAAGAAACCATTAGATTCTCTAAAACTGTTATTTTGAATACTTTAAAAATCAACATCATGTTCCTTTTTATAACAAAGAAACATTTGTTTAATATGTTGAAGAAAATGGAATTTCTCTGTCAGTGATTAGACTCTTTCTTCAATTCTTTCTGGTTAACAGAAATTTTGATTGTCAATCAAATCTTAAATCTCTGTACTTACTATCCAAACACTCACCTAGAATTTCTTCCCCTAGTCACGTTCCTGCCATAAAATAAATTAATGACACACTCAATCATTCATTTAGAACACGAAGAAATGTTCCTTAATAATAGTTTTCATCTTAATCAGCTAAATTTGAAATATAATTTAACATCTATCTAATTAGAATAGTCACACTTTTACAGTAGGTGCCAAAATAATTTTTCATAACCTCAACTGAGACTTTCTGTAACCTGGAACACATTCCAATAACATAAGTAGTTACATACAGTATTTCAGCCAGATTCCCAGTGAGAAAAAGAACAAGACAAAATCCTGGAAGCTGTACCTAATTTCAAAAAGGAATTTCCTTTTTTCCTCAGATACCTGCTGATATCCCGCGCTGCCTCTCTACACACCTGTTGCACTCCTGGTGTCTCCCAGACAAGGAGAGAAAAGTTTCTGTGTGGTATCCTAGAGCAGTAAATTCTTTGATGGGGAGACATGGTTCTGGTTTTTATTTAATAGTCGATAAAATCTGCCTAGCACAGCATAGCGTAAGTATGGCCACCAAACAACCCAAAACACTGTGAAAGGCATTTCTGCTCAACAACTGCAACAATTCAATAGGTTTAATTCAATACTTCACCAGGGTGCAACACCACACCAATATGAGACAGGGAAGCTGTGAGCTCAGCACCTCTGGGCCTGACCCTGACCATGTGGACATGCAACATCTCAGGATAAAGCCCTCTATTTCTGTGTAGCTGCAGAACGGGATTTTTTTTAATTCCTGTTTTAGAGAATCTTTGTTTTCTAAACTTATTTCTTATTTCCCAATAGCTAATTCTGTGCTATCTATGTACTTTGCTAGAAAATATTTTTGAGGAGATAATGTCTGAGTTGTTCAATATTTTTTAAAATGAGTTGTGTATGAGGAAGGCAGACAATAACTCCATATTCACACTGCAATGTCTGTTAGCACTAACAAAACGTCAGTTTGGTTTTACTTAATCTACCCTCACTGTCACCAGGGTTCAGTGACAGGAGCTGCGCCATGGGAACAGTTTTTACACTAACTTCATTCTCTTTCTATGAGGAATGGCTTGTGGTGTTCGTTTGCATGAGAATTAATGCTCAGTACACAAATAACTTCAGCAACAAAAAAACTGCTGAAATAACCCCAGTTCTGCTGATTTGGCAGCTAAGTGCACAGTCTGAGGTGTTTTTTGTTTTGTTTTTCCTTCACTTACAGAGCTAGTGCTAAAGCTGTTAAACTTTAGGTCAGCTAAACATCACTGGCAATTCATGTACACTCTGGGAGTTTTTGTCCTCTGACACAAAACGCTACAGTTTAGCATTACTAAGCTAACACCTACCAAAATAATACCTGACAAAGATACTCTTCTTATTAAAAAGAAGGAAATAGAGTAATATTTAAAATATTACTGTACCGTGACTATTCATAAACATTTTTTTTTTCACCCTGCAGAGCAGACATTAGTATTTCTAGGCTGATCAGACTATTTCTGCAAATCCTGCACTTTTCAAGTTTCTTTCTTAGTTAGAGCCTAAAATGTTTTGAGAAGCTCGAGTTCAGCTTGTGCTAGAATTAACGCTGTGGTTCTGACTAACCATTACATTCTTGAATACTAGGCAGTTTGTGGCAGGCTGTAATTCTGGCTGCAATCAGTAGAGATTTTCTCATGACTTTTAAACAGGTAGGTGTGACATCAATTGATCTTTGCCTATAGGAGAACTAGAGAAAAAAATAACGAAAGAGGTTCACAGTCAATCAAACCTATTCTAATGAGAGCTGTTTTGAAGGTATAAAGCTCTTTTCTAACAGAAAAACAACATGTTCTTAAAATAGGAACTCCATTTTACACACCGAAGGTTCTCTACCACCTACGTGCTGTGTCTGCAGTAGTATTTTGCCAACGACAATGCAATGCTGAACTGAGCTGCAATGCAACAGATTCAATCCTTGGATTCACAGCTTGCAGGAACACAGGTAATCAGGTGCTCTAAAATGACTTTCTACCCACTCAGGCAATACAATAATACCCAAGGAAAGTCAAATAGAGTATTAACTAAAAATTTTAGTTAAATGAAATAAACTATTTGCTGCATTTAAACTTGCCTTTCTTCTCTTCTCAACACCCCTTTTGAGATAACTTCCAGCACCCTCATGAACTGCTAAAGTTATGGATGAGTGTCTTATATCACATGAAAGGCAGAGACTGAATTTAACCTCTGAATCACACGACTGTATCTATGGATTCTTTTCCTTTGGTATTAATAAAAGTTTGTCCTCCTTCTAAGAGAGATTTTTCCACCATCCAAAGGTCACATTCATATGAGAAAAGTGCACCAGACCAGGTAAGTGGAAGGAGAACCTGAGCCAATGCATATAAATTATAACATGTATGTCATGTTATAGTAAAACAGTTTTGTTATCTTCATACTCTGAGAATAGTTTCTTCCTCTTTAAATTAAAGAGGAACAATCAGTTTCTTAATAGGTAAAAACTCTTTGAAGTTAAAGCTCAAGATAAACCATACAGCAGATTTAGTGCAGTGAGCTTGATTGAATATATGTTTTAGTCTCTCAGAAAAAGCAAAACTAGAAACTTCTAACATGAAAGGAGACCAAAGTCTGTGCCTAGTCCATGCCTGGAACATTTTTACAGCTAGCAAATTTGCTGTATTTTTCCACATATTCATGCAACTTTCCTGAACTGATTGTTATTACTATTGTTGCTTCTGGTAGTTTATTCCCAATGTTGGCTAAAATTCTCTGTGTATGTAAAATGATAAGTTATGTGTCTGTGATGTGTCCTACCATGAACCGTTACTCTCTGACTCTAGGACTACAATCTTATTTGGAGTCAGAAATACAGTGAGATGGATTATAACTTACGAGACGCAATAATCCCCGGGGTCTAGGTTCTACAGTATTTTCACATGCTAAATTGGTGACAATAAAGCACAGGCTGCACAGAGGATGTTTGGAAGAGCCGTTCCATAAGTGCTAACAATTTGCTTCCAATTCTTCAAAAATAAGATACTAAATCTATATTCACCTATTGCATAAATTGTTTGAGTTTACAAAATCTTCCTCGTCTTCATTGATTCCAGCTGTCAGACTGCACAACGAGAGAAGGGTCAGACACAGCGTTTAGGAACTGCATTAGGGAGCATGTCTCATAAGGTGCAGGGAGAGGTGGCCAAGACCAATAACTCTGTCTGGCTTTGTAGGATATAAAGTGTATGAAACCAGTAACCGGACAGGTCACTGTGGCTTTGCTTGAAATTCTGCCTTGGGGAGATGTGAAAAGGGATGCTGAGACCATGCAGCCCAAGGTTCCTGGGATGTATTTTTCTCGAGAGCTGCAGTGACTTAGTCTATTCAAATTAATGCGGAAAGGTGAGAGCCAAGAAGAATGCTAAGTTGCTACGCTCTAAACATGGTTATAAAGGAAAACTTCTTTGATCTGTTTTTAGGTGAAATCGAATTCTTGAAAGGAAATCTGTGAAGTCATCTTTGATCACAAATAGCCCCCTTCCTACCCCAGTATTTTATGAGGACAGCTAGTACACACTGACTCTGCCAATGAAAACCTGATGAGAGTCATGAAACCAGCATATAACCATAGATAAAAAGGATGCTGTCAGTAAAGCACATCTTTGGAAACCATCCTAAAATCATGCTTGTGAGAGATGACTCTGCAATGTCGGTGTGACACTGGGACAAGGCTAAAATAGGTGTCTCGACTCACTTAGAAAGTTGGTACCTTACTGCCCTCCAGACGGAAAGAAAAAGGAGTGTATTCTGTGCAGCAGTGGATCCAGATCAGAACCTGAACCTTTCTGAGACTATAGATGACCATGGCTCTTGGCAAAGTTTGGACCTGTACTTCATTACCAAGGCTGAAGCTGAGTTTCACGAGTATCTGTAACAGAAGAAGCTTATTTTGCATCACAGCAGGATAGAAAAGCACCTATTCACATAGTTGCTACAATTAAATTGATAGAAGTATTATACACAGATTTCTTACTAGATATTGGTCTCACTGAAGGTTTCAGTGTCATAAGTTGGAATGTAATTACCTGTTTGAATCCCACAATTCATTGCATTTGTTCACACAATGATAAACGTGTTTTAACTGGAACTAGTTACCAACCTGTGGTATCCTGCATAGTCCCATAATTACGTCCATTGGCTTCCCGTAAAATCAACGGTAATCAGGCACGTAAATGACACAAGGATCAAGCTTTTGTTTTCGGTCTTTTCAAAATAAAAACAAAATGTCGGTGGTAAGAATCCAAGTCTCGTGTTTAGTTCCCTTTTTTAAAAAATCCTGTCATTCTTCTGCAAAATTCTTAGAGAATAATAGTACATGTATATCTGGCTAATGCCTAGACTTTGAACATGTACATTAGTTGGTCTAATTAGGCAAGTTCATGAAAGAATTCTTTGTTTTGCATATTGGATAATACGATTCTGAGCTGTATTTACCCTTGTTACCACTGGGTTGGATGAGTGACGTACTTCTTGCAGCTGTAAAAGGTTTTCTTTATACCAGTTTTGCAATGAATCTATGGTGAATGCTGAAATCTGTTATTACTTTTGTATTTATGATAGGCTGAATAATAAACTTATTGATTTAATTTAATGGAAGCTTTTTCCTACCTGTGATTTTTATTCAAAATGTTGTATTTGCAACCTGAAAGGATACCCTAGCATGTCAGAGAGGTGTATCCGAAGATACTGTTATCACAGTATGTCATACAGTTCTCTGGTACAGCTTGCTAAAGATGATGGCTGAGATTAAATACAACCCCCTTGGCAAAGGGCAGATGGCAAACAATTGCATTTGACCTTTGTCAAAGAATGCTCATTCACAACTGCCGCTCATCACGTCCTCCTCCATATTTCCTGGGGGACCAAAAAAAGCACTGGCATGTTCTGCGCAACGCTGACTGTGAACTGATGCCTCGCGTACTAACGTGGTGTGCTTACTCACTGTCAATCCAAGTCCTGACAGCTACTCTTCCCAGACAAAATTTGTAATAATAACCACATGCTACACTTCCAACTTTTGCCCCAACTCTTGGCTCCAGAGCCTTTTTAACATGACTTGTAGTAGCAGCACACAAGCACTATTAAAGAACAGGTTGGAAAATGAGCACTTAATTTAATTGCATAACATTTCTAACAATATTTTCTAGTTGACTCAAAGTTGACTCAGATCTGAACATTCAGCAAACTGGACTTAGGGTTAACTCTAAGATTTTTTTAATTCCAGCACCAAGTGAGTACCTTCAGACCTCAGCACACAGTTTATGGCTGTCTGCTCTATAAACAAACGTACAACAAACTGGAAAGTGAAGTAACTGAAACAGCCTTTTAATATTTACTTTTATCAATTATGTTCTTGTCATAAGTAAATACACTGTAAGCACTGCTAAGTTCATGAGGATGCAAACATCAGTGTCTCCTATAACAACATGTGAATAGCACAAGTGTGTTAAGAGCACACATCGTCATGTTGTCACTTGCATCCCTGCCTTTTGCTTGATTAGGGTGAAGTGGCCATAAATATAATTATTTCCTCTTTTTAAGCACCTTTTAAAAAAGATGTGAGCCTGACTGGAATGTTTTGGGGTTTTTTTTTTCAGTGTATCACTAGAGAAATATCATTTTGAAATACATTAGGAACAAAGCTGGAATACAGCAACTACAATCACATGCATTACACAAGGGACAAAGCCAATTTTTGTTTCTTTTCCCCCAACCCAGCACATAAAACAGTGGTGTCTTGAGACCAAGAGAGATTTAAAAAAAACCTGTTTGAAAGAAGCCTTTTTTACATGAAATGAACAACCCAAGGGCATCACATGCAATATTGTCATTTAATCAGGAAAATGAAGCTGGAAGATCAGCTAGTTCATACCCACAGGTAGCCTTCCCGGGGCTGTTCTGTGGAAAATCCATAGCCTGTCTAGCCTGTAGGTATGATACGGAAGCTAGACAATTGCCTGGATGCCTTCAGCAGACGCAGGACGTGGTATACAGTATGTCCCCAGGAAGGTTGTTTTGCCTGTCTCGGATGCCATCAGTTCACCTTGCCACACTCCCGCAAGATGAGTTTACTAGATAGTACCTATCTAAACACCCAGTCCTACATACCTGCAAGTAAGCTCTGGTTACAAGGATATTCCTACGGACTTCATCCATTTCACTGGGTAAGGATGCCTTCTCAGGACCAAATCCCAAAGGTAGGTTCATTGTACATACAGTAGAAGATAGGTGATCAAGCAGTATAGGGGCTTTTCTTTCTATCACCATGGACTCCAGCAACCAGAGACTAACTGCTGAGTTGTCTGTGTGGAATTACTACCTTTCTCATTCCATGATCAAAGCCACTGCCAGCCTCATCTCAGAGTGCCGAGTCTGTCTCGTACTAAGAATGCACTTCTATAGCTGCATGTTACCTCCTGCTGAACCCACTCCTTTAGTCTTGCATTTCCAGGATTTGGCCTCACAGCTTTTCACCATTTCCAGGTAAACCACAGCTTGCCAATCTGGAAATTCTTCCCTTTCCTGCATGTTTTATAGCCTTACTCGTCCCACGAGGTAAATAAGGACTATTCTCAGATGAATGGACAGTGTCTATGCATGGCCATATGGAAAAAAAGAGCATCCTGAATCATATAATGTTGGACTTGCAGAAATTATAAGCTTTTAAAACTTAATGTGGAAATCAATTGTTTATATATTGTCATACAGAAGCAGAGCGGTCTGCCCCAAAAGGCAGTGAGTATTTTATAGCCTGTTGAATTTCAAAAGCTAGGGTTAATTTCAAGAGTTACTGGGACTCCTCACATGCTAAAGTACTTTGCCAAACTGTGACAAGATGAAAGGAGGTGAAAGTAATGAGCAGCTTGAGGGTGTATATTTGTTTTAGTCAGAGGAGTTTTATCATTGACTCTAATGGTGCCAGGCCTGTATATCCAAAATTAAAGAGCGAGTAAGGTATTTGCATACATTATAGACTAATAAACCAGTTTAAAACTGTAATTGTACATAAGAAGCACAGACAGTACCATAGCATGACCAGACTAATTAGTACATCTTTAGCAGATTCTGACGGTTTCCTTTATCATTTTACATCTGTTTCTGCTTCGGCAGAGATCTGCATGTCTTACACTAGTCTGATAAGCTTAATTTTAGGTATATTGTTTTCAGCTGCAACAACAGCTGAACTGACAACCAGTAAACTGAAGGCAAGTTTTTCCTTTTGTTGTGTTTTGGGTTTTGTTGCCTCCCCCTCCCCCCTTTAAATTTTATTCATTCCTTTAATTTACTTATTTATACTTATTTTACAGCTTTGCTCAAATTTGTGTCTGTGGCGAGTTTACAGCATACTGTGCTTAACTCTGTAAAGCCAGACTGTTCTCTCATATGTAGTAAAGCTTTCCACATTCTGCATGTTGTGTTTTATTTCACTGTTTGGAGCACCCTTTATGAAATCAGCAGCTAGACGGAAGGAAATCATTTGCATACTTGGCTCCATACACCTGGAATTCCTTAATTTTAGGGATTAACAAAATGAGTCTAATAAAAAGCATAGGGCCTTGTTAATCAGCTCTGTAAACTCCCTTCATTAGCTGTTACTTGCTGCCAACATGAGTGCACATTTCAGGAAATTTACATTGTGCAGGTCAGTTATTACTATTTTATGAACTGATTTCTAATTTTATGTGACACAGTTTGTGTTTTTAGTGTTCCTAAAAGTTAAATAACTTTTTTTTTTAAGTCTTGGATAGTGTGGGCCCTTGTGCAGCCTCATTCATGACACTTTCCATACATTAGGTCTATAATAACATCAGTTTACTGAGACTGACAATACAATATAGTGTCATTAATATAAATACACGCATTCTATTTGAGTTGCCATGGAAAACTTTCTTTCAGACTATAAAATATGGCTTATAAAGACCTGAAGTATTGTCAT